>CM035812.1:30576528-31176528 GCA_020458035.1 Magallana ariakensis
TGAATGTTTTCATTGGGACGTCACTAGGTCACTAGATACAATATATAATATATCATTCTATCAATGGTATGGAGATGGATAAAAGAGACAAAAATCAAAAATGGAAATCAATAAATAAAAGGTTAAAAAAACTGAACCAAAATTCTAATAATAAAAATTAAACGTCAATCAATGGTAAAAATGTATTCACTTAATCAAGAGACAAAACGGCCAATAAATTACATGCCTTTAAATTATTAAATAAACTGGTGCCAATTTCTGAAGAAAAAATTTAAGGCATGGGTTAAAAGGTATTCACCTCAAACCCAAAGTTGTATCCTTTGAGCATGGTTTCTCTGTAGAGATTCAGAAGATAGTTTCTCTCATTGTCGTCAAAGTTTGCCATGTCTTCTCAGTAGAACTTGTCGTCCACCTGTTTGATGGCTTGGACCACTCTCTCTTGAAGTTCCATGGCAGATCTCTGTGATAAACATATTAATAAATAAAATCACCACAGTAGGAGACAAGTCCAAAACATGGGTTTTCAGGGTTTTTTTTTTTTAGATTTGACTGAAGCCCGAGGGGGGGCTTAATTCATTTTTAATGAACTTCTTTGTCCATGATGTTCATTAAATCAATGAAAATTGATTTTCAAAAATATTAATGAAACCCAATAAGATGCTTCCGGATTTACCATCATAAGACAAATACATGTATCATAGAGAGATATAAAGCCTGCACATGAGACAAATATCGTAAAGAGATATTAAGCCTGCACTTCTGACCTGATTTCCTGGATCATCATCTTCTGTTGTTCCTGCACTTCATCGTTGGTGTCGCTGTCGTTGTTGTTGTTGGTGTCCTTCTCCCCTGGGTCTGATCTCTCCTCGCTGTCGTCGTTGATCGTCAAGTTGTACAGGCTTGTCGTGAAATCATCGATTCCGCTCTCCAAAAAGTCAGCAGTTGAATTCAGCAGACTACTGGCAAGTGAGCTAAAACCACACATAAAATTCATCTCACAAAAGTGATTTTCTAAAAATTATCAGCTGTCTTCTCTTTAACCCTTTTAAAATCAGTTTATAATAATTTTTGAAGAAGTACAAATCAATAAGGAATTTGCATGGGGATGTGCAAAAATTTGGACTTAATTTGGCTGTAGAAATAATCACTACCAAGTCTGTTGCCAGTACATGTATCTTAATACCTGAATAGTTTGCCTGCTTCTGCTTCCCCTCCAATCACGTGGGGACAGATCTGTTTGGTGAAGAGCCATTCAGACTCCAGGACATTCTTCAGACTGAGAGAAGCCTCGGGGAGACTCTGAAGAGCCAACATCCAGCTCTGTAGGTATGTGAAGTACACCTGCATTAAGTACAAATACAAAGAGTTTACGTCTGTCATCAACTCTCATTAATCTGTGAGTTATGATGATGGGGAAAGCAAAAAGACTTTAATACTTAACACAGACTCTGTAATACTTCTTAGCAAGAATACAAACTAACATCTAACTTCTTGTGAGACATAAACTTTCGTCTTACAACTTGCGAGACTTTAACTTATGTCCAACATCTTGTGCTATATAAACTTACGTCTAACTTCTTGTAGAACATACCGAAATTTAAGTCTAACATCTTGTCATTCTTGTGGGACCTAAACTTATGTCAAACTTCTTGTGAGACATAAATTACGTCTAACATCGTGTGCAACATAAATTATGTCTAACATCTTGTGAGTATTATTAAACTTACGTCTAACATCTTGCGGACATCGTCATCAAACTCTTCCAGATCTTTCATTGTGTTGGTCTCCCCTTCTGATGTTACGTCGTCCATCATGGTCTGGAAATACTGCTTGACTATCACCGCTCCCCTCAAAACCTCTTTGCATTCTCTCAAAAGCTAAAACAGAACAGTAATTCTCAAAGAGTACAGATATGCACAAAGTGTGGGTATACATTTTAGAATTCATTTGGTAATTATGTGATAATTATTAACATTAATTTGTGTTGGTAATTGGCAATGAATGGTCGGTTCTACCTAAACCAAACAAAGATGGTTTTATAAAGACTATGATTATAAATAGGTACTAATTATAATTTTAAAAAGATGTTTAAATTCTTCTATAAATAATCTTGGATTTCAAACACTGAATGTTTTGCTAACAATGATAATACAAAATGGAGGTATCCAATTCCTTTTAAAAAGCAAGAAGAATATTTAACAGTATTAGCCATTATATCAGACATGTAGCCATTAACATGAAATTTGAAATGTACCGGTCTTATGCTGAGAAACGAGGGGTCGATAACAGGTCTCTGCTCCAGGCGAAGCCGCAGGGCTTCATGAATGACTTCCAAAAACACATGCAGTAGGAATAGGTAGCTGGACTGGAATGAAGGCAAGCCCATCTGGATGAACTGTTCGCACCAAGCTCTGAAATCTGTGAGGCTAGAACTTCGGTGGAAATTGATGGATGTGGAGCTAGTTTCGGCGTAGTGGAGATCCAAGGAGGGTGAGGATGAGAGCTGCACTGTGTCATCTACCTCTGGCGACTACAATCAGAAATCAAAGTACTGAAAATCCTGAAATTTGATGGCAAAGAAGTACAATTGAATGAATTGTGGCAAATAAAATTGAATAATTGGATAAAAAACCCTGGAAAATCAAAAGTGCAAGTGAGCAAAAATATATAACTTGTACACAAAATGAATGCTATGGCAGACCCACAGCTGACTCCAAGCAGACCCCAGGCTGACCCAGAGCAGACATAGAAAGCAGACTCAGATTTCAGAAGCAGACCCTTAAATCGCTGCTGAAAAATGACCAAATGACAAGTGCTTTTTTAAACATCCCTGTATTTCGAATAAAAAATATGCTTATTAATCAAGAAAACTGGAAAGTTTTAGAAAGCTTTGTGTTTTATCTACCTATTTAAATCGTATTTTAAAACGAATTGTCTCATGAATGCCTTGTTAGATTAAGTCAAAACCGGAAGTATAGGAAGACAAGAGGCCCATGGGCCACATTGCTCACCTGAGCAACAACAGACATAATAAAATCAGCTTTATGGAGTCATATACAAAATATCTGAACAATGTCGTATAATAGATCCTGTATAAAAATAAAATTCCTCTGCATATTCTTATGTTTATCATTGAGCCCCTTTGTAACAGGGTGATTTCACAGTCATATCACATATTGAGCATTGCAGTTCTCGAGAAGATGATCATACCGTATATACTCGCCTATAAGTATGGTTCGCCTATAAGTCGGTTGCCTTTTTCCAGCTTTAATTTGAAGATTTTGCTGTTGACCCCCTTATAAGTCGGGTCACCTTTTCAGGACAATTAATGTACAGATACTCTTAATAAAATAACCACATTTTATCATACAAGTTTGAGTTTTCAAGAAATTGTCCTTGTTTCACCCCATAATTGCTTCTAGACTCTATTTCTATCATGGGTCTTTGATGTTAATAACTTTTGATTTTAAATGTCATTATTTTTTAAAACACTAACAAGTTGGTAATAGCTTCAAAAGCAGGTATTTAAATAGAGTCCTTTTGAAAATTAGATGATAGTGATTAGTGTTGTCACGATGATCGATTTTTAGTCGATGATCAGTTGGAAAGGTTGTCGATTTACGACAATCGATTTCAGATTTTATAATCGATTATAATCGGATTATTATATTAATACTATACTTATCATTTTGTTTATTATTCTGTATTATACAATTAAAAGTTGAAAAATGTTGCAAATCCATGTGTATCTGCGTTCGGATAATGTTTTCGTCAGCCATTTTGAAATACTAATATCTTTTAAGTTACGGTAGAAGGATATTGTTTCGGATCAGACCAATGCTAGAATTTTAAACAAAATGTACAATGAAATTTAATAACGTCAAGATCTTTAATTTTCGATATAAATAAAAACAATTGTCAATCATTATTTTGATAGAAACTCGTTTTATTTATACTGGAATTATGCTGACACAGTTTCCCGTTTTAAAAACGAAATGGCCGAAGTTGAAAACACACTTGTGCCAAAACTCTAGCTCTACGATCATCGAGACACAAAAATAAAACACTTTGGATTCTTTAAGAAAACACAAGCACTGGGGCAACCAACCTCTAATAATTTTTAATAAGTAAATGTAAATACTTTATTTGATTTTTATTGAAAGAAGTTATTAAAACCGAATTGTCTCATGAATGCCTTGTTAGATTTGGTAAACACCGGAAGTACAGGAAGAAAACAAAATGAAAGCATGTCAACTTATCGGAAGCATATTGGTGGATCTTTCAATTTTTCCAGCTTGTAATAGTTAACTTTAGTTAACTTTATCCATGAAATAAACTTTTTTGAAGCATTAAAAGTAAAGTATTAGAAGAAATCATCAAATATTGTGGAAAGTACATAGTCTAGAAATAGATAGTAATAATACATGACGTGATTAGGCACTTAGCATACTGGTACACATTGAATTTAGCTGGGTTCGGTTATTATTATAGTCCGGTTAATATCACACTTTTTCCTGACAAAATAGCTATTATATTAAGCGGGGTCCACTTGAATATCTTAAAAATAAACAATACTTTACAATTTAGTGACCCATTTTAATGAATTTAATACAAATTATTACCGATTCGATTATTGGCCGATCATCAGTTGGTTATAGTTAACCGATTATACCGATTAATCGATTATAATTTTCAACCGATTTGACAACACTAATAGTGATAGTGATTTATTTCCTTACTGACTGATAAGGTTGGTAATTAGCCACTTACACTGCGGTGTTTGCTAGTGTTGTTTTAGGTGACATGACCCCTATAGCTATTATCACCTCAGGTGTGAAAAATTGACTGCTTGAATTTTCTTTTAATGAAAACAGATTCTTACTATGTCTCGCCTATAAGTCGGACCCCCCACTTTTCACTCAATTTTCTACTCCCAAAAATCCGACTTATAGGCGAGTATATACGGTACTTAAACAACTGTTGATATATGGATTATAAACCTACATCAAACTTTGAACCCCTTGTGTGGTCTAAGAATTGTCCAGGGGCCAGAGTCTAAACAATTTTAAAGAATCAACAATATGTCAAAATGCTTGCATATAAGTAAAACCATATATAAAAACATTTGAGTTTTTGTGAACAATTTAAATGTTTTCCTTTGTAAAATTGGACCCCCCCCCCCCGCCATGTGGCCCAACCCTTATCCTGAAAAATCATTATCCCTGGGGGTAGGGTAGGGCCACAATTGGAAGGGGGGGATGCCAAATTTTTACATAGGAATATATAGGGAAAAATCTTCTTAAACACATTCAAATTGTCTAGAAGAGCTCTAACTTTAGTCAGTTCAGTCTTCAAATAGTCTAGATTAACATTTGTTAAAAATCATGATTTTATCCAGCTTGAATCTAGTGTCAGTACTCTAACCGAGAATGCTTTCACACAAGTTAAAGCTTTTCTGGCCGATCGGTTTCTGAGAAGAAGATTTTTAAAGATTTACTCTATATATTCCTATGTAAAAATTCAACCCCCCATTGTGGCCCCACCCTACCCCTGGGGATCATCATTTGAACAAACTTGAATCTACACTACCTGAGGATGCTTCCACACAAGTTTCAGCTTTCCTGGCTGATCAGTTTCAGAGAAGAAGATTTTTAAAGATTTACTCTATATATTCCTATGTAAAAATTTGACCCCCCATTGTGGCCCCACTCTACCCCCGGGGGTCATGATTTGAACAAATTTGAATCTACACTACCTGAGGATGCTTCCACACAAGTTGCAGCTTTTCCCGGTTGATTAGTTTTAGAGAAGAAGATTTTTAAAGATTTACTCTATATATTCCTATGTAAAAATTTGACCCCCCATTGTGGCCCCACCCTACCCCTGGGGATCATCATTTGAACAAACTTGAATCTACACTACCTGAGGATGCTTCCACACAAGTTTCAGCTTTCCTGGCTGATCAGTTTCAGAGAAGAAGATTTTTAAAGATTTACTCTATATATTCCTATGTAAAAATTCGACCCCCCATTGTGGCCCCACCCTACCCCCGGGGGTCATGATTTGAACAAACTTGAATCTACACTACCTGAGGATGCTTCCACAAAATTTACAGCTTTTCCGGCTGATCAGTTTTAGAGAAGAAGATTTTTAAAGATTTACTCTATATATTCCTATGTAAAAATTCAACCCCCCATTGTGGCCCCACCCTACCCCTGGGGATCATCATTTGAACAAACTTGAATCTACACTACCTGAGGATGCTTCCACACAAGTTTCAGCTTTCCTGGCTGATCCGTTTCAGAGAAGAAGATTTTTAAAGATTTACTCTATATATTCCTATGTAAAAATTTGACCCCCCATTGTGGCCCCACCCTACCCCCGGGGGTCATGATTTGAACAAACTTGAATCTACACTACCTGAGGATGCTTCCACAAAATTTACAGCTTTTCCGGCTGATCAGTTTTAGAGAAGAAGATTTTTAAAGATTTACTCTATATATTCCTATGTAAAAATTCAACCCCCCATTGTGGCCCCACCCTACCCCTGGGGATCATCATTTGAACAAACTTGAATCTACACTACCTGAGGATGCTTCCACACAAGTTTCAGCTTTCCTGGCTGATCAGTTTCAGAGAAGAAGATTTTTAAAGATTTACTCTATATATTCCTATGTAAAAATTCGACCCCCCATTGTGGCCCCACTCTACCCCCGGGGGTCAAGATTTGAACAAATTTGAATCTACACTACCTGAGGATGCTTCCACACAAGTTGCAGCTTTTCCCGGTTGATTAGTTTTAGAGAAGAAGATTTTTAAAGATTTACTCTATATATTCCTATGTAAAAATTTGACCCCCCATTGTGGCCCCACCCTACCCCTGGGGATCATCATTTGAACAAACTTGAATCTACACTACCTGAGGATGCTTCCACACAAGTTTCAGCTTTCCTGGCTGATCAGTTTCAGAGAAGAAGATTTTTAAAGATTTACTCTATATATTCCTATGTAAAAATTCGACCCCCCATTGTGGCCCCACCCTACCCCCAGGGGGTCATGATTTGAACAAACTTGAATCTACACTACCTGAGGATGCTTCCACACAAGTTTCAGCTTTCCTGGCTGATCAGTTTCAGAGAAGAAGATTTTTAAAGATTTACTCTATATATTCCTATGTAAAAATTCAACCCCCCATTGTGGCCCCACCCTACTCCCGGGGGTCATGATTTGAACAAACTTGAATCTACACTACCTGAGGATGCTTCCACACAAGTAACAGCTTTTCTGGCTGAATGGTTTTTGAGAAGAAGATTTTTGAAAAATACCAACAAATTTTCAATGATTTTTAATTATCTCCCCTTGAAAGAGGGCGTGGCCCTTCATTTTAACAAACTTGAATCCCCTTAACCTAAGGATGCTTTGTGCCAAGTTTGGTTCAAATCGGCCCAGTGGTTCTGGAGAAGAAGTCGTAAATGTAAAAAGTTTCAAACAGACAGACGGACAGACAGACAGACAGACGGACGGACAGACAGACGGACGGACGCCGGACAAAAAGTGATCAGAAAAGCTCACTTGAGCTTTCAGCTCAGGTGAGCTAAAAACGAAGTAAAAGCATGTCAACTCATCGGTGCATTGGAGGATCTTGTAATTTTCCAACTAGTAAACGTTAATTTTATCAGTAAAATTTACTTTATTTTAAGAATAGACATAATTTTAAAAATAAATCAATTATTGAGGAAATTGGCATTTCTAGAAATAGATAGTTGGAAACATTACGTATGTGTAAAGGCCTGGGCACATATCACACTTGGACACAAAGAATTTAGCTAGATTCGGTTATCATTATAGTCTGGTTAATATTTCATGACAAAATAATAATATAAAGCGGGGCTCTTTATATTTAAAAATGTTCATATCAACGGACAACACTATTATGTGTTGCTATTTAGTATGAATGGCCAAAAAACCCCAAACCAGTATCAACACTGGGGGCCATTGTATACAAATACATTATCATTAATGACAGCAATAGACACATTTCAGATATCCGGACGCTTCACCTATCCGAACGATTGGACTTAGGAACGAAAGCGTCCGGATAACTGAGGCTCCACTGTATTTTTATTACTAGAAAAATATACAACATCAGGCGCCTGTGCCCGATGGACCCAAAAGGAACCCAAAAGGACTATGAATATACCCCAAAAGAGCATTTTACAACATTATGAATTATTTACTAAGGCCTAACAAAAAAAATGGTTTGTTTCCGCTTTCATGCTGAAAAAAAGTAGGGTCGGTCGGAATTTTTTTTTATTTTTTCAAATATTTTTTATTCCTTTAATATTCCAGTATCCATGCATGCCGGTTAGATACTGACACTGCTGAATGGTATAAAATGAGAAATACTTTTAATATCATTTCTGACTATTAAGCTGGTCTTAAGAAAACACAAAAATGATATTATATATCAGATACTTCCTCTGCCAACGATGAGAGCATTATTAAAATCTACAACACATGGAAACATACAGCCATTTTGAAACAAAATGTTTGAGTTACACTGATTTGAGAATAGTAGCTGCTTCAAGCGTTTTTGTGACCAAAATTTTGAGTATTTTTTTTCCAAATCGGATAAAAACGAAAATAATAAACGATTTTCCATCAAAAATCCTTAAAAAAAGTTTTGAGTCGGGGGGTAAAAGCTAGGGTCGGTCAGGAAAGCGGAAACAAACAATTTTTTTTCTTAGGCCTAATATAGCACATGAAGCCCCCCCTACTTTTTTTTTTAAAACCGTGATTGGGTAAATGCCCGGTACATATTTGAGATAACTTATATGATACTTTATTTCACATATTTCAAATTTTATACGGTTACTTACAGGGAGATCTTCATCCATCGTAAAATGTGAGATAATATGTATATGAGTTTTTGGTAAGCTAACTGATAAAAAATACTATCAGGAAAAACATGAATCAGAATTATGGATGGTTCTTTGTAAAATTTGCACTATTTCGACATGAATTGAACATATTCTTATTGTACAAAAATACAAATAGGATTGGGCACAAGTTCCATAACTTAGACCGCCCTCTCCCACTTTTTTGTTTTAAACTATCTTAATTTATTGTACAAAAGACCACTGACTGAGGATGGAGTAAATTATGCGATATAAAAAGAATCATTGCAGGTATACGAAAGCCCATTGAGCTCACTTTCGTGGGGAAAAAATATCAGGAATAAATGTGAAAGTTTCGCGAATAAACGCGAAATTTTTGCAAATGATAGCGTAACTTTCGCGAAAAATGGAAATAATCTTATAATTATGAATTTACTTTGGATTATTTTACCTAACTCTCTCAGGTAAGGAATGCCAATATAGATCAGCAGTAACTTTTAAACACTGCATTGTCAAGCAAATTTTTTTATATGAATACCATTTAAAAATTATTTTACCAAACGATGTGAATAAGCCGACAATATATATGTCATAAGAAATAGATATTTCTATATAAAATATATGTAGGGATTTCGTACATATTTAAATAAAACCCATGCACCTACAGTATTAATTGATCTCAATAATCATGTGGTGTACAAGCCAAATTAGATTATGTAAGAATATGACTTCATAGACAATTTAGTTCCAACAAAAACTATTAATCAGGTCCAGCACAATCTCCTGATTTAGCTATATATTTAGCTTGAAAAAGCTATATAGCTTAATAAAGCTATTCAGAATAGCTTGATTTAACGTGCGAGTACCCATTATTGCAGAAAAATACACAAGTTTTCTCTAATTACACTTTTCACGTAAGCTGTCATGGAAAAATTTCAATGCAAATCTCTGCATTGTTCATTTATTTAATTTGAATAATTATTTTTATCTTATTCTCATCAATATCGAATTACTTCTGATTAAAAATTAACCCTGTCCATTACCTTTGATTAACAGCAAGTCGAGTACCCATTATTGCCGCTTAAATCTTTTCGCCATTTTTCAGTAATTAATCGGTAAAAGGTCAAAATTTTAAAAGAATCCAACAAAATAAGATAAAATGTAAGAATACAACATAAAAAATTATATCATAAACGCTATTCAATCATATTATAAGCAAAACTGTTTTCGATGTCCCTGCGGCCTCATGCACACAAACAGAGGAACATGTGCTTCACATGTCTCGAGACAAATTATTAAAAAAAAAAATAATGAAATGAATTGTATATTTATTAAAAGCTTTTTAAAAAATATGTTAGTGTGTCCAGTAAAAGAAATAATGTGTGTGAAATTTAATAGCAACGCCTCTAAGTTACACCGCAAGTGCGTGGGGATAAATCTTTGATCCGCCTCAGGTTGCAGACAAAATGGCATCTTACAAGCAAGCAGACGCTCGGTTTACTTCGTTAAATATTGTGTAGTAGAAATCGTATCTTGCTTATTTTTTTCAAATATCATAACACGGAGGTAAATATTCTTCGAATTTGGACCTAAACAAAAAATTGTCATACAATTTTCATAAATGTGTATTTTTTTCTGCATGTAAACAAAATCGCACTTTAGTGCAGTGATAGTTTTCAACTTTGAACTGTTCTGTAAACAATGCTTGTAAAGATTACTTATCAATTTGTGTCTCTTTCAGAGACTTTGCATTTAAAGTTCTAAAAGTTTTGGGGCAATTGATTCATGACCACACAGTTACTTCTTGAATGAAATATAATGAAGGTCAGTTATGGTAAACAAGATAATTGATGGTAATAATTCAGCACAAAGTAAAGAAATCATACTTATCCATGCCTCAGTGCACACAAGGTGGTGAACAGTTACCCAAACAATGGAAATATAGTTTTTGCTTAAAAGTGTTCAGAAGCAGTGGTGTTAAAACTAAATATAATAAGGGTTGCTTTTTTAATGGTCCATGGTATAAATATGAGCGGTAATTAACTTGCGATTTTTTGTTTATTTCTTATAACTAACATTTTTGTGAAAAACTGCATATAAATAGCTTTATCAAGCTATTCTGAATAGCTTTATTAAGCTATATAGCTTTTTCAAGCTATATAGCTAAACCAAGAGATTGTACTGGACCTGTTAATCACATCAAATAAAGAGAACTGACCAACCTAATTAAATTAATTAAATCAAGTTATATTATTCACAAGAGATAATATCAATATGAAAAACTGTTAAGAGGAAATAAAGATTGAAGAATGGAATATGGCATTCAGTCATTTGTACCCTCTAGCTGTTCCCTCAGCTGTACCTTAGTGACCTACAAGTATCTTTGGTACATGTAATTTGCTACTTTCATTTTCCAATGCTTTTAAACTGTACCCTTTTTGTAACCCTTTTCTCCATAAAGATATAGGAGTTGTACCCTAGGGTATAAAAGTGTGGTATTTACGTCGGGCTCGGTAACATTTAACAATAGAGCTCAATTACAGCTGAACACTGATCAGCGCCTTTTTACCCTTGTCCTGGAGCCGTACAGACGTGTTTCTTGGGACTGAGGACCTGGGCCATCTACCGCTGACCTTTTTGGAAAAGCAAATAGAAAATTACGAACTCTGAAGGGGTAAAAAAACCAAGGTAAATGCATTAAGATTATGTGTCTCTTCATAACAGGAGCTTGAAATTTGCATAAAGTACATTGTTTCTTTTTCTTTTTTGAAATGTTTACAACTGGCACATTTTCTTTTTCTTCATCATCATGCATTATTATGTACATAAATGTAAAAATTATTTATATAGCTTAATTGTATATAGTGTTTTTCTTACTTACTTTTGTCTAAAGTTGACTATCCACGCCCAGACGACAATCGATGTTTCTTTCTAATCTCCTTTTCTGAAGAGTTCATTTTGGATAATTCATGCCATAATTTATTCGTATTATATATAATAATTTTTCCTACATGATTGGGGGGAATGTGGTATTTACGTCGGGCTCGGTAACATTTAACAATAGAGCTCAATTACAGCTGAACACTGATCAGCGCCTTTTTACCCTTGTCCTGGAGCCGTACAGACGTGTTTCTTGGGACTGAGGACCTGGGCCATCTACCGCTGACCTTTTGGTAAGCTTTAAACGTAGATATATATTGACAAATATAACAAAAGTATCACCTCAAAACATAGTCCCAATTTCTTGCCATATTACATATATGACGACACTGCTTGCTTGCAGCGTTAATGCAGGTCGGATGCATTGTTTTAGCACGATTATTTTGATCATGCAAAATATCTTAGTTACAATAAGCTAATCTACCTGATGAAATCGTCTGGATCCTCCGCCAGTGAGTTAAAATCTTCGGTTGGCGTTGTCGACAACTGACAAGGGAGTTTTTAATTCCCCGTCCGCAATGTCAAGTTTCGATAACTCCTGCGAGGTGAGAGTTATCCTTCTTTAATTTTTCTACCCAAACAGAATTTCTTGCTATCATTATTGTTTGGTAATTTTAAGAAAAAAAATGCTAATCTATTTCTTTAATATGAAGAATATCAAGGTTTTTTCTATTAAATAATAATAGTTGATATCTTGAACGTTTTATACAGATCGAGTGTAGTTTTATTTTAATTTTGTGTAGGCCTAATTGGAAGAAAAGAACTTCAAGATATCAATCATTTTAAATGTTTTTAAAATGAAACATAATAATATCAATATGATATTTGTTTTTTTATAAAAGAAAAAATATATTAACTGATATCAAACGTCAACATATATAAATATTTTTTTTATATCAGAAAGATTTTTATCAGTGTCAAGAATTGCGATTTTTTTTTCGATGACCATGCATATGTTTTGAGTACACTCCATTTCAAAAGATACTTTAAAAGAGGTTAAAGAATTCGAAACAACTATACTTTTTTTTTGTTTTTAAGGATCAATGTTTAAAATCTGTAGGCCTATTAAGATGCAACTTATAAAATTCAAAGCAAACCAGAGAGGAGAAGGGCGGGAAGGGGTATATATAAGGGTGGCTCTCAAAATTATATCGTCATTATTTTTATTTTTTTTTATTTTTTGCAATTAATTTTTATTTTATTTTTTTTTTGTTATTATTTTTTTTTTTTACATCTTATCATTGGTTTGTCGTATACTCTTATTGGGTCAAATTTAATGTGTGACTACGTACGCCACTGTCATCAAGTGCTAGCAAACCCACGGCCAATTAACCAGCCTCAATGGATTGCTGGATGTAGTTAAATATACGCAGCCATTAATGATATCAAAGTTTTTTTTTAGAACCGTTTATTGTTAACTTGATCTTTTTTTTTAATATGAAGAAGTTAATATAAGTAAACATGTATATAATCGTTTGAGGAGGCTGGATGGCCAACAAGTTAACCATTCTGTCGTGAGGAAAACTTGTTTTCAAATTAACTAAAATTATGTTGTTGAATATCAGTCGAAAAAAAAAAAAAATAAAAAAAATAAAAAAATAAAAGTTAATAACATATAAGTAAAGCTATCAAATTCTTCTGTTAATCCAATGGCATGTCTCAATTTACCTTTTGGAGTTAAGGTTATGTAACATTACATCAATTATTTACATTCTATCAGGGTTGCTAAAATCTATGTCTTTTATGTTTTGTCATCTATTGCTCTTGTAAGTAATTAATCTGTTAGGTAAATTGCATAGGTGAAAAAGTTAATGAACAAGGATTTTATTAGATTGCTCAAAGCCAGCTAGCTTTTGTGTGCGGATTAAGTATAGTCCTAGTTTTTATCACCTCTAATACGTTGTCAAATTGTTATGTAATCAATTTACCATCATCATGCGCGCTTCGTATGAACACATGTGCGCTGGTAACTTTTACACCCCCAAACAAAAGAATAATTTAAAGAAAGAATTTCATTGGTCAGTTTTTATAAAATCGCATTTTCACCAAACAGGGTACGCGTCCCCGTGTCGGTCACTTTTCCATATTGAATAAAACCGCACGGACGTAAAACCTCAATAATCTTCATTTTCCATCTTTATACAGGTAAATATGATTATTTACTTTATGTTATATTGGAATTATTATTGGTATATTAATACTACACATGTTTTTTTAATCATGTTGAATAGATAGCTATATATATATTTAATTTTAAATATTCTTTGTAAGTGCATAATATAACATTATATTGACCATAATATGCACCTTATTGTTTAAACTATGTACATATGTTATTTAGGTCTTATCATTTAGTTTTTAAAAATTGCTTATATAATGTAGTGTAGCAGTTACGCAGGCAAAATTTGTGTACATAGATTTTAGTAGAAATTAGGATCGGGCTCAACATTCTAAAAATACATTTTTCTTGTTTACAACGACTTGTCACTCTACAGACTGTTATTGTCAATTGACTTACATATGTGATGTTAACATTGTCTGAAACGCAAGTAAGCTATTGATTGATTGGTTTTGTTAATCGGAAATGTTAAAGTATTTTTAGATATTGTTGATCGTACGCGATTAGTGTGATAACTCATATGCGCAAAGTTACGATTCTGTTAGTAGATCACGCCCGATCTAAATTAGGTGTGTGCGTTATGTTAGTATTCGCTGTCGGTGTTTCTTTTCATATTTTGAATGTTTCTTTTTATATTTTGAATGAAAATTAATAACTGAAATCATAGACATTAATCAAATCTACTTTTTTAATTTTTGGTTTGGTATTGAATATTATTATGAAGCTTTTTGAATTTATGAAGTTTTCACATTGTATAATTTACTGTTAGGGACTTTGTTTGTGAGGGCCTTGAGCCACATCTAGTTTCATTTCATTTTATGTTTTATAAATGTCACTTTTCCATATTGAATAAAACCGCACGGACGTAAAACCTCAATAATCTTCATTTTCCATCTTTATACAGGACTTCTCCTTATCATTCGATAAGAAGCGCCATTGGCCAAAAAGAAGGGAAGATCACTGGTGGAAGATTCAACGGTTTATCCCAACACCTCTCACAACAGCGAGTATTCCCCTACTAAGCTTGTTCAGTCCATCTGAGAGCTATGCCAGTTACAGGTACTCCATCCAACACAACGATCAACAACCGAGTGACCAAGGAAAAACTTGAAGAGGCAGTTGCGGAATTAAATTCTAATATTCAGTCAAAGGAAAGACAACTTCAAGCGAAAGACCAACAGTTGAATGAAAGAAATGAATATATCTTACAACTAGAGGAGCAATTACAAAGGGCAGAAGCAAGAAACTCCGGGGACAACGAACAACCACCCTGCATTCAAACAGTGAATGTTGAGGAAGAAGACGGCAGACATTCCCCTCCTCCACCTCCTCCTCCTCCTCCTCCTCAACCCCTTCCAGCCAACCCACCACACCAAGAGGAAGCTATGATTCCCAGGATCCCAGCGCCTCAACTACCAAAGTTTGATGGAAAAGGATCAGCGACAGAATGGTGGATGTCATTCATGGCATTTATTTCTTTTACCAACATCCCCGCCGTGAGAGCCATCCAGATGTTACATTTCTACTTCACTGGGATTTCATTACAGTGGTTTACTTTCTTGGACCCCCGGAAGAAAACATCTTTGGAAATCTTTAAACAGGCATTTTTCGATCGATTCAAGCCATCCTCTCCAATCAATAAAGATCTCCTGAGGATACAACAACAACCAGGAGAAGGCGTGGAAGAGTATTTATACAGAGTACGAAAATTGGCCACTGATTCCACTATGGATGAATCAGCAGTGACAGAGTTAGCCAAAGATGGACTTCATCAACGACTCCGAGAACTTGTTGTACCTCAGAGACCAACAACGTTGGACCAGCTAAGGGAGCAAGCCATCCTAGCAGAGGATGCAGTGGATTTGAAGCGACCAACATCCAACCAAATTCCCTGTGCAGACTCGCAAACAAAAGGTGCTGTGGATGCCTCACTGGTAGCAGCCATACAAGCAGCCATGATGAACATTATGCCAGCTAATGGTAAACAACACAGACAGGATGATGAAGTCAATGCTGTGTACAGTCCTCGCCCCCACCATCAGCGGTCCAGCAACAATCAATGGCCCAGACGAAGTAATTAGTCATGGACTCATTGACAATTAAAAATTGTTAATTAGTAAAAGACAATTCATTAAATGTTTGGTGTTTAATAAAGCTTTAATAAACCATTAAATATTGATACAACCTGATCCAGATCTACCTATAATTTTAAGATGTGAATTGTTCCGCAATAAATTGTTACTTAATAAAGAAAAAAAATTATGTATTTTACCTTTAGATTTTGGTAGTTTCCTATATTTTTATATATAGAGTTCTTCTTCTAAAGGAGAGCAATACCGTCTATACAAATAGCCACTACCATCGAGCCCTCTTAATTGTTGTGCTCTAATGGTAAATAAACTGCCATACCGCAGAGAGAGAGAGAGAGAGAGAGAGAGAGAGAGAGAGAGAGAGAGAGAGAGCTCTTTTGATATGTTGATTGAGTTAATGTGGATTTAATTCAAGAAAACATTTATTTGATTTTTTTTTTGCTATAATTTTTTGCGCTGATGTTAACTCTCCAGTTTACCCACATTTTAAACATACTTATTAAACAATTTGTAAATGCCTAAATGACATAAGCGTCTCTACTCAAAGTACAAGGGTAAGTGAGATTGCAAAAAATGGATGGTTTTCTTGAAGTTGCAAGTCTTCACTATAAATGTGGGAAGATGTTACAGTATTCCGTACTTCATACGCTGATCTTGAGGGGTCGAGTTGGGGGAGCCCCCCCCCCCCCCGCCCCAGCAAACAAAATTCACAATTATCCCCCCGAAAAAAAATTCTGGATCAGTGTTTGGTATTTAATTAACATTTGAAATGGAATTAAATTAATAATTTTACATAAAGCGTGCCAAACTATCAATTGTGGTAAGTGAAGAAAATTTCGAAAGTTTGAAAAGATTTTATGGATCAATTAATTTTGTACGTCCTATTATGATATAAACAAGTTGCAAACCAATTTTTAAACAACATGTCAATAACATAAAGGATGATGTGAAATACGGCCCTCAGTAAATCGGCAAAAAATTTAATTTTGGAATTTCTCATTTTATTTTGATCGTAAATGTACTTTGGTATATATACACTTATAGATTCTTTCTTACCCAAGAAAAACAATCACATGGGATATATAAATCAGTTTTTATGGTAGCGTTACACTGTTTGCATTCAATCTTCATAGACTTTTAGCGTTGCCCCACAATTGAAATCCTTTAAAATTCATGAGCGCGTTTAAGGTACATTTTTCTTTTCGTTTTTGCCACGCGTGCCACGTGACATAGATTTCGGCAAGCGTATTCGACGTAACGTACTTTATATGCCATTTACCTTCATTTATGAGAATACATCATTTGTAAGTTGAATTAAGGAGGCTGGCTGGTTAACAAATTTAACCATCAGATCTACCTTAATTTAGTAAAGAAAAAAATCCATAAATTGTAACTTTAAAGTTTTAGTGTTTTCCTACATGTTTATACAGATCTCTTCTTTTTACGGAGATTAATATGGTCTAAAAATGGCCATGACCATCCAGCCCTCTTAAATTATCATGGATTTCATTTCTGATCGCTAAGTCCCCCCAACCCCCCGAATGTTGATAATTTGGCGATAAATAAGTCACGTTATATGTAAACGAGTCTAAAAATGGCCGATCTGCTCATTCCTTCATATACATATACATATCGTCTTTTGTTCCAAGGTCCAGGGTCACAAACCAGAACGAAATTCACTGTTGCAGGGTGTACAAAATCATCGATAATGCGTCAATTATTACAATAAAAAACGATCCAAGCTATCAACACTAATCAGGATGTGTCATTTATTCACTCTTGTTTAAGATTTATCAATAGCATGGAAGATATAATATTTCTATAAATCATTGTATAAAAAGGGGCCGTTTTCTTATGTTTAGGGATATCATTTTTTGATTCAATCCTAGCATTTAAAAATTGTCAACAACCCATCTTCCTTAAATGAGCTGATGTGGTATAGGTAAGGCATAAAGAAGAAATTCTACCACACGAATTATTAGAGTTAGAATAAAATGAGAATTTTAACCTTATCAAATATATGATGAAAAAAGAGGCGAAAGAAAAACTTTGTTTGATACTTATTTTCCTAAACCGAAAAAAAGTTTTTTTTTGTCGGGTGGCCAATATTTCTTCCTCTTACAGGGTTCGACACTAAGGCACGTCCGACCGACATTGTCTAGTAAACGTTAGGTCCGGTCGGGTGAAATGTCTGTGTACTAGCCCGACTGGTCGTGTGAAAAAAAATAAATGTGCACAACTTTTTTTCTGTGATAAAAATAAAACCATTCATTGAATACAGATTTTTTGTGTGAAATAACACTCGTGACACACGTGTCCCGCTGAGTACAAATCGCACGACGCATGCAAGCGTTATTTTGAACCACGTTTTACGACATCCGTGTTTATCGAATAGAAATAAAAGCACGTTTTCCTAATAGGCAGAAACTCATCAAATTATCGTAATTTAAGTACAACCGATGAATATTTGTATTATTATTTGTGCGAATTGATTAAATTAAATCTTAAACACGACATTCAACAACTGTTCTGTATGGATATGTGTACGTGACCCAGTTTCGATGTTGACATGTCGCTATTTAAATACGGTTTCTCATCGTCATCACAGGGTACTGAAGATAAAAAAAGAAAAGGCAGAGATGAAACTAAACAAAAATATGAGAAAGAAAAGCGATCACGAGCGTTTTATACCAAATGGACTGAGGAATTTCCATGGGTTAAATTTGATGAAAGCGAAAACGTAATGTTTTGCATGGCGTGCAAAAAATACGGAAAAGAAGGGAGATTTGTATACTGATACAATTAAACAGAGAAGTCTTTAATATTTGGTGTTTGTTGTTACTTTTAGTCTATTTTGTTAAAATTGGTCAGGGCTAGTGGTAAAAGGGTCAGGGCTAGTGAAAAATTGCTGAGGTAGCCCGACTGGTCTAGTGATTCAAAAACTTAATGTCAAACCCTGTCTTATGTAAATCTTATTTTTCTGCATTAAATTAAGAAATGCTAATTGCTTGAGTTACTGCGCGAAATTTGAATTAAGTTCAGCAAATGGAATTTCATCATATGAATTTTTGATTTACAAATTAATGGGTGATGTTATGTAACAGAATTATACGAGAAACTTTATAGTTAATTGTCTTTTTATGGCTCAAGTTAAATTGGATAACCTAGTTCCATCTGACCGCTGAGAGAGAGAGAGAGAGAGAGAGAGAGAGAGAGAGAGAGAGAGAGAGAGAGAGAGAGAGAGAATCTGTTCTTAAGTATGTGGATTTTTAATACCTATGTATGCATTTTTCTATGAATTAAGTTTCCAAAACAACCTTACACCTGAACTTTCAATTATAGAGACAATATGTGTGGATCTGGAGATAGTTTGAAGTTGCGCCCCCCCTCCCCGAAATTTAATCTATTTAATTTATATCATCAAAAAAGACCTTGGACCCTCCCTGGGAAAAATTATCCTTCGGACCCCCATGGGAAAAATCCCTATCTTTAATTTAAACCTCCCAACCTCAGGTCCCCTCGAGGAAAATAGATGTACCGTTATATGCTGAACTTTTATTTCATACTCTCAGCTTTCACTCTGATATTAAAGATCCATAACTCGTATGCTGAAGTAACATTACTAGCACAGCAGTTTGTGCGGGTCAGCCTACCATGTTTGATTTCATAGGAGAGAATTTGACCAAAGGGAGATAACTCATAAATATGAAATAAAACTTTGGAGGATTTATAGACCAGATGTTGTTTCATAAATATACATGTATATATAATGAATTCTTTGCTGAGCAGGACTAGAATATTGGTACTTTAAAGGGAGTAGATGATCACTATTGATGTTGAAACCACAAGGCCAAAGGTTAAGGGTCAAAGTAACCTAATGGACAAAGAGCTCTCCATTTAATATTCTATATAATACTTTTTGTTTGCTTCACATCAAGCTTAAATCACTGTAACCCATTTAAGAGTAGATGACCCATTAATATTCATTTTAATATAACACGGTCAAAGGTCAAACTACTCGTGATGTCGACTTGAAGACTAAAATGAAAAGACTAAAATATAAATACTAGAGATGTAATGAAAATTTTGTTTGCCCAGATGTTGTACAATTTATATTACATTTTATAGACGTTTGAGAAAGTAAACTACATGTACATAAAGTTAATATTTTCAACTTCAAACATCAAAGATTTAAAAAAAAAACCCAAAAAACCCTTTATTTGCTAAAAGCTAATTAAAGCTACAATACTTAATGAAATCTAATATATGTGTCAATTCTTGAATCTGTGTCAAGAAGTTTAATAGTATTCATATCTTTTTAAATATGATTAATAAATCTGAAATCTATAATTATACTAGTACATGTATTTATAAATTCTAAAATATTGATCCAAACACTTGCTAATGTAAACAAGTCAAGTTTTTGTAACTATTGAAAATTATATCAACTATACATGCACAAATATTTCATTTCACTAAAGTTAGAGCACTTTCTACCAAAGAAATGTTTGCATTATGTCAAAATCCTTTGTATTTCTTTTTATAAGAAACCACTTTAACAACGTGCTGATCGTTTACATTTATTTAACACATAAGCGCTTTATTTACATGCAAAATATATAGTAGTAGATAGTAAGTAATCATATATACATGAAAAACACACAGTTTCTGAATTGTTACAATCACCACAGTTTGATGAAACATGACATATAAAACAAACAGAGTTTGGTAATTATACATGTATGGTATTTGATATAATCACAGATAGTTTGTTAATGTATTACAACATTTAAACACAATCAGTTTATTTACATTGACATTTGATGTTCACTCTGTAGACATGCAATATAATGATCACAGTTTGTTTACATGTAATATTGGATTTTCTTCACTTTACCTGTTTTAACTTCAGCCACAAAGAGGTTGTCTCTGGTGTCCACACGTAAACCGACTGGAAGCTGTAAATGACAGTTGTCAATGTAGCGAAGGAACTGTCCGTCCTGATCCAGGATGTGGATACGGTGGATGTTACCGTCTGTTGTAAGGATCCGACCCTGGCTGTCTGTAGTGATGCCGACTGGATTAAATGATTCCTTGGTAGTAGAGGGAGGACCGGTGTATGTAAACCGGAGTTTCCCGGCCTGATTTACCACCACTACTGCACAGGCTTTATTGTCAGCTACACAGATATCTAGGTTTCTGTTCTCACTGATGTATTTAGGGTAAAATTCAGATGAATAGAGAGGTTGTCCTTTGTCATTGTATTGAATCGTTTGTTTCTCTGTGGAGCCAGAATAACGCACAACTTTTGTTTGTTTCTTATCATCAGTGATCATGACAACCAGGAGGTCGCCAGAGAAGGTACTACAGACATTGAGAGGCCTCCAACCCTGTAGTCTGATCACTGTCTGTATCTGTGTATTCTTCACTATGTTCACAGTTCTATCATGGTAATCAGTATAAACTAGTTCACCACTCTGTGTCACTGCTAAATCCACTGGTACGTTCCCTGACTTGGTTTGGATTGACTTCACTAGTTTACCGTGGAGGTTGTAGAGTCTCATCATGTTGCCCATTATACCACACGTCCACAGCTCATCATCACTCAGACAGGACACACTGTATAATCCATTAGGTTCTCCATACTCGGTGTTTATCTCTGTGATGATCCGTGGTTCATCAATGAGTGGTCTCTCAGGGGGAGAGGACTCAGCACCGGGAGAATCCATTGTGTAGCCATGTTCTTCTGTTTTGATAGATAACGCTGACAGAGAACCAATCTGCTGATAAATCTGTTCTTTGTTAATCTTCTGAGGAGTGAAACTTGGTAAAGAAACTGTCAGTTTAGAAGGCAATCTTCTGAATTCAGCATTCCTGGATTTGTAGGCATTGACATGGCTGATATCATTGGAGTTTAGTAATTTCTTTAGATCAGCAATGCTCTGTTCAATTTCAGAAATACTGCATTTGATTTCATTTTCCTGCTTATCAAGGACAACCAGGTGTTTGGATTCCATTTCATCCATGTCAGATTTCAGTTTCTTGATGGCAATGTCTATTTCTCTGTGCAATTCTTCTCCATGTTTGTCAATAGCTGTTGTTAATTTCTTGGAGTTTTTATGCAGATGAGCTTTCTGAACTGGGATGTTAGATGCAATCTCTTGGTATTTAGGATAAATGGAATTTTCTAATTCTTGTAGATCTTTTTTTAAGGCTTCTCTCTTGGTATCTAGTATTTTTAATATGCCCACTTGTTTGTGTCCTAGATGTTCACCAGAGGAGACACACTCCAAACAAATAGGAATGTTACATTGTTCACAATGAAGGTCACATAATTGCGTGGAATGTTTTGAACATTTAGGAGTAAGTCCTCTCTTTTTAAATGGCACTACTTTGTGTTCTTTGGATTCATCTAAGAGATGTTTTCCAACGCAAACTACACACAGATGTATATGACAAATGTCACAGTACATAGGGGGGCCCGGGGCCTCACAGAGATGACACCGTAACACATCCTGGGCCCAAGTACGGCGGTCCATGGTCAGACACCTTGATGGGATTTTTAGATGATTTCTGAAAGAACAAAAGAACAGTTACTTGTAGTATTAGCAAACTTGTTTTCACTAATTATATGTTATTTTTTATGCATTGTCAAAAGTTTTGTCACAGATGGGTATAGTATAAAGGATCAAGAGTTTATCAGCCAAAGATATTTCCAAATAGTCTTACTGATGTTGGTGTAAATTTTACTTTTATTTTGCTCAATCAAATATTTCTCGGGTTTTTCGGGTTGTGCCCCCCCACCTATCCAATCTCGTGCACAGGTTCTAAATATTCATTGTGGGATACTTTTTATTTTCATTTTATTTTTTTTTTGGGGGGGAGGGTGGGTCCAATTTAAGCCCTATATTTGGTAATTTTACATTTGTTAATCAGACAGCATTTTATATGGTAATAGACACACGTAAAATTCTTGGAATCCACCTGTTAATTATAATACGTTTTTCTATGAGGGGTGGGGTCTAGGAACTCTTGACACCCTCTGGCCGTCATGCTCTGCTTCGCGCATTCTCCAACCCCCCCCCCCCGTCACACACACCAATGGCACCGGTCTAGTATGTTCGGTAACTCGCGGTAAAACATTAAATAATGTGCACAATACCCAGTTTTTGGTGATTTTCTTCATTATTATTTCTTGATAATCATTTTACTTATTCATTAACAAACTACAAACCTTCACACAGTCACTCCAACATGGCGATTCGGGTATTTTCTCTTCCGGGTCTGGTTACCTGTACAATCATCACGTGATTTCTTTATTTGTAGGTCAACGGGTCGCCTTTTTCTTATTATACTGTATTATAAACACATTTTTTCGTGGTGGGACTCATTGTAAATAATGACAATGGCTATGAGGTATTTTACCAAAAGTCAAGTATCCTGAGGCCGGAGGGGGGGTTGGGGGGTTGGGGCTCTTCAACCCCAGGCGCGGATCCAGAAAATTTTCAAAGGAATTCGCTGGCATGAAGTACAACATCGATCGTCTCAAGACTTACATAGAATTGGTCTTAAAATATCATAAATATTGAACATAAATAAATTAATATAAATAAGAGTACCTTTGAGTACCTTTTTAGCCGCATACAACGTTGTTGTATCATCTTTAGAAGATGTCAAACAACAGGGCGATGGCCAGGTCTTACGCTTGTTCAATTACAAAGTTTGATTTTATTGTTTCGCTTGTCGCTTTGTTTTATCTTAACATTTTCAAATGTTTGGAAATGCTTGCAACTTCAGCAACCGCAAAACGCTGTTTCAGCGTACCCAAGGTCAACAATACCGAAGTCAATGTATAGCAACTGTTACATGTACCTCAGATTTTGCTGAGAAAAAGCAAAGACGACTTCAATTGCCTTTTTATCAATAAATAAAAAACAATAAATTGTTCTTCTGATATTTGTATATTATTTTTTGCATACAGTTCCATAACCTGAGGGACAGGTTGACGATGATTATGAATAGATTATCGAGAATTAATTAACGGAATCTTAAAGTTTAAATATATAATTATTTTTTGTATTAATATAAGAGTATTTTTGTAAAAAAAAAATAATGTTATAGACCAGTAGGAGAGAAAGCACAAGACTTGTTAGATAAAAATTAAATTAATCTCATCATAAAGCAGGCACAACTTTTTCTTGTTTATCGTTAATTTTATGATGATGATGAAGGCAGAATTTTAAACATTGAAAACTGGGATTATTTTGATGAAACTCCTTTTTCTGGTACTCAAAATTAAGTGTCTGAAATGCTGAAAACTCGTGATCAGCTTTCGGGGGCAAGGGGCCTCGAGGCGGCCCACAAACCCCCTGCCTTAATTTGCTTCCACATTAAACAAACCTAAGCTACGCCCCTGGAAGTGAATCGTAATAGAGCATGCTTGGATCCACAATTAAATGTTTCCGATAGGGGACCTGTGGACATGATTTTGCTGCCAAGTGGGGGCCCCGGTGCCTATTTTCGGTATATTTACAAATAGGTTTTCAAGAAGAGGGGGTCCGTATCCCCCCACTCATGAAATTCAGATCACAGTGTAGGAACGGAAGTGTACAGTTTTAGGAATAGCGCTGTTTGTCAAGCTAGTAAACAATTGAACACGTACATGTAGCTCTCCGTACAGTCGAAGATACTGTCAGTGTATTATTCACAAATGAATTTATCAATATAGATGTAAAAAGCTTACAGTAATCATCATTCATATTCCCTTGTATTATTACAAAAGTTGGGGGAAATTAGGATCGCCGTCGACAATTAACTTTTCTCATCTAATTAGGGAAATAGATTACCTCAGATGTATGCACTCATCTTTCATGGATTTGAGTTGAGAACTAAGTTGAGTAATTTCAAAATGTTGGTGACGAAGGAGCCAGGTATCTAACATGCTATTTTATCTATTATATTCAACCCCTGTCGTAGACAGAATCACCCTTCATCTCAAGGGTGAACTTGGAAATGATTTTCCTCATCTATATGTATTGGGGCGAATCTTTAGGGAACTTCTGTTTTGACATGTATACACGCATTTCAAGTTAATTAAGGTACTGATACTGTGCATGGGAGATAACGCTATTGTTATAAAAAACTAATGAATAACAAAGAAATATTATTTACATGTATTTTCAATGTTACGAAAAGCAAGTCATTAGTAGATTAATATTCACTGGAATAACCCCTTGAAGGGTAGAGGACTTTTCAAGAAAAGGGAGTCCTTACCCTCCCCACCCCCTCCCCCGCTGAAATTCTCTGTAAATCACGGTGTAGGAACGGAATGTAGTAAACGAATTGAACACGTACATGTAGCTCTGCGTACACACTCAATTCACTAAGCAGATACAACTAGCAAATTCTATTATTAAAAAATGAACTTTTATATTTTTTCTTCTTATATATTTTTTTTAAAGAATGCAATAGTCTCCATGTGTTTAATTTTAAAGGGCTTTGTACATTGGCCAATTCATTTTCTAAAAAATTTAATGACCAATATGTACATTAATTCTGTCGTTTTCTGTCTTGAAAATGTACGTTACCGATGCTTTCCGTCAATTTCTAGTAGCAATGTTCATAAACTAAATATGGTTTACTGTGCACAATGATGAAATATTGCTGCGAGAAAACAACCAGGTAGCCCACAACTTTGTTTAAAACAAGAATATGCAACATTAGCAATTTTTCCTGAGATCTCTGTGATGTATTTCACCAACCCTATACACACAACATTGAGTTGTTATACTGGCTATACAAATAATATTTGCATGAACACAGTGTTAAATTTTGACTGTGAAAAAGTTTGAGGTTTTTAAAAAAACACATTCTGATGTTTATCTGCCTATATCAGCCAATAAATTGAACCGTGTTAAATGTAACGGACATACATGTATTTTAATATTTTTTAAAATTATATTTACATGATTGTTAAATGTATTTGTTTGTTAAAAAAATACCTGTATGTATATGTTGCAACGTTTTTGTTTTTTAAGCCATCATTAGCAATAACTAAAATCAATTGCAACTGAATGTTTTATTTCGCTATAGTAACAAACATTTATTCAACAAATGGTGCAAGTTGCGCAAAAATGCCGAGTTGAGATGAATTTTTAACTTGTACAGTCTGTTTGGTTTTTGGTTCCTCTCAGTATCTCGCAGAACACATCATGCTCTTGAATCTATTTTATACTGTGACCCCTTTTGTTTCTAAAAGGAAATTTATATGTGCCACAGACTGGCCATGCTAGTTGTCAGAAAGAATAACTGCATTTTACTACATTTTAATACAATACATTTGTTTATCTTGTGTTTTAGTTTAACAATGAAAATATTGGGGTTTTTTTCGGTTCAGTAATTGGCAGGTCCGTAATGGCGGCCTTGGTGGGCTCAGCTCCCAAACCATCCGTCCAGGTATGACAGACCGTATGTTGTTGAATCTGTATTGTTGAATATTTAGGGTGGATCCATTGTCCTGAGTTTACGGAATACTGGGTTTACAGAATATTGAGTTCCCGAAATACTGTTGTACTGGAATATGGAATACGGAAATACTGGAGTACAGCAATACTGTGTTTCTGCCATACTGGGATACTGCAAACTTGGATCTATTAAATAGTATACATATCATAGCTGTATATACCATACATTGGAGTTACATACTATGCATGCTTTTCCATATACATATAAATTACTTTACACAACTACTTTACATGTATTTACTTATATTACACATGCATACTTTTTACTGATGTTTTTACTTATATAGTTTTACTTTTACATGAATTGTACACTTATACTTTTACACATACTCTAAATATTACGCAAATAGCATGTTTACTTATACACTGAGTTCACGCAATTACTGTACACACTTTTTACAATGTTTACGTAGCTTTGTTACTTTACAACTACTTGTATAAATTACTTTAAGTTGAACAAACTCTAGTGCAGGACAGCATGTCCTTATTAGGTGCCTGCTACGCCAAACTGACTACACCAGCACGGGCATTTAAATGCCGAACAAGTTGGGTGAGTTTAAAGGTACTAAATAAAGATCTATGGACACCCGATTTGGATTAAAATATATGTACAAGTTAAACCTATGAGAAACAGTTTGGACATTAAATGTGACACCCCATATATTTGTAATTATATATCATATGAAATTAAAATAACATGTAATCACGTAAAAATTGTAACAATAATTGTATCTTAAGTATTGTATGAAAACACAACAAGCTACACCGAAAATTAGTTGATTCCCTGCAATCGCCTTGCTTTGCAGCAAATCAGATTCAGTTGCACGAGTTTTGATTGTGTCAGCTAAATCTGCCAAGGGTTGTAGAGGAGCGGAGTGGATAGTAAACCCTTGGCTAGCGAAGATGGTATATATGTAAGGCCATACATCTCTACATACAGTTGATCTTCACGGTGTTAGTGTCTGGTATGTTACCATGAACAGTGACGCCCAAGACACTTAATGAAGATGAGGCAGCCTAAAAGGCTGTAACAGTGTTACAGAGATATAGCTTTTAGCAGACCTCATCAGTCTAAGGCAGTCACAGTTCAATGCCAGCAACCGAACCTTAAACAGCTGTTGGTAGATACATTTTAAAGCCTAAAATGAGAACAAGAGACTTATTTAGAATTTACAGCTATTTTTGTAACAAAAATATGCAATACAATTAGATTCAAAAAGTTACAAGCAGGTTCTAATCAATAATACACTGTATGTATTTATCTAACAAATGCTTACACTGACAATTTCTAACCAATATTTATTAACATATACATGTACTAGTACATGTATTTATATATTAAATGTTTTGAGTGTACACACTGACCAGTATGATAAATTTGCATATCCATCATATTTACTTTTTAGTGTTATTAAGTCATAAAAATAAATATGATAAACTTACCTTACAACGTGTTGTTATTTTACATTGGGGGTTCATTGAGGATAAAGATGCACTCCTATTACAAGTCTTGTTAGAAGAGAAACAAGGGAGCGGGTTGACAGGTGCCCCTCTCCGTGAGTTTACTGTATGGTAGTGGGATCTGCATAACAAAAGTAATGATAATGTCAATAAAATGGACATCAACATCATCGATCTGTTGTTTGGCATTTCAAAAAATGTAATAATTCTGTAAGGTCCATGTTAAATCTGTTGCAATCAATACAGCAAATTACACTATATACACACTGACAGTTAGAGAGAGAGAGAGAGAGAGAGAGAGAGAGAGAGAGAAAGAGAGAAATTTTATAGGAAATAACTTTAAATTAAAGTTAAAACTAAATACTACTATTTCTACAAGCCCCCGTCCCCCACCTCCCAACCAATACATCAAACCAAACTGTTTTAAAGGTTGATGATACATGCATGTACACAAATTAAACAAAAAAAAAAAAAAAGGACCAGGCATAACCAGTATGACTGTGACATCACTTGTGTATGTACCTGGTATGTGAATGTACCGGTAGGTCCTACCATGTAGGTATTTGACGGCCAGTAGGATCTCCCTCTTGTACACTCAAATGTTGTGTTTGGGTTGACCTATCTTAGCCACCCCCTCCAAAGTTTCACGATCACAGTTCTCCATAAACACCAGAATTTCATCTAGACCTATTATGTATCGGAAGAAAAAGTGAGTAAGCTGACATACCCAATACAAAATTATACAGTCCGTTCTGCTGCTGCAATGTAAATCCACAACCAGCAAGTTACATGTAGTAAAGTATTTATATATTAATCCTTTTTTATAGGTTATTGACAATTTAGTCTGAAAATATGCTTATTATTCATATCGAAGTTAAATGAATTTCCAAAACCTCAGTGGGAAAGAGATTTTTTGTAGATCAGAATACTTTAAACCATCATAAATTGACATGCAGGAACACCACTGTCAAGAATATGTTCTCACATCGTCGCAAACCACTGGCAATATGTATGATCCTCTTCCACCTCACTGTAGTTACAGTAGATCAAAATAACTCATATTTTATCAAAGTATTGACCAATGCGAGTAAAGCTTAGTCAGAGATTGAACTTTGAAGCAACCTTTGATTATCCAATCACAGTTTACCTAACATACAGTATTATATCGCTGCTACAAAGGCAGTGACCAGGGTTAAACAATGATTTTGCAGTGTTAATTAATATTCAAGATTTTGATGAATAAGGTGTTCAAGCAGTCATGGGTAGGAAAGAGCTATGCAGACTCTGGACTGTGGTTTGAGACAATGTTCTCACCAAAAAGTGGCTTTTTAACCCCTTAACAACTTTTTATGGCTTAAAAGGATCTGCATGGTCTTGAAAATTAGCCACAGTGAACCTGTTTATAACAGGAAAATTGCAAGATAAAGTTATCATGAATAAAGGTTAGCTTACAGTATTATAACAAAGAGTCAATGATTATGTGAACAGAGGGAGTACCAGCAAAACCCACTGAATTCTGAATCCTTTGAAATATCTGAATGATACACTTTACCATACTGGCCTTCACCTGTACATATCAAAACAACCAAATCAAAGCATGATTGTGTATAGCATTGGAAGGGATCAATTTTGTACAAAAGCTTTTTTGCCTCAGTCATATGAAAAGGATTTCTTCCTGTTATGTGGCAATTCTGCATGTGCTACAATTGTATACAGTGGGGCCTCAATTATCCGGACGCCAGATAACCGGACGCTTCAGTTTACGGACGATTTTATTTGGGAACAGATTTTTTATACGTTATTTTGTCTCATTTATCCGGAATTCCGCGTTTCGGATCCGGACGGTCTGTTTTTACCACAAAACACTGATTTACTACTAATCTTGCTTCATTTAACCGGACGGTAAAATTTGATGATACCCCGTTCAATACAAAAGATTACACCTGTCAATTAAGTTTCACACCTTTTTTACGTGCTAGACACCCATGAGTAGCTTGTATAAACATTGCCTTCCTAAATCACTTTCAAATTTACCGACAGTGCTGGCCAGACAGGATTAGTCACGCCTCACAGCACATGGCTTGGATATCTTAATCTGTGCACCTGTCAAGTGCCATCGCTTTTTTAAACATCCCTGTATTTCGAATAAAAAATATGCTTATTAATCAAGAAAACTGGAAAGTTTTACAAAGCTTTGTGTTTTATCTACCTATTTAAATCGTATTTTAAAACGAATTGTCTCATGAATGCCTTGTTAGATTAAGTCAAAACCGGAAGTATAGGAAGAAAACGAAGTAAAAGCATGTCAACTCATCGGAAGTACATAGGTGGATCTTGCAATTTTCCAACTAGTAAACGTTAATTTTATCAATAAAAATTGACTTTATTTTAAAGATAGAAATAATTTCAAAAATAAATCAATTATTGAGAAAATTGGCATTTCTAGAAATAGATAGTTGGAAACATTAGTACATGTAAATGCCTGGGCACATATCACACTTGGACACAAAGAATTTAGCTAGATTCGGTTATCATTATAGTCTGGTTAATATTTCATGACAAAATAATAATATAAAGCGGGGTTCTTTATATTTAAAAATGTTCTTATCAACGGACAACTCTATTATGTGTTGCTATTTAGTTTAAATGGCAAAAAAACCTGTATCACTGGGATCGAGCCAATATGTATACAAATACATTATCATTCATGACAACAATAGACACATTTCAGATATCCGGACGCTTCACCTATCCGGACGATTGGACTTAGGAACGAAAGCGTCCGGATAACTGAGGCTCCACTGTATCTACATAATTGTACATATATATCACAATTTTTTTTCAAATAATATTCACATAAAAATTTCTCACATACAAATTCATGTGACGCTTTTTTAAGTGAATTTCACATGAAAAAATTCACTTACAATTTATTTTTGAGACAATTGCCAGTGTTATGACAATGGTAAATGTGATGTTAAATTTATGTGATTGAGGCCCACTCAGTGTGTACAATGTATACATGCAGTGTATGAGGACACATGTACCGATCTTGAGTCCCCTCTGCCATCGGAAGTTTACTCTGCGTACACTGATGCAGTAGTTGGGCTCAATCTTGCGACTGGTGATGACCCCGATGACCCCCGAGTCCCTAAGGAAGACCTGCCTCCTGTTCTCCAGCCTCACTATCGCCCACTTCCTTCTGTCCATCCACTTTAAATCTTCTGTCTCTCCACCTGTCCAAAAATACAACTCTATCACCAACTGAATACCTGATAAAACTCTTTCTCTATGTCATCAAGTAAATGAATACCTGTAATTAATTTGAAGCTTATATCTGTAGAGTTTAGCAGTAAATTTTTAAAAAAAGGTTTTGATTTATCTCTCTTTATAACCTAATGAATATGGTCAATGTAGAGCTTATCCCTGTAGAGTTAGTTTAAAAAAAAAAGATTATCTTACCTTGTATATTTCACGAAACCCAAATACTATCAAATATGTATAATATCAGATTTACTCTACCTGGTACTAAATATGTAATACATGTTTTACTTGAATGTTATGTAAATACTGGAATATTTTATCATGATGAAAAACAAATAATACATTAATGAATACTTCAGTAATACACAATCTGAACAAAGTTATGTGCCACTTTTCTAAAAGTTGAAGCTCCTTTAAATCTAAATCAGCAGACAAAGAAAAAATGAAAAAACTCGCAGTTACATGTAATAACTAGACAAAGTGATAAATAGAGATAGAGACAACAGAAAACAATTTCTGGAAGAACTCACTGGATTCTGCTGCAGAGCTTTGTGTGGGCTCGCTCTGTGAGGATTTGTTGGAAATATTGGACGTTGAGCGGTTGAACTTTCCCTGTATCTGCTCGGCCGGCCACGAAGGAATACCGCAAATAGCGCTGTCTAGCTGCCATAGTCGACACTGGAAGAGCGAGGAATGGGGGAGGTTCCTGTAAAGTACACAGTTAGTTCTTAAATCTAAACACCCTAAAGATATTTATTTTCAATTGACATCTGTTTAAGAAATGAATTTAATTTCTATCTATGTTATATGATATTACATACATGTAATTTGGGGTAGCTTATTCTTAGCAGAATACCATAAATTGCAACTTTTTAACACCTACGGAACTGTAGCTCTCAGGTCGTCCATCCAAATTTTTTCAGACTGGGAGCTACAGACCTGCAGCTAGCTTTAATATTCTTTATAAACCCCAAAGCAGTGATTCCAGCAACTGCTGACCTTGACTGTGAGTTGGACTGACTGGTGTCCGGTCGTGTTGATGCTTTTCTTCAATTCCTAAATAAATATCATTACTTAGTTAATAATTACAGTCAAACTTTGTTATCTCGAACTAGCTGGGACTGTTTAAAAACTTCGAGATATCCGAATATTTGAGATATCGAGGGTAATATACTTAAAAATTAAGTGGTTGGGATTTACAAATACTTCTACATATCCATTAGATATTAGTGTTCGAAATTCAACTCTATAACACTGCGGAATCATTAGCATTTATTGTGGCTCAATTTTTTTTGCAATTTGGTGAGTTGATTGCCTCAGCATGAATTTACATCTTCAAAGAATTATCAGACACAGTATTAATTCAATAATAAATTAACAAAATAACGACCCATTTAACATGTAAATGATAGACAATAATAATATAACTTGAAATTAAAAGAGGCAACAACAGAAATTAAAGTTTCAAATTATTCAGAATAAATTGATGCTCTGTCTCAATATCTAGTATACATATATTTAAAGTGAGATGATAATTACCGTATTTTTCGGAAATTAGGTAGATACTTTTTTTACCTGGCATGTGGACCATGCCCTATTCATCACTTCGCCCTACATGTATTTATGGTTTTTAAAAAAAATTTAATATGAAAATTTGCAAAAATTCATGCACACCTACAATAAAATCATGAGAGTTTACTATAATACCGCTTGAATATCTGTGTAAAAATCGTATCAATATACTGTACATGTCATTATACAAGTTTTTTTTTCTTCTGTAGATTCAAAATAAAACTCTCGATGAAATCTAAACCAGGTGTCTCTGAAATCTGTCTGGGTAGGGCCTACTTTGTTTATACACAGTTGAACTGACGGCACGTGCTATTCATGCCTGCAGGCTTCGATAAGATCAGAGGTTGACCCATGTGTTATATATACAGTAAAAAGTCACACAGAGGTGTGATTGATTATCATGATTATGTACACATACGGTAGGAATTATCCAAAAATCTTGAGGAATAATTACAATGACCATAGATGGACGGTAACATTAGCGGGTGAAATGAAATCTCCGGTGACCTAATTCATATGTTACTTTATAGACTCAATCAACAACAAAGACACAAGGTTGCATGTTCTACCGTATTCATGCCTCCAGGCTAGGTTACTATCCCCCAGTTAACACCAGTTTGTACACATTGCAGGGAAGTGATAAACAAACGATCTTAAATTAATCCGGCCATACTGAATAAAATCGGTTTGAAAATTTTGATGCAATTTCAGACATTTTCTTACGATGTGTAAATTTAAGGAATGCATTTTATTTCCCTTTTGTTTAAAACTGTAAAATAAGATAAAAGGCTTCTATGATAACGTTATTGGTTTAAACCATTTATTCATTTAAACTAGCGGTAATTTTTTGACCAATTCTTCAAAGTCGACCAATTTATACTTTTAAAATTTTTTTTGATAAAAATGGGCTCATTCGACCTATAAACAGGATCGATTTAATTTTTGAAAAATACGGTACCAGCCATGTAGTTACTTTAAAGTTTCCACAAATTGGACTTTTCAAAACTTTAATCCAAACCCAACACTTGCCTGATATTCTTTATCTGTCAAGCAAGCCTGAACCTTAGATTCACATGCAACAATGACAAAGTCCAATCCTTGACTAGCCCACCTAAATAGTAAACAAGAGGCCCATGGGCCACATCGCTCACCTGAGGAACAATAGGTTATGATAAAATCAGCTTAATTTAGTCATAATAAAAACTATCTGGACAATGTAGTATAATATACATGTAGATCCTGTTTAAATAAAAATCAATTTTTTCCACTGGATATTCTTATGTTTATTATCATTAGTCCCTTTTCTAACAGGATGATTTTATAGTAATATCACATGTTGTGCATTGCAGCTCTCAAAAAGATCCTAAACAATTGTTTATGAATGGGATATAAACCTGCATCAAACTCTGAACCCCTTGTGAGACCCAATCGTCCACGAATCATCCAGAAGCCAAACTCTAAACAATATTAAATATTCACCTGGCTGATTAGTTTCTGAGAAGAAGATTTTTAAAGATTTTCTCTTAATATTCCTATGTAAAATTTCCACCCCTATTGTGGCCCCAATCTACCACCCAGGAATCATGATTTTCACAACTGTGAATCTAAACTACCTGAGGATGCTTCCACATAAGTTTCAGCTTTCCTGGCCTAACGGTTTTTGAGAAGAAGATTTTTAAAGATTTACTCTATATATTCCTATGTAAAAAGTCGACCCCCCATTGTGGCCCCACCCTACCCCCAGGGGTCATGATTTTCACAACTTTGAATCTAAACTACCTGAGGATGCTTCCACATAAGTTTCAGCTTTCCTGGCCTAACGGTTTTTGAGAAGAAGATTTTTAAAGATTTACTCTATATATTCCTATGTAAAAAGTCGACCCCCCATTGTGGCCCCACCCTACCCCCGGGGGTCATGATTTTCACAACTTTGAATCTACACTACCTGAGGATGCTTCCACATAAGTTTCAGCTTTCCTGGCCTGACGGTTTTTGAGAAGAAGCTTTTTAAAGATTTACTCTTTATATTCCTATGTAAAAAGTTGACCCCCCATTGTGGCCGCATCCTACCCCCGGGGGGTCATGATTTTCACAACTTTGAATCTAAACTACCTGAGGATGCTTCCACATAAGTTTCAGCTTTCCTGGCCTAACGGTTTTTGAGAAGAAGATTTTTAAAGATTTACTCTATATATTCCTATGTAAAAAGTCGACCCCACATTGTGGCCTTACCCTACCCCCGGGGGTCATGATTTTCACAACTTTGAATCTAAACTACCTGAGGATGCTTCCACATAAGTTTCAGCTTTCCTGGCCTAACAGTTTTTGAGAAGAAGATTTTTAAAGATTTACTCTATATATTCCTATGTAAAAAGTCGACCCCCCATTGTGGCCCCACCCTACCCCCGGGGGTCATGATTTTCACAACTTTGAATCTACACTACCTGAGGATGCTTCCACATAAGTTTCAGCTTTCCTGGCCTGACGGTTTTTGAGAAGAAGATTTTTAAAGATTTACTCTTTATATTCCTATGTAAAAAGTTGACCCCCCATTGTGGCCGCATCCTACCCCCGGGGGGTCATGATTTTCACAACTTTGAATCTAAACTACCTGAGGATGCTTCCACATAAGTTTCAGCTTTCCTGGCCTAACGGTTTTTGAGAAGAAGATTTTTAAAGATTTACTCTATATATTCCTATGTAAAAAGTCGACCCCACATTGTGGCCTTACCCTACCCCCGGGGGTCATGATTTTCACAACATCGAATCTACACTACCTGAGGATGCTTCCACATAAGTTTCAGCTTTCCTGGCCTAACAGTTTTTGAGAAGAAGATTTTTAAAGATTTACTCTATATATTCCTATGTAAAAAGTCGACCCCCCATTGTGGCCCCACCCTACCCCCGGGGGTCATGATTTTCACAACTTTGAATCTACACTACCTGAGGATGCTTCCACATAAGTTTCAGCTTTCCTGGCCTGACGGTTTTTGAGAAGAAGATTTTTAAAGATTTACTCTATATATTCCTATGTAAAAAGTCGACCCCCCATTGTGGCCCCGTCCTACCCCCAGGGGTTATGATTTTCACAACTTTGAATCTACACTACCTGAGGATGCTTCCACATAAGTTTCAGCTTTCCTGGCCAAATGGTTCTTGAGAAGAAGATTTTTGAATATTTCTCGAAAATTTTCATTAATTCCTAATTATCTCCCCTTGTAAGAAGGCTTGGTCCTTAATTTTCACAACTTTGAATCCCCTTTATCTAAGGATGCTATGTGCCAAGTTTGGTTGAAATTGGCCCAGTGGTTCTTGAGAAGATGTTGAAAATGTGAAAAGTTTACAGACGGACAGACAGACAGACGGACAGACAGACGGACAGACGGACGACAGACAAAATGTGATCAGAATAGCTCACTTGAGCTTTCAGCTCAGGTGAGCTAAAAAAAAACTGTCCTGTTAGTACTTTTTATCCAAGTTGACCTGTTGATATGTAACTCTATATCCAATATTGACCTGTTGTTCTGTACTTACTTGGGCCTCGTGCCTCTCCCTTTCTCACATTTTTCTGTGACAAAAGCCATCCACTCTTTGGCTCAGCTTTTGTTTGGTATCGCCTGTGACAAGGCGAGTCACTTCTGTAAGATACTGCAATAAACATGTAACAATATGTACCACACATGCATAAACACAAAAATTACAACTTTAGAGACACAGAAAAACAATTGCCACCTAAAATGTGTCACCAATCCAAGATACGCTACATACAGCTAATAATTATCAATTAATTAATAATGAATGTTTTCATTGGGACGTCACTAGGTCACTAGATACAATATATAATATATCATTCTATCAATGGTATGGAGATGGATAAAAGAGACAAAAATCAAAAATGGAAATCAATAAATAAAAGGTTAAAAAAACTGAACCAAAATTCTAATAATAAAAATTAAACGTCAATCAATGGTAAAAATGTATTCACTTAATCAAGAGACAAAACGGCCAATAAATTACATGCCTTTAAATTATTAAATAAACTGGTGCCAATTTCTGAAGAAAAAATTTAAGGCATGGGTTAAAAGGTATTCACCTCAAACCCAAAGTTGTATCCTTTGAGCATGGTTTCTCTGTAGAGATTCAGAAGATAGTTTCTCTCATTGTCGTCAAAGTTTGCCATGTCTTCTCAGTAGAACTTGTCGTCCACCTGTTTGATGGCTTGGACCACTCTCTCTTGAAGTTCCATGGCAGATCTCTGTGATAAACATATTAATAAATAAAATCACCACAGTAGGAGACAAGTCCAAAACATGGGTTTTCAGGGTTTTTTTTTTTTAGATTTGACTGAAGCCCGAGGGGGGGCTTAATTCATTTTTAATGAACTTCTTTGTCCATGATGTTCATTAAATCAATGAAAATTGATTTTCAAAAATATTAATGAAACCCAATAAGATGCTTCCGGATTTACCATCATAAGACAAATACATGTATCATAGAGAGATATAAAGCCTGCACATGAGACAAATATCGTAAAGAGATATTAAGCCTGCACTTCTGACCTGATTTCCTGGATCATCATCTTCTGTTGTTCCTGCACTTCATCGTTGGTGTCGCTGTCGTTGTTGTTGTTGGTGTCCTTCTCCCCTGGGTCTGATCTCTCCTCGCTGTCGTCGTTGATCGTCAAGTTGTACAGGCTTGTCGTGAAATCATCGATTCCGCTCTCCAAAAAGTCAGCAGTTGAATTCAGCAGACTACTGGCAAGTGAGCTAAAACCACACATAAAATTCATCTCACAAAAGTGATTTTCTAAAAATTATCAGCTGTCTTCTCTTTAACCCTTTTAAAATCAGTTTATAATAATTTTTGAAGAAGTACAAATCAATAAGGAATTTGCATGGGGATGTGCAAAAATTTGGACTTAATTTGGCTGTAGAAATAATCACTACCAAGTCTGTTGCCAGTACATGTATCTTAATACCTGAATAGTTTGCCTGCTTCTGCTTCCCCTCCAATCACGTGGGGACAGATCTGTTTGGTGAAGAGCCATTCAGACTCCAGGACATTCTTCAGACTGAGAGAAGCCTCGGGGAGACTCTGAAGAGCCAACATCCAGCTCTGTAGGTATGTGAAGTACACCTGCATTAAGTACAAATACAAAGAGTTTACGTCTGTCATCAACTCTCATTAATCTGTGAGTTATGATGATGGGGAAAGCAAAAAGACTTTAATACTTAACACAGACTCTGTAATACTTCTTAGCAAGAATACAAACTAACATCTAACTTCTTGTGAGACATAAACTTTCGTCTTACAACTTGCGAGACTTTAACTTATGTCCAACATCTTGTGCTATATAAACTTACGTCTAACTTCTTGTAGAACATACCGAAATTTAAGTCTAACATCTTGTCATTCTTGTGGGACCTAAACTTATGTCAAACTTCTTGTGAGACATAAATTACGTCTAACATCGTGTGCAACATAAATTATGTCTAACATCTTGTGAGTATTATTAAACTTACGTCTAACATCTTGCGGACATCGTCATCAAACTCTTCCAGATCTTTCATTGTGTTGGTCTCCCCTTCTGATGTTACGTCGTCCATCATGGTCTGGAAATACTGCTTGACTATCACCGCTCCCCTCAAAACCTCTTTGCATTCTCTCAAAAGCTAAAACAGAACAGTAATTCTCAAAGAGTACAGATATGCACAAAGTGTGGGTATACATTTTAGAATTCATTTGGTAATTATGTGATAATTATTAACATTAATTTGTGTTGGTAATTGGCAATGAATGGTCGGTTCTACCTAAACCAAACAAAGATGGTTTTATAAAGACTATGATTATAAATAGGTACTAATTATAATTTTAAAAAGATGTTTAAATTCTTCTATAAATAATCTTGGATTTCAAACACTGAATGTTTTGCTAACAATGATAATACAAAATGGAGGTATCCAATTCCTTTTAAAAAGCAAGAAGAATATTTAACAGTATTAGCCATTATATCAGACATGTAGCCATTAACATGAAATTTGAAATGTACCGGTCTTATGCTGAGAAACGAGGGGTCGATAACAGGTCTCTGCTCCAGGCGAAGCCGCAGGGCTTCATGAATGACTTCCAAAAACACATGCAGTAGGAATAGGTAGCTGGACTGGAATGAAGGCAAGCCCATCTGGATGAACTGTTCGCACCAAGCTCTGAAATCTGTGAGGCTAGAACTTCGGTGGAAATTGATGGATGTGGAGCTAGTTTCGGCGTAGTGGAGATCCAAGGAGGGTGAGGATGAGAGCTGCACTGTGTCATCTACCTCTGGCGACTACAATCAGAAATCAAAGTACTGAAAATCCTGAAATTTGATGGCAAAGAAGTACAATTGAATGAATTGTGGCAAATAAAATTGAATAATTGGATAAAAAACCCTGGAAAATCAAAAGTGCAAGTGAGCAAAAATATATAACTTGTACACAAAATGAATGCTACGGCAGACCCACAGCTGACTCCAAGCAGACCCCAGGCTGACCCAGAGCAGACATAGAAAGCAGACTCAGATTTCAGAAGCAGACCCTTAAATCGCTGCTGAAAAATGACCAAATGACAAGTGCTTTTTTAAACATCCCTGTATTTCGAATAAAAAATATGCTTATTAATCAAGAAAACTGGAAAGTTTTAGAAAGCTTTGTGTTTTATCTACCTATTTAAATCGTATTTTAAAACGAATTGTCTCATGAATGCCTTGTTAGATTAAGTCAAAACCGGAAGTATAGGAAGACAAGAGGCCCATGGGCCACATTGCTCACCTGAGCAACAACAGACATAATAAAATCAGCTTTATGGAGTCATATACAAAATATCTGAACAATGTCGTATAATAGATCCTGTATAAAAATAAAATTCCTCTGCATATTCTTATGTTTATCATTGAGCCCCTTTGTAACAGGGTGATTTCACAGTCATATCACATATTGAGCATTGCAGTTCTCGAGAAGATGATCATACCGTATATACTCGCCTATAAGTATGGTTCGCCTATAAGTCGGTTGCCTTTTTCCAGCTTTAATTTGAAGATTTTGCTGTTGACCCCCTTATAAGTCGGGTCACCTTTTCAGGACAATTAATGTACAGATACTCTTAATAAAATAACCACATTTTATCATACAAGTTTGAGTTTTCAAGAAATTGTCCTTGTTTCACCCCATAATTGCTTCTAGACTCTATTTCTATCATGGGTCTTTGATGTTAATAACTTTTGATTTTAAATGTCATTATTTTTTAAAACACTAACAAGTTGGTAATAGCTTCAAAAGCAGGTATTTAAATAGAGTCCTTTTGAAAATTAGATGATAGTGATTAGTGTTGTCACGATGATCGATTTTTAGTCGATGATCAGTTGGAAAGGTTGTCGATTTACGACAATCGATTTCAGATTTTATAATCGATTATAATCGGATTATTATATTAATACTATACTTATCATTTTGTTTATTATTCTGTATTATACAATTAAAAGTTGAAAAATGTTTCAAATCCATGTGTATCTGCGTTCGGATAATGTTTTCGTCAGCCATTTTGAAATACTAATATCTTTTAAGTTACGGTAGAAGGATATTGTTTCGGATCAGACCAATGCTAGAATTTTAAACAAAATGTACAATGAAATTTAATAACGTCAAGATCTTTAATTTTCGATATAAATAAAAACAATTGTCAATCATTATTTTGATAGAAACTCGTTTTATTTATACTGGAATTATGCTGACACAGTTTCCCGTTTTAAAAACGAAATGGCCGAAGTTGAAAACACACTTGTGCCAAAACTCTAGCTCTACGATCATCGAGACACAAAAATAAAACACTTTGGATTCTTTAAGAAAACACAAGCACTGGGGCAACCAACCTCTAATAATTTTTAATAAGTAAATGTAAATACTTTATTTGATTTTTATTGAAAGAAGTTATTAAAACCGAATTGTCTCATGAATGCCTTGTTAGATTTGGTAAACACCGGAAGTACAGGAAGAAAACAAAATGAAAGCATGTCAACTTATCGGAAGCATATTGGTGGATCTTTCAATTTTTCCAGCTTGTAATAGTTAACTTTAGTTAACTTTATCCATGAAATAAACTTTTTTGAAGCATTAAAAGTAAAGTATTAGAAGAAATCATCAAATATTGTGGAAAGTACATAGTCTAGAAATAGATAGTAATAATACATGACGTGATTAGGCACTTAGCATACTGGTACACATTGAATTTAGCTGGGTTCGGTTATTATTATAGTCCGGTTAATATCACACTTTTTCCTGACAAAATAGCTATTATATTAAGCGGGGTCCACTTGAATATCTTAAAAATAAACAATACTTTACAATTTAGTGACCCATTTTAATGAATTTAATACAAATTATTACCGATTCGATTATTGGCCGATCATCAGTTGGTTATAGTTAACCGATTATACCGATTAATCGATTATAATTTTCAACCGATTTGACAACACTAATAGTGATAGTGATTTATTTCCTTACTGACTGATAAGGTTGGTAATTAGCCACTTACACTGCGGTGTTTGCTAGTGTTGTTTTAGGTGACATGACCCCTATAGCTATTATCACCTCAGGTGTGAAAAATTGACTGCTTGAATTTTCTTTTAATGAAAACAGATTCTTACTATGTCTCGCCTATAAGTCGGACCCCCCACTTTTCACTCAATTTTCTACTCCCAAAAATCCGACTTATAGGCGAGTATATACGGTACTTAAACAACTGTTGATATATGGATTATAAACCTACATCAAACTTTGAACCCCTTGTGTGGTCTAAGAATTGTCCAGGGGCCAGAGTCTAAACAATTTTAAAGAATCAACAATATGTCAAAATGCTTGCATATAAGTAAAACCATATATAAAAACATTTGAGTTTTTGTGAACAATTTAAATGTTTTCCTTTGTAAAATTGGACCCCCCCCCCCGCCATGTGGCCCAACCCTTATCCTGAAAAATCATTATCCCTGGGGGTAGGGTAGGGCCACAATTGGAAGGGGGGGATGCCAAATTTTTACATAGGAATATATAGGGAAAAATCTTCTTAAACACATTCAAATTGTCTAGAAGAGCTCTAACTTTAGTCAGTTCAGTCTTCAAATAGTCTAGATTAACATTTGTTAAAAATCATGATTTTATCCAGCTTGAATCTAGTGTCAGTACTCTAACCGAGAATGCTTTCACACAAGTTAAAGCTTTTCTGGCCGATCGGTTTCTGAGAAGAAGATTTTTAAAGATTTACTCTATATATTCCTATGTAAAAATTCAACCCCCCATTGTGGCCCCACCCTACCCCTGGGGATCATCATTTGAACAAACTTGAATCTACACTACCTGAGGATGCTTCCACACAAGTTTCAGCTTTCCTGGCTGATCAGTTTCAGAGAAGAAGATTTTTAAAGATTTACTCTATATATTCCTATGTAAAAATTTGACCCCCCATTGTGGCCCCACTCTACCCCCGGGGGTCATGATTTGAACAAATTTGAATCTACACTACCTGAGGATGCTTCCACACAAGTTGCAGCTTTTCCCGGTTGATTAGTTTTAGAGAAGAAGATTTTTAAAGATTTACTCTATATATTCCTATGTAAAAATTTGACCCCCCATTGTGGCCCCACCCTACCCCTGGGGATCATCATTTGAACAAACTTGAATCTACACTACCTGAGGATGCTTCCACACAAGTTTCAGCTTTCCTGGCTGATCAGTTTCAGAGAAGAAGATTTTTAAAGATTTACTCTATATATTCCTATGTAAAAATTCGACCCCCCATTGTGGCCCCACCCTACCCCCGGGGGTCATGATTTGAACAAACTTGAATCTACACTACCTGAGGATGCTTCCACAAAATTTACAGCTTTTCCGGCTGATCAGTTTTAGAGAAGAAGATTTTTAAAGATTTACTCTATATATTCCTATGTAAAAATTCAACCCCCCATTGTGGCCCCACCCTACCCCTGGGGATCATCATTTGAACAAACTTGAATCTACACTACCTGAGGATGCTTCCACACAAGTTTCAGCTTTCCTGGCTGATCCGTTTCAGAGAAGAAGATTTTTAAAGATTTACTCTATATATTCCTATGTAAAAATTCGACCCCCCATTGTGGCCCCACCCTACCCCCGGGGGTCATGATTTGAACAAACTTGAATCTACACTACCTGAGGATGCTTCCACAAAATTTACAGCTTTTCCGGCTGATCAGTTTCAGAGAAGAAGATTTTTAAAGATTTACTCTATATATTCCTATGTAAAAATTCAACCCCCCATTGTGGCCCCACCCTACCCCTGGGGATCATCATTTGAACAAACTTGAATCTACACTACCTGAGGATGCTTCCACACAAGTTTCAGCTTTCCTGGCTGATCAGTTTCAGAGAAGAAGATTTTTAAAGATTTACTCTATATATTCCTATGTAAAAATTCGACCCCCCATTGTGGCCCCACTCTACCCCCGGGGGTCAAGATTTGAACAAATTTGAATCTACACTACCTGAGGATGCTTCCACACAAGTTGCAGCTTTTCCCGGTTGATTAGTTTTAGAGAAGAAGATTTTTAAAGATTTACTCTATATATTCCTATGTAAAAATTTGACCCCCCATTGTGGCCCCACCCTACCCCTGGGGATCATCATTTGAACAAACTTGAATCTACACTACCTGAGGATGCTTCCACACAAGTTTCAGCTTTCCTGGCTGATCAGTTTCAGAGAAGAAGATTTTTAAAGATTTACTCTATATATTCCTATGTAAAAATTCGATCCCCCATTGTGGCCCCACCCTACCCCCAGGGGGTCATGATTTGAACAAACTTGAATCTACACTACCTGAGGATGCTTCCACACAAGTTTCAGCTTTCCTGGCTGATCAGTTTCAGAGAAGAAGATTTTTAAAGATTTACTCTATATATTCCTATGTAAAAATTCAACCCCCCATTGTGGCCCCACCCTACTCCCGGGGGTCATGATTTGAACAAACTTGAATCTACACTACCTGAGGATGCTTCCACACAAGTAACAGCTTTTCTGGCTGAATGGTTTTTGAGAAGAAGATTTTTGAAAAATACCAACAAATTTTCAATGATTTTTAATTATCTCCCCTTGAAAGAGGGCGTGGCCCTTCATTTTAACAAACTTGAATCCCCTTAACCTAAGGATGCTTTGTGCCAAGTTTGGTTCAAATCGGCCCAGTGGTTCTGGAGAAGAAGTCGTAAATGTAAAAAGTTTCAAACAGACAGACGGACAGACAGACAGACAGACGGACGGACAGACAGACGGACGGACGCCGGACAAAAAGTGATCAGAAAAGCTCACTTGAGCTTTCAGCTCAGGTGAGCTAAAAACGAAGTAAAAGCATGTCAACTCATCGGTGCATTGGAGGATCTTGTAATTTTCCAACTAGTAAACGTTAATTTTATCAGTAAAATTTACTTTATTTTAAGAATAGACATAATTTTAAAAATAAATCAATTATTGAGGAAATTGGCATTTCTAGAAATAGATAGTTGGAAACATTACGTATGTGTAAAGGCCTGGGCACATATCACACTTGGACACAAAGAATTTAGCTAGATTCGGTTATCATTATAGTCTGGTTAATATTTCATGACAAAATAATAATATAAAGCGGGGCTCTTTATATTTAAAAATGTTCATATCAACGGACAACACTATTATGTGTTGCTATTTAGTATGAATGGCCAAAAAACCCCAAACCAGTATCAACACTGGGGGCCATTGTATACAAATACATTATCATTAATGACAGCAATAGACACATTTCAGATATCCGGACGCTTCACCTATCCGAACGATTGGACTTAGGAACGAAAGTGTCCGGATAACTGAGGCTCCACTGTATTTTTATTACTAGAAAAATATACAACATCAGGCGCCTGTGCCCGATGGACCCAAAAGGAACCCAAAAGGACTATGAATATACCCCAAAAGAGCATTTTACAACATTATGAATTATTTACTAAGGCCTAACAAAAAAAATGGTTTGTTTCCGCTTTCATGCTGAAAAAAAGTAGGGTCGGTCGGAATTTTTTTTTATTTTTTCAAATATTTTTTATTCCTTTAATATTCCAGTATCCATGCATGCCGGTTAGATACTGACACTGCTGAATGGTATAAAATGAGAAATACTTTTAATATCATTTCTGACTATTAAGCTGGTCTTAAGAAAACACAAAAATGATATTATATATCAGATACTTCCTCTGCCAACGATGAGAGCATTATTAAAATCTACAACACATGGAAACATACAGCCATTTTGAAACAAAATGTTTGAGTTACACTGATTTGAGAATAGTAGCTGCTTCAAGCGTTTTTGTGACCAAAATTTTGAGTATTTTTTTTCCAAATCGGATAAAAACGAAAATAATAAACGATTTTCCATCAAAAATCCTTAAAAAAAGTTTTGAGTCGGGGGGTAAAAGCTAGGGTCGGTCAGGAAAGCGGAAACAAACAATTTTTTTTCTTAGGCCTAATATAGCACATGAAGCCCCCCCTACTTTTTTTTTTAAAACCGTGATTGGGTAAATGCCCGGTACATATTTGAGATAACTTATATGATACTTTATTTCACATATTTCAAATTTTATACGGTTACTTACAGGGAGATCTTCATCCATCGTAAAATGTGAGATAATATGTATATGAGTTTTTGGTAAGCTAACTGATAAAAAATACTATCAGGAAAAACATGAATCAGAATTATGGATGGTTCTTTGTAAAATTTGCACTATTTCGACATGAATTGAACATATTCTTATTGTACAAAAATACAAATAGGATTGGGCACAAGTTCCATAACTTAGACCGCCCTCTCCCACTTTTTTGTTTTAAACTATCTTAATTTATTGTACAAAAGACCACTGACTGAGGATGGAGTAAATTATGCGATATAAAAAGAATCATTGCAGGTATACGAAAGCCCATTGAGCTCACTTTCGTGGGGAAAAAATATCAGGAATAAATGTGAAAGTTTCGCGAATAAACGCGAAATTTTTGCAAATGATAGCGTAACTTTCGCGAAAAATGGAAATAATCTTATAATTATGAATTTACTTTGGATTATTTTACCTAACTCTCTCAGGTAAGGAATGCCAATATAGATCAGCAGTAACTTTTAAACACTGCATTGTCAAGCAAATTTTTTTATATGAATACCATTTAAAAATTATTTTACCAAACGATGTGAATAAGCCGACAATATATATGTCATAAGAAATAGATATTTCTATATAAAATATATGTAGGGATTTCGTACATATTTAAATAAAACCCATGCACCTACAGTATTAATTGATCTCAATAATCATGTGGTGTACAAGCCAAATTAGATTATGTAAGAATATGACTTCATAGACAATTTAGTTCCAACAAAAACTATTAATCAGGTCCAGCACAATCTCCTGATTTAGCTATATATTTAGCTTGAAAAAGCTATATAGCTTAATAAAGCTATTCAGAATAGCTTGATTTAACGTGCGAGTACCCATTATTGCAGAAAAATACACAAGTTTTCTCTAATTACACTTTTCACGTAAGCTGTCATGGAAAAATTTCAATGCAAATCTCTGCATTGTTCATTTATTTAATTTGAATAATTATTTTTATCTTATTCTCATCAATATCGAATTACTTCTGATTAAAAATTAACCCTGTCCATTACCTTTGATTAACAGCAAGTCGAGTACCCATTATTGCCGCTTATATCTTTTCGCCATTTTTCAGTAATTAATCGGTAAAAGGTCAAAATTTTAAAAGAATCCAACAAAATAAGATAAAATGTAAGAATACAACATAAAAAATTATATCATAAACGCTATTCAATCATATTATAAGCAAAACTGTTTTCGATGTCCCTGCGGCCTCATGCACACAAACAGAGGAACATGTGCTTCACATGTCTCGAGACAAATTATTAAAAAAAAAAATAATGAAATGAATTGTATATTTATTAAAAGCTTTTTAAAAAATATGTTAGTGTGTCCAGTAAAAGAAATAATGTGTGTGAAATTTAATAGCAACGCCTCTAAGTTACACCGCAAGTGCGTGGGGATAAATCTTTGATCCGCCTCAGGTTGCAGACAAAATGGCATCTTACAAGCAAGCAGACGCTCGGTTTACTTCGTTAAATATTGTGTAGTAGAAATCGTATCTTGCTTATTTTTTTCAAATATCATAACACGGAGGTAAATATTCTTCGAATTTGGACCTAAACAAAAAATTGTCATACAATTTTCATAAATGTGTATTTTTTTCTGCATGTAAACAAAATCGCACTTTAGTGCAGTGATAGTTTTCAACTTTGAACTGTTCTGTAAACAATGCTTGTAAAGATTACTTATCAATTTGTGTCTCTTTCAGAGACTTTGCATTTAAAGTTCTAAAAGTTTTGGGGCAATTGATTCATGACCACACAGTTACTTCTTGAATGAAATATAATGAAGGTCAGTTATGGTAAACAAGATAATTGATGGTAATAATTCAGCACAAAGTAAAGAAATCATACTTATCCATGCCTCAGTGCACACAAGGTGGTGAACAGTTACCCAAACAATGGAAATATAGTTTTTGCTTAAAAGTGTTCAGAAGCAGTGGTGTTAAAACTAAATATAATAAGGGTTGCTTTTTTAATGGTCCATGGTATAAATATGAGCGGTAATTAACTTGCGATTTTTTGTTTATTTCTTATAACTAACATTTTTGTGAAAAACTGCATATAAATAGCTTTATCAAGCTATTCTGAATAGCTTTATTAAGCTATATAGCTTTTTCAAGCTATATAGCTAAACCAAGAGATTGTGCTGGACCTGTTAATCACATCAAATAAAGAGAACTGACCAACCTAATTAAATTAATTAAATCAAGTTATATTATTCACAAGAGATAATATCAATATGAAAAACTGTTAAGAGGAAATAAAGATTGAAGAATGGAATATGGCATTCAGTCATTTGTACCCTCTAGCTGTTCCCTCAGCTGTACCTTAGTGACCTACAAGTATCTTTGGTACATGTAATTTGCTACTTTCATTTTCCAATGCTTTTAAACTGTACCCTTTTTGTAACCCTTTTCTCCATAAAGATATAGGAGTTGTACCCTAGGGTATAAAAGTGTGGTATTTACGTCGGGCTCGGTAACATTTAACAATAGAGCTCAATTACAGCTGAACACTGATCAGCGCCTTTTTACCCTTGTCCTGGAGCCGTACAGACGTGTTTCTTGGGACTGAGGACCTGGGCCATCTACCGCTGACCTTTTTGGAAAAGCAAATAGAAAATTACGAACTCTGAAGGGGTAAAAAAACCAAGGTAAATGCATTAAGATTATGTGTCTCTTCATAACAGGAGCTTGAAATTTGCATAAAGTACATTGTTTCTTTTTCTTTTTTGAAATGTTTACAACTGGCACATTTTCTTTTTCTTCATCATCATGCATTATTATGTACATAAATGTAAAAATTATTTATATAGCTTAATTGTATATAGTGTTTTTCTTACTTACTTTTGTCTAAAGTTGACTATCCACGCCCAGACGACAATCGATGTTTCTTTCTAATCTCCTTTTCTGAAGAGTTCATTTTGGATAATTCATGCCATAATTTATTCGTATTATATATAATAATTTTTCCTACATGATTGGGGGGAATGTGGTATTTACGTCGGGCTCGGTAACATTTAACAATAGAGCTCAATTACAGCTGAACACTGATCAGCGCCTTTTTACCCTTGTCCTGGAGCCGTACAGACGTGTTTCTTGGGACTGAGGACCTGGGCCATCTACCGCTGACCTTTTGGTAAGCTTTAAACGTAGATATATATTGACAAATATAACAAAAGTATCACCTCAAAACATAGTCCCAATTTCTTGCCATATTACATATATGACGACACTGCTTGCTTGCAGCGTTAATGCAGGTCGGATGCATTGTTTTAGCACGATTATTTTGATCATGCAAAATATCTTAGTTACAATAAGCTAATCTACCTGATGAAATCGTCTGGATCCTCCGCCAGTGAGTTAAAATCTTCGGTTGGCGTTGTCGACAACTGACAAGGGAGTTTTTAATTCCCCGTCCGCAATGTCAAGTTTCGATAACTCCTGCGAGGTGAGAGTTATCCTTCTTTAATTTTTCTACCAAAACAGAATTTCTTGCTATCATTATTGTTTGGTAATTTTAAGAAAAAAAATGCTAATCTATTTCTTTAATATGAAGAATATCAAGGTTTTTTCTATTAAATAATAATAGTTGATATCTTGAACGTTTTATACAGATCGAGTGTAGTTTTATTTTAATTTTGTGTAGGCCTAATTGGAAGAAAAGAACTTTAAGATATCAATCATTTTAAATGTTTTTAAAATGAAACATAATAATATCAATATGATATTTGTTTTTTTATAAAAGAAAAAATATATTAACTGATATCAAACGTCAACATATATAAATATTTTTTTTATATCAGAAAGATTTTTATCAGTGTCAAGAATTGCGATTTTTTTTTCGATGACCATGCATATGTTTTGAGTACACTCCATTTCAAAAGATACTTTAAAAGAGGTTAAAGAATTCGAAACAACTATACTTTTTTTTTGTTTTTAAGGATCAATGTTTAAAATCTGTAGGCCTATTAAGATGCAACTTATAAAATTCAAAGCAAACCAGAGAGGAGAAGGGCGGGAAGGGGTATATATAAGGGTGGCTCTCAAAATTATATCGTCATTATTTTTATTTTTTTTTATTTTTTGCAATTAATTTTTATTTTATTTTTTTTTTGTTATTATTTTTTTTTTTTACATCTTATCATTGGTTTGTCGTATACTCTTATTGGGTCAAATTTAATGTGTGACTACGTACGCCACTGTCATCAAGTGCTAGCAAACCCACGGCCAATTAACCAGCCTCAATGGATTGCTGGATGTAGTTAAATATACGCAGCCATTAATGATATCAAAGTTTTTTTTTAGAACCGTTTATTGTTAACTTAATCTTTTTTTTTAATATGAAGAAGTTAATATAAGTAAACATGTATATAATCGTTTGAGGAGGCTGGATGGCCAACAAGTTAACCATTCTGTCGTGAGGAAAACTTGTTTTCAAATTAACTAAAATTATGTTGTTGAATATCAGTCGAAAAAAAAAAAAAATAAAAAAAATAAAAAAATAAAAGTTAATAACATATAAGTAAAGCTATCAAATTCTTCTGTTAATCCAATGGCATGTCTCAATTTACCTTTTGGAGTTAAGGTTATGTAACATTACATCAATTATTTACATTCTATCAGGGTTGCTAAAATCTATGTCTTTTATGTTTTGTCATCTATTGCTCTTGTAAGTAATTAATCTGTTAGGTAAATTGCATAGGTGAAAAAGTTAATGAACAAGGATTTTATTAGATTGCTCAAAGCCAGCTAGCTTTTGTGTGCGGATTAAGTATAGTCCTAGTTTTTATCACCTCTAATACGTTGTCAAATTGTTATGTAATCAATTTACCATCATCATGCGCGCTTCGTATGAACACATGTGCGCTGGTAACTTTTACACCCCCAAACAAAAGAATAATTTAAAGAAAGAATTTCATTGGTCAGTTTTTATAAAATCGCATTTTCACCAAACAGGGTACGCGTCCCCGTGTCGGTCACTTTTCCATATTGAATAAAACCGCACGGACGTAAAACCTCAATAATCTTCATTTTCCATCTTTATACAGGTAAATATGATTATTTACTTTATGTTATATTGGAATTATTATTGGTATATTAATACTACACATGTTTTTTTAATCATGTTGAATAGATAGCTATATATATATTTAATTTTAAATATTCTTTGTAAGTGCATAATATAACATTATATTGACCATAATATGCACCTTATTGTTTAAACTATGTACATATGTTATTTAGGTCTTATCATTTAGTTTTTAAAAATTGCTTATATAATGTAGTGTAGCAGTTACGCAGGCAAAATTTGTGTACATAGATTTTAGTAGAAATTAGGATCGGGCTCAACATTCTAAAAATACATTTTTCTTGTTTACAACGACTTGTCACTCTACAGACTGTTATTGTCAATTGACTTACATATGTGATGTTAACATTGTCTGAAACGCAAGTAAGCTATTGATTGATTGGTTTTGTTAATCGGAAATGTTAAAGTATTTTTAGATATTGTTGATCGTACGCGATTAGTGTGATAACTCATATGCGCAAAGTTACGATTCTGTTAGTAGATCACGCCCGATCTAAATTAGGTGTGTGCGTTATGTTAGTATTCGCTGTCGGTGTTTCTTTTCATATTTTGAATGTTTCTTTTTATATTTTGAATGAAAATTAATAACTGAAATCATAGACATTAATCAAATCTACTTTTTTAATTTTTGGTTTGGTATTGAATATTATTATGAAGCTTTTTGAATTTATGAAGTTTTCACATTGTATAATTTACTGTTAGGGACTTTGTTTGTGAGGGCCTTGAGCCACATCTAGTTTCATTTCATTTTATGTTTTATAAATGTCACTTTTCCATATTGAATAAAACCGCACGGACGTAAAACCTCAATAATCTTCATTTTCCATCTTTATACAGGACTTCTCCTTATCATTCGATAAGAAGCGCCATTGGCCAAAAAGAAGGGAAGATCACTGGTGGAAGATTCAACGGTTTATCCCAACACCTCTCACAACAGCGAGTATTCCCCTACTAAGCTTGTTCAGTCCATCTGAGAGCTATGCCAGTTACAGGTACTCCATCCAACACAACGATCAACAACCGAGTGACCAAGGAAAAACTTGAAGAGGCAGTTGCGGAATTAAATTCTAATATTCAGTCAAAGGAAAGACAACTTCAAGCGAAAGACCAACAGTTGAATGAAAGAAATGAATATATCTTACAACTAGAGGAGCAATTACAAAGGGCAGAAGCAAGAAACTCCGGGGACAACGAACAACCACCCCGCATTCAAACAGTGAATGTTGAGGAAGAAGACGGCAGACATTCCCCTCCTCCACCTCCTCCTCCTCCTCCTCAACCCCTTCCAGCCAACCCACCACACCAAGAGGAAGCTATGATTCCCAGGATCCCAGCGCCTCAACTACCAAAGTTTGATGGAAAAGGATCAGCGACAGAATGGTGGATGTCATTCATGGCATTTATTTCTTTTACCAACATCCCCGCCGTGAGAGCCATCCAGATGTTACATTTCTACTTCACTGGGATTTCATTACAGTGGTTTACTTTCTTGGACCCCCGGAAGAAAACATCTTTGGAAATCTTTAAACAGGCATTTTTCGATCGATTCAAGCCATCCTCTCCAATCAATAAAGATCTCCTGAGGATACAACAACAACCAGGAGAAGGCGTGGAAGAGTATTTATACAGAGTACGAAAATTGGCCACTGATTCCACTATGGATGAATCAGCAGTGACAGAGTTAGCCAAAGATGGACTTCATCAACGACTCCGAGAACTTGTTGTACCTCAGAGACCAACAACGTTGGACCAGCTAAGGGAGCAAGCCATCCTAGCAGAGGATGCAGTGGATTTGAAGCGACCAACATCCAACCAAATTCCCTGTGCAGACTCGCAAACAAAAGGTGCTGTGGATGCCTCACTGGTAGCAGCCATACAAGCAGCCATGATGAACATTATGCCAGCTAATGGTAAACAACACAGACAGGATGAGGAAGTCAATGCTGTGTACAGTCCTCGCCCCCACCATCAGCGGTCCAGCAACAATCAATGGCCCAGACGAAGTAATTAGTCATGGACTCATTGACAATTAAAAATTGTTAATTAGTAAAAGACAATTCATTAAATGTTTGGTGTTTAATAAAGCTTTAATAAACCATTAAATATTGATACAACCTGATCCAGATCTACCTATAATTTTAAGATGTGAATTGTTCCGCAATAAATTGTTACTTAATAAAGAAAAAAAATTATGTATTTTACCTTTAGATTTTGGTAGTTTCCTATATTTTTATATATAGAGTTCTTCTTCTAAAGGAGAGCAATACCGTCTATACAAATAGCCACTACCATCGAGCCCTCTTAATTGTTGTGCTCTAATGGTAAATAAACTGCCATACCGCAGAGAGAGAGAGAGAGAGAGAGAGAGAGAGAGAGAGAGAGAGAGAGCTCTTTTGATATGTTGATTGAGTTAATGTGGATTTAATTCAAGAAAACATTTATTTGATTTTTTTTTTGCTATAATTTTTTGCGCTGATGTTAACTCTCCAGTTTACCCACATTTTAAACATACTTATTAAACAATTTGTAAATGCCTAAATGACATAAGCGTCTCTACTCAAAGTACAAGGGTAAGTGAGATTGCAAAAAATGGATGGTTTTCTTGAAGTTGCAAGTCTTCACTATAAATGTGGGAAGATGTTACAGTATTCCGTACTTCATACGCTGATCTTGAGGGGTCGAGTTGGGGGAGCCCCCCCCCCCGCCCCAGCAAACAAAATTCACAATTATCCCCCCGAAAAAAAATTCTGGATCAGTGTTTGGTATTTAATTAACATTTGAAATGGAATTAAATTAATAATTTTACATAAAGCGTGCCAAACTATCAATTGTGGTAAGTGAAGAAAATTTCGAAAGTTTGAAAAGATTTTATGGATCAATTAATTTTGTACGTCCTATTATGATATAAACAAGTTGCAAACCAATTTTTAAACAACATGTCAATAACATAAAGGATGATGTGAAATACGGCCCTCAGTAAATCGGCAAAAAATTTAATTTTGGAATTTCTCATTTTATTTTGATCGTAAATGTACTTTGGTATATATACACTTATAGATTCTTTCTTACCCAAGAAAAACAATCACATGGGATATATAAATCAGTTTTTATGGTAGCGTTACACTGTTTGCATTCAATCTTCATAGACTTTTAGCGTTGCCCCACAATTGAAATCCTTTAAAATTCATGAGCGCGTTTAAGGTACATTTTTCTTTTCGTTTTTGCCACGCGTGCCACGTGACATAGATTTCGGCAAGCGTATTCGACGTAACGTACTTTATATGCCATTTACCTTCATTTATGAGAATACATCATTTGTAAGTTGAATTAAGGAGGCTGGCTGGTTAACAAATTTAACCATCAGATCTACCTTAATTTAGTAAAGAAAAAATCCATAAATTGTAACTTTAAAGTTTTAGTGTTTTCCTACATGTTTATACAGATCTCTTCTTTTTAAGGAGATTAATATGGTCTAAAAATGGCCACGACCATCCAGCCCTCTTAAATTATCATGGATTTCATTTCTGATCGCTAAGACCCCCACCCCCCCCCCCGAATGTTGATAATTTGGCGATAAATAAGTCACGTGATATGTAAACGAGTTCCTTCATATACATGTACATATCGTCTTTTGTTCCAAGGTCCAGGGTCCCAAACCAGAACGAAATTCACTGTTGCAGGGTGTACAAAATCATCGATAATGCGTCAATCATTACAATAAAAAACGATACAAGCTATCAACACGAATCAGAATGTGTCATTTATTCACTCTTGTTTAAAATTTATCAAATGCATAAAAGATTTAATATTTCTATAAATCATTCTATAAAAAGGGGCTGTTTTCTTATGTTTAGGGATATCATTTTTTGATTCAATCCTAGCATTTAAAAATTGTCAACCACCCATCTTCCTTAAATGAGCTGATGTGGTAGGGGTAAGGCATAAAGAAGACATTCTACCACACGAATTATTAGAGTTAAAATAAAATGAGAATTTTAACCTTATCAAATATATGATGAAAAAAGGGCGAAAGAAAAACTTTGATACTTATTTTCTTAAACCAAAAAAAAAGATTTTTTCGGGTAGCCAATATTTCTTCCTCTTATGTAAATTTAATTTTTCTGCATTAAATTAAGAAATGCTAATTGCTTGAGTTACTGCGCGAAATTTGAATTAAGTTCAGCAAATGGAATTTCATCATATGAATTTTTGATTTACAAATTAATGGGTGATGTTATGTAACAGAATTATACGAGAAACTTTATAGTTAATTGTCTTTTTATGGCTCAAGTCAAATTGGATAACCTAGTTCCATCTGACCGCTTTGAGAGAGAGAGAGAGAGAGAGAGAGAGAGAGAGAGAGAGAGAGAGAGAGAGAGAGAGAGAGAGAGAGAGAGAGAAACAGAATATGTTCTTAGTCATTCTTTAAAAAGTATGTGGATTTTTAGTACCTATGTATATGCATTTTTCTATGAAATTAAGTTTCCAAAACAACCTTACACCTGAACTTTCAATTAGAGACCATATGTGTGGATCTGGAGGTAGTTTGAAGTTGCGCCCCCCCCCCTCCCCAAAATTTAATCTATTTAATTTATATCACCAAAAAGACCTTGGACCCTCCCTGGGAAAAATTATCCTTTGGACCCCCATGGGAAAAGTTCCTAGCTTTAATTTGAACCTCCCAACCTCCGATCCCCCTCGAGGAAAATAGATGTACCGTTATATGCTGAACTTTTATTCCATACTCTCAGCTTTCACTCTGTTCCTGATATTAAAGGTCCATAACTCGTTTGCTGAAGTAACATTTCTAGCACAACAGTTTGTGCGGGTCAGCCTACCAGGAGAGAATTTGACCAAAGGGAGATAAGTCATAAATATGAAATAAAACTTTGGTGGATTGATAGACCAGATGTTGTTCCATAAATATATATATAATGAATTCTTTGCTGAGCAGGACTAGAATATTGGTACCTTAGATGATCACTATTGATGTTGAAACCACAAGGCCAAAGGTTAAGGGTTAAAGTAACCTAATGGACAAAGAGCTGTCCATTTAATATTCTACATATAATACCTTTTTGTGCTTCACATCAAGCTTAAATCACTGTTACCCATTTAGGAGTAGATGACCCATTAATATTTATTTTAATATAACACGGTCAAAGGTCAAACTACTCGTGATGTTGACTTGAAGACTAAAATGAAAACTACTAGAGATGTAATTAATATTTTGTTTGCCCAGATGTTGTACAATTTATATTACATTTTACAGACCTTTGAGAAATTAAACTACATGTACATAAAGTTAATATTTTCTACTTCAAACAGCAAATAAACCCCAAAAACCCTTTATTTGCAAAAAGCTAATTAAAGCTACAATACTCAATGAAATCTAATATATGTGTCAATTCTTGAATCCGTGTCGAGAATTTAATAGTATTAATTAATATATTATTAAATTAGATTAATAAATCTGAAATCTATAATTATACTATTATTTATAAATTTCTAAAATATTGATCCAAACGCTTGATAAGGTAAACAAGTCAAGTTTTTGTACCTATTGAAAATTATATCAACTATATATAAATGCACACATATTTCATTTCACTAAAGTTAGAGCACTTTCTACCAAAGAAATGTTTGCATTATGTCAAAAGCCTTTGTATTTCTTTTTATAAGAAACCACATTAACAACGTGCTGATCGTTTACATTTATTAAACACATAAGCACTTTATTTACATGCAAAATATATCGTTAGTAGATAGTAAGTAATTATATATACATGAAAAACACAGTTTCTGAATTGTTACAATCACCACAGTTTGATGAAACATGACATATAAAACAAACACAGCTTGGTAATACATGTATTTGATATAATCACAGATAGTTTGTTAATGTATTACAACATTTAAACACAATCAGTTTATTTACATTGACATTTGATGTTCACTTTGTAGACATGTATTTTCATGATCACAGTTAGTTTACATGTAATATTGGATTTTCTTCACTTTACCTGTATTCCACTCAGCCACAATCAGGTTGTCTCTGGTGTCCACACATAAACCCCATAGAAACTGTAAATGACAGTTGTCAATGTAGCGGAGGAACTCTCCGTCCTGATCCAGGATGTGGATACGGTGGTTGTCACAGTCTCCTATCAGGATTCGACCCTGGCTGTCTGTAGTGATGCCGAGTGGATTGAATGATTCCTTGGTAGTAGAGGGAGGACCCGTGTATGTAAACCTTAGTTTCCCGGCCTGATTGACCACCACTACTGCATGGGCTTTACTGTCAGCTACACAGATATCTAGGTTCTTGTTCTCACTGATGTTTCTAAAGAGAGGATCAGATGAATAGAGAGGTTGTCTTTTGTCATTGTATTGAATTGTTTGTTTCACTGTGGAGCCAGAGTAACGCACAACTTTTGTTTGTTTCTTATTACATTTATCACTGACCATGACAACCAGGAGGTCACCAGAGGAGGTACTACAGACATGCCAAGGTCTCCACCCCTGTAGTCTGATCACTGTCTGTATCTGTGTATTCTTCACTATGTTCACAGTTCTATCATCGTGATCAGTATAAACTAGTTCACCACTCTGTGTCACTGCTATGTCTACTGGAATGCTCCCTGACTTGGTTTGGATTGACTTCACTAGTTTACCGTGGAGATTGTAGAGTCTCATCATGTTGTCCATACCACACGTCCACACTTGATTATCACTCAGACAGGACACACTGCATAAGTTTTTAGATTCTCCATACTCGGTGTTTATTTCTGTGATGATCCGTGGTACATCTCTGAGCGGTCTGTCCGGGGGAGAGGACTCAGCACCGAGACAATCCATTGTGTAGCCATGTTCTTCTGTTTTGATGGATAACGCTGACAGAGAACCAATCTGCTGATAAATCTGTTCTTTGTTAATCTTCTGAGGGGTGAAACTTGGTAAGGAAACTGTGAGTTTAGGATGCAATCTTCTGAATTCAGCATTTCTGGATTTGTAGGCTGTGACATCGGTGACATCATTGGAGTTCAGTAACTTCTTTAGATCAGCAATGCTGTGTTCAATTTCAGAAATACTGCATTTGATTTCATTTTCCTGCTTATCAAGGACAACCAGGTGTTTGGATTCCATTTCATCCACGTCAGATTTCAGTTTCTTGATGGCAATGTCTATTTCTCTGTGCAGTTCTTCTCCATGTTTGTCAATAGCTGTTGTTAATTTCTTGGAGTTTTCCTTAAGATCGGCTTTCTGAACTGGGATGTTAGATGCAATCTCTCGATATTTAGGATAAATGGAATTTTCTAATTCTTGTAGATCTTTTTTTAAGGCTTCTATCTTTGTATCTAGTATTTTTAATATGCCCACTTGCTTGTGTCCTAGATGTTCACCAGAGGAGACACACTCCACACAAATAGGAATGTTACATCGTTCACAATGAAGGTCACATAATTGTGTGGAATGTTTTGAGCATTTAGGAGTAAGTCCTCTCTTTTTAAATGGCAATACTTTGTGTTCTTTGGATTTATCTAAGAGATGTTTTCCAACGCAAACTACACACAAATGTATGTGACAAATGCCACAGTACATAGGTGGGCCCGGGGTCTCACAGAGATGACACCGTAACACATCCTGTGCCCAAGTACGGCTGTCCATGGTCAGATACCTTGATCGGATTTTTAGATGATTTCTGAAAGAATAAAAGAACAGTTACATGAATGTATTTTATTATTAGCAAACTTGTTTTTATTAATTCTATGTCATTTTTGTATGTGTTGTCAAAAGTGTAGTCACAGGGATGGGAGGTAGGATCTAGAGTCCTACCCCCCCCCCCCACGCTCTACTGACTGAGCTATAGGGTTAAACAGTTTCAAGTTGTGTCCACTCCCAATCTCATGCAGGGGTCCTGGGGTAGGGGGGTGGTGATTTTTATTTTTCAAGTGGGGCGGGGGTGTCCAAGCCATATTTTTTAGTAATTTTACTTTTGTAAATAATATTACGTTTTTCTATGAGGGGTAGGTTCCAGGGACTTCTAACGCATCCTCCCCGTCAGGATCCGCTCCACGCATTCTCTAACTTTTATAAGATTGCTTTGTCGATCCGACCCCCCCCCTCCCCCGACACACACCAATGGCATACAGTACCGTCAACGCGGATCCCGTATTTAACCGCGCTCCCCCCGCGGTTATTTAATCCTTTCCGCGTTACACCATCGCGGTGAATACATCGCGGTCCTCGCTGCAGCCATGTTTAAACTGCGGCGGTGTGACCTACCGTTAAACAAGGTAATCAGAGATTTAATTTTACCTGTACGCCATTAGACAATAAGACGGCCACCTAACATTAAGAATCATTCCTTACTGACCAGGTCTGATGTATTGCTTCATTTCACATTAAATGATTACATATTAAATGCACGTTTTGAAAACTCCTTATGAGTTATTTTAGAGAAATTTTAAATAAAGAATCATCTGCACCCGTTACAATTTTCATGTAAATGTGGATAAAGCTATTATTTCTACATGTAGGATAAAATAAAAACTAAAAAAAAAAAATACCGATTGTTTAACGATTTTAAACAAATTTTCGACTCTAAATATTTTTTAATCCATATCAATTTGTAGCATGTTTTACGGCACTGTCTCTCGGTGCTCAAGACAGTTAACCGAGTCCGTAACAAGCACATGCTACCCAATGAATGTTTACCTTATGATCAACGGCATAAAATGAAAATGTTACTTTACACTTAAAATACTACAAGGTATTGATATCATTTTATGTGTGTTGAATATGAAGCTACTACACATATGTTGTACATATCAGTTGCGAATAACGTTTCTCGTAACCGCCCCCCCCCCCCCCCACCCTGATCTACAATGTTTTATGACTGTCAAAGTAAACTGTATTTGACTTTTGTCCCAATTGTTTTACACAAAGGTGTGAAACCATCACACAGACTGGAAATCACTCAACGCTTGAACGCACATAATACACAGGTATGAGACAGGTGGATAATCCGTGTAACGAGTGACCATCAGGAATTTTACTCTCTCTCTCTCTCTCTCTCTCTCTCTCTCTCATAACGATCATAAAAAGAGAATATCTGCATCGACGACACTCATAAATCAAGAAACTCCTTCTGTAAGATAGAAAAGGGGTGGTGTTTCACGGTTAGACGAAGTAGTTCACAATTTAGAGGTTTTCTTTTGTCTTGAAGAGGTGTGAAAACCCCCAGGGCATGCCGTTTTTTCTACCCTGAGTTTGCTAATCATTATACACAGGAAATATTCGCGACTTAAACTTTCTTAATATACACATAAATAGTTTGCATTTTTAAAAAAAAGTAATTCGAGTTGTATGCATTTAATAACATGTACAGTTTCCCATGTTTTGTGATGCAAAATAATACCTCTTTCCATTTCTTGTAAAGAATAGTAACACTTTAGTATCGAGTTAAATACAGCAGTTATATACCAAGCTTATAAGGTTTAAATAAGAGAACAACACTAGTCTAATTATTTTAATATTATCTACCTAACTATGATGTCAACCTGAAAAATATCCTCGCGACCTTAAGTTGCCATAAACCGCTTCGCGAATATTCTAACATGATTAGCGGTTAGCGCGCTGTTTTCCAGACCGTGTATTATACATGTATCACTTTCACAGAAAACCTTGCCCATGAACAAGTAGATTAAAATTTAAAAATACATACAAAATACGAATATAATTAATATACTACATATAAATGTGTAATTTCTGTTTTCTAAAATACAATTGCAAACTGGCTGAAAGTTTGTTGAAACTCGATCGGACGGACATATTTCAGTAATTTGATTTACCCGGTATGCAGTTTGCATTGATAAAACAGAAGGGTTTCAATACTTCCTCGCAATTTAATAAATTAAGGAAAAAAATAAAATACAACTGGCAAACATATACATTTTTGAATAGGCTACCTCAATTTTAATAGTTTGTAAAAATACACCGTCAAGTTACAAAAAGAAAAGTTTCAATACTTCCTCGCAATTTAATAAATTAAGGAAAAAAATAAAATAAATCTGGCAAACATATAAATTTTTGAATAGGTTACGTTAATTTTAATAGTTTGTAAAAATACACCGTCAAGTTACAAAAAGAAAAGTTTCAATACTTCCTCACAATTTAATAAATTAAGGAAAAAAAAATACAACTGGCAAACATATAAATTTTTGAATAGGCTACGTCAATTAAAATAGTTTGTAAAAATACACTGTCAAGTTACTGAATGAAATAGCATCGATGAAAGATTTTAAACACACGTTATATAAATTTTTTAAAACAATTTGAAAATATATCGTCTGTAGTTTTAAATACTTCCATTAATAATATGATATAATTATATAGTTACTTGTAGCTGTCAATTACTTTTTTAGTCGAGGGAGATAACTCGCGTTTCAGTCCAACCTGTATTTGATCGTCAAGACCGCGGCGGTGTTGATTTGCTGAACGACCCTACCGCGGGGGTACGCGGTTTTACCTGAGACACCTGTCGTAAACCGCGTTGCAATTTGGACCGCGGGGGTGCGCGGAAAATACGGGATCCGCGTTGACGGTACTGTAGGTCTACACTGTTTGTTCGGTAATTGATGGTAATACAATGAAATAATGTGCACGGTGCCCAGTGTACAATATTGATTATGTTCTTCATTATTATTTCTTGATAATCATTTCACTTATTCATTAACAAACTACAAACCTTCACACTCCCAACATGGCGATTCGGTTATTTTCTCTTCCGGGTCTGGTTACCTGTACAATCGTCACGTGATTTCTTTATTTGTAGGTCAATATGGGTCGCCTCATTCCTGCAATGTTCAAATTATATTGTAAACATTGGTTCGTGATTGAACTCGCACAGAATATTGACAAAGGTATTTTGCCAGAAGTCAAATTTCGGAACATGCTTAACGAACAGGGGACGTAAGCCCGGGGGTGGGGGGGGGGGGGGGTCAACACCGCCATGCGCGGATCCAGAAATTTTTTAAAGATCGGGAATTGAGGGGAAATTTGCCGGCATAAAGTACAACATCGTCTCAATCCACGGTCTTGAGTCCACGTAGGTGGGAGAGAATTATAGAATTTGGCGTGTTTTGCGATGATGTAAGTACAGTACATGTATGCTTGCATGAATTTTTTTTAGAGACCCAAATATGATTAGGGGGTCCAGGGGGCGAAGTCGATTTTTAGAAGCTTTTTCAGTTTTTGATATTTTGAAGAGTCGAACGAAACCGTGAAATTGACCTGAATACTGGTTGATATAATTATAATTATTAGAAAATGCATTAATTTGAGTGAAAATAAGAAACATTGCAGTGAAGTGTTTCTAATCAATTTTGTTTTCTAACATCGTGCAAAGGTGAAATTTTGTCGTCTTTGGATGTATCCGTCTATCTAAATCGAATATAGAAATTTTACATTTTTTATTTTAAACATATTTTTAGAAATTACACAATAATAACATTCTAAAACAGTGGTTTAATGTTTTCTCTTCATTGAAATCGCCACGTGTCTGATACCACATAAAGACTATCTATATTCTTTGATTGACTTTGTAGGTACAAACCATGAATGTACAAGTATGTACATGTAATTATTACTAACTATACACAAGTTTGAAGAAATCCAAATCCACTTTTTAGGGGTTTTTTTAGGAAGAGGAGTTAGAGATGGTCGTATTATGCAGGATTCTCATGGTTCTCTTAAATTTTGAAAAAAGGAGCTCAATTATAGTTATCAAAAAACAGATAGATTGGATACTAGTTTAAATATTGAGATACTATATTTTTTCGACCACAAAATAATCTGAATCTGATTTGTTAATTTTTTTTATGTTTGTCGGAAAATCTATTCGTGTATATGTGGTATATAAAGAGTGTATAATATAAAGATAAAAATACAAAAATCACCGCTTTATGGATCGAGCGGACCAAATATCTATTTAAGTCTGATTGAGGGGGAACCCTTTTCTCATATCCCCGCCCACATTTCTACCCTGAGTGCTGTTCTTATTTTTCATTCTAACCAATACAAAGCAATATCGTGAATAAGGGTCATTTTTGAAAATTCAAATTCAGAATTCAACATTTATTTTTGAGGGTATGAGTAAAAAAAAAAATCTTTATCAGATGAATATACAAAAGACTGAAGAAGACTCATTTAAACAATAAAATGCTTTCTTTGGCGAGTCATATGGGTATGAAGGTCGCGACATTGCAGAAAAATACATGTTATGTTAATTTTTTCTGCAATGATTGATACATTCATAGTCCGCGTTTTATTTTTTTATTTACACTTTTTAAAACAAATTCTTGAATTAATTATAAAAAGTAGGTAAACGTAACTAAATTATAATAGTTAATGTACATCAGTAGGTAAGATAAAGAAATATTTGGGAATTTGAGCTGGACATCATCATGATTATTTCGTGCGGTACGTGATTTTTTTTAGGTTGTTGAAGCTTTCGACCAATAAATAAATTGGTTAGAACTGGATCGGGTAGATTTCAGCCTTGTCAATTTCAATTAAGCTATGAATCACAATCGGGTTTCTTTAAAAAAATTAAAAGGGATGTAAATATAAAGGGGTAATAATTGATACATCTAGTAATTGACATAAGCAGAGCAGAGTTGAAAGTATGCAAAAGTGAGTGTTTGTATATCTACACGTTATTTGTGTTAGTATACCAACACTCATTTTCTGTAATTAGAACTGTTGCGGTTTGGAATTTTTTTGTTGTCTACGAAATGGAAAAACTTCAGAATAAGTTGAAACCGGTTTCTTGAGAACATTTTCATGAACCATCGGCTTATCTGTCTATAGTGACTTTTATTCTAATATTCACGTATTGTTGGCTTCCTCACAATACCCAAAACCACAGTGAGAAATCCTTTCATTTCATTTACCAGAGGTATCCATTTTCTTGCTCTCGAAAATCGAGAGAAAAAACTGTTTCTAATGTGAGTCCGAGCGTACCTTAAATTAATGTATATAAACTATAAAGATATATTCCTTTGAGATTAACATGTTACTTAATTGCAACAATAAATCAAAGTAGATTGTGAAATCCAAAGTAATTTTGTGTGAAATATATTCACATTTATTTTAGGAAATTATGCATGTAGATGTAAAAGTGTGGCATGTTCTTGTACGTATTATAATAGGAATTTCAAGCACAATGTTTCCATATTGCATAGTTACACAATTTTGATTCACAAAATATTTCAAAAGCATTCAATTTTCTTTTAATGAGCAAAGAACATGTTGAAATAAAAGTTTGTAAACTACCACTGCATGAAGAACAAGAAATCCCTCATATTCAATCTCCAATAAATCATGTTTGAACAAATAAAGATATGAACACAAATAATGTGCCTATCAGATTTCATATAATGCTATATGAAGTTCGGTATTTCCAAGAACTTCAACGCAATATTCTTATAAGGGTGTTTATCGCTTAATAATTTTGTCAAACAAACAAACATTTACTTATGTAATATCAAAAAATCATTTTTTTCCAATCAATATTTTGTTTTTAAACAAACTACCCAAACATCAAAACGAAGTATTGCAATTGTATTTGTTTTTTATAAGTATATATATATATATATATATATATATATATATATATATATATATATATATATATATATATATATAGCTTTATTGCTACATTGTACGTGTTTATCTAGATTTGTTATATTTGCCTTATTAATAGCAAAATCATTTTGTTTTATATAATGCAGTATAACAACATTCATAACTATGAAATTCAATTCCTTTTTGTTTGTCGCACAACTTCTCTGATAAGGTTTAGGTTGAAAAACAACAGGAAATACTGCAGATCCACAGGCACCTAACGTTATCATTTTTTCTCATAATAAATACATGTATTATTAGGTATAAGGTGTTTATTTTTATTATGAGAAAAAGTTATAACGTCAGGTGCCTGTGTGCAGATCGTCAGGAGATGCATTTCGCGGAAAATGATTTATTTTGAACCGGTTCAGGTGGCATTACACGGAACCAAACGCCAGCCATCTTGTACAGCGTATAGCAGAACGCACTTTCATCTACTTTCGGACAGAAAAATCATCTGCGGGTGATTGATTTCCAAGAGTGATACAATAATACACATGCATGAAACCTTTACAAAATGTGACATTTCCGCGCAATGTTTTGCAGCAATAAAATACACCTTGTCAACAAATAACAGCTCACTTAGATGGCAGATATGTGGTTCAGTTTATAGCATGAATTTTATCTAATTCTATAAAATAATATATTAAGTCAGATATTAAGTCAATATGTCGACAAATTATATAATACTACTTTGTTATTCAGTCTAACATACTACGCTTTTATGATTATTGAAGTAAAATTGATAAATCATATGGAAAAAATGTCAAGTTCAAATCGGCCCCAAATCGGCCATGTGGCACAGAAGTGGTTAAAACAAAATCAGTTTAATTAAACAATTATGTGAAGCCCGAAGGGCTTCTTAGAAGATTTGATCACGTACCAACCAAGTTCATATCCCTGTGAACTTTTTAACATTGCTGTTTATTACTTATGTTAACGTTTGAAAAGGCAAACCGTACAGAATCATTAACGTAGTATACCTATCACTGCAATTTTCAATATCACTCTTAATTTCTTTATTTTCATTTTAATTTCTCACATGCTACCAAAAATTTGGGGGCGGGGGCAGCTTCGTGTTACTTTAATTTTTTATTTGTAATATTCAGAAAAATAATGTTTGCTGCGAGAAAAAGTGGTGGGGGGGGGGGTTGTCCCCTTTCTGATGCTACGTTCCTTATAGTTATATCTAAGAAGATGGGGGAACAAGATAGCGCAAATGCCCATTTGGTTTAGTCGTAAAATACAATTTCAATTTTAATTTTTTCCAACTGAATATACTTGATAATGTTATAATTCAAGTTTACAAAAGCACAATTTCTAACTATATTTAGTTTTGAATATTTTAACAAACGATTAGAAAAAAATAAATAAATTCTCAAGTTTTGGTGGTATCGAACCCACAACCTAAAAACCTTAGCTCTATAATGTTACCTAATGTCTGGTGCTCTAACCACTGAGCCATTTCAGTCACAACAAACACCATCCTTAAATGCTATATTCGACTTCAACCACGAATTTACGGACTTGTATTATTTTTCTAAAACGTTCAATTGTTGCGATACAAAATGACATTTTTAAAGTATAGTGGGTCATCTCTCCACGTTTTCGTTGATTGAAATCGGGTTGATTTCCTTTAAACCTTATATAGACTATGATAAAAATATGGAGCTAAGACCCACTCTATAAAAGAAAAGGCATTGGAGTTCTAAAAATGACACTATTTGGAGGTTTTGACACGCATACGCCAGTTTAAATCAACCTATTCCACATATTAAACCTATTTAAGGGTTATAAATCAATGTTATGGTAAATATACATTGTTTTCAATCATTTAGAAAGAAATTATGAGATTTGATGATATTTTAATTTTATAGTATCTCATCTATCTTTAAATAGGCAGTTTACACGCCTTATTCACCCATCTTCTTTGCAAACAATTGGGGGGGGGGGCTAACCCCCTCCCCCCTGGTTCCTTCGCCTATGAGTAATTTTATTTGTTGAAGTTTTGTACATGGAAAAGCGATACTGTAAAACACTGGAAATGGCAATGTAAATTCTGCATATAGTATATCGTACAAATGCCGTCGTCTTTCTACGTATGCAAGCAGTTTACTAGAACTATCGGTTTCGACACTAAGAGTGACTTAGTAAAAGAACGCATTTCAAATGTATTATATCAAGTCGTCGGTGCATACTAGCTCCTTTCCTGGAGGACAGGACCGACCCCCACCCACAAATATCTAGACCCCCTTAAAACAAACACTTTGGAAAACAATTATATCCGCTGTATATATAATACAACAAGGTTGCTAACTTTGTCTGCCAGCCGAGAGGCCGGTACTGCCGATGAATATTTGTTGAAATGTGCTATCAAACTACATCTACCGGTAAAAACAGTGATCTCGTGTCGTAGCCAGATAATTCTCTTCACTGAATATCTGTATGTCATGCCAATGTTAATACATTTATTGGGTAAATTGGGTCAATGTTGCAAGATTTTGAACCAATCCATCTTCAACCAACGGAAGTGAAGTTTTATCGCAAGAGAGGGGTCGGTCCTGTCCTCAAGCACCTGTGCTCCTTTGTAATAAAATTAAGTCACACTTATGTATGTGTACATTTATATATAAATTGACTGTACCCTGACAGGTGCTTGTGAAAGGACAAGAGCGTACAATGCCTGACAAATCCTCCGCACCCAGAATGTTGAAATGGCATACGTACATATAAAAAGAAAATTACATTTGAAAGTGTACATCTGGGGCCCGTTTCACAAAGCATACTTAGGAGTAAGATATATCTTATAGGAAAGAACTTTTTCCTAAGTTAATTACTTATCCGTTTCACTATTCCAGTCGTATCTTATGAAATTCATAAGTTATATTTTAATTTTAAGACAGGTAAATCGATGTCTTAGAAACAAATTAACGTGGCGACAGTTTATGTTACATTGAAATTAATTTATTTATATGCACATTAAAGTTGAACAAAAAATATAAAAATACACGTATCATTAACACCTGTTTTACTTTACTTCTAAATTGAAAACTTTGAAACAATCAAAATATAATTTTATTTTTCAATTAATTTCTTTGGTGTAGACTTAAATATTTGTTTTCATTTACCTACTTTTATTAGTTATCACAATTTGCTTAGTGACAATTTTTTTTAGATTATCTGATCGCAAGCGCAGATGGATAGCGGGTATAGTTATGGCTAGTGCACTGATAATAACTAAATTAAACATGCCCGAGAATCACTGATCCCTTTAGTAGTTTAATATTAAAAAAGGAATAAATACTAAATACTAAATAAATACTCAATTACAGAATGACTGGATGATTTGTGTTATCCCTCCACGAAATAAGTTTTCTTTTTCGTGAGAGTAGGTGTTTTCTTCGTAAGGGGGGGGGGATGTGTTGATTTGATTTTATGTTGAAGGTGGGGGCGGGGGTACGGGTGACTGGGAAGTGGTTTAGGAATGTCGTTGCTTAATCCTCCAATAGAATGCTGTTTTATTCAGAAATTTTTGCCTTTATCCTCACTTCTTCTATCGGCCAAGATGCATTTGTTTGCGATTTTTTTGTGTAAAAAAAATCATCCCATCTTTATATAAATCATTAAAAGAAAACACGCGTTACAGTGAACTTAGTTCCACATCTCTTCATTCTAAATCCTACTTGTCACTGCATGTGACTATTGTATTCCGTATGATATAATAAAATCATATAATTTGAATTTCTCAACCAACATTTTTAATGTATATACGACTAAGCATACCTGTATATGTTAACACGGGCAATTTATAATGGACCAACCAGACTAAAATGCACTCGATCATTTAGAAAGAATAACAGAAAATCTAGCAGTGACCTATGTTTTCAATTGATTCACGCTATCTTTGAAATAGAGAAATATATGTACATGTAAAATGAATCTTTGTTCAATGCTTTCTCTCTTAAAATTTTTTACCGTTTTAAAAGAATTTATGGGTGAATTACGTAATTTTTATCTCCTAGTGTATGCATGTGAATGTAAAATATCATACAAAATTTCAATACAATGTACATAGACACTACACTGTTTACACTCTATTTACATATTTTACTTTTCTAAGATGTTTCTAGGTGAATAAGGGAATGAATTTTCACATTCACTTATAAAGTTTACATTTGTGTCATATTGTAAAGAATTGACATGATGGGTATTTATTTAGAATTAACAATATGATATGAACGGGACTTACAAGATAAGTAAACTGCGTTACGCTAAGAAAGTTTTGTGAAACAGCTATGACAAATCTTAGGATCTTCCTAAGTTATGAAATAGGTATATCTTAAGTTCTATCTTAGGAAAAATATTAGGAAATCTTTGTGAAACGGGCTCCAGTACATGTATTATAAAGAACAGCATTCTCTGACAAATTAACATATACCATTTATACTTTGTACTTATGTCGTTTGTTTTATTAGTTTATTTTCTATAAAACATTAACACCATGATCTCATATCTGTGCTAAAGCTATTTTTATGTGATATTGTGTGTACAGAACATGAACATAAAGTAATTTTGATTGTTATCTAAAGGGTATAAACTATTTTTCAAAATAATCTAATGAAAAAAAAAAATTAAAATGATTTAATTAAAACCGCCAATTCGGCGAAATTAAAATTAAAACAGCGGCTATGATTCGAACACCCTCTCATCCGATAAGGCTAGTCTTCAAGTCTCCGCCTAACTCACTGAGCTACGTTGATATATTATAGGAATGGTGAATAACTTTGATTGTTTGACAATTATTAATGATTTAATAAAAGCAAAATGTTTTCGGTGAAAACCACAAATTTTGACACATTATAGGTCTAGACTCCATTTTGATAAATCATTAATAAAAATGAATAAAACCTTATTCTTTAAATAAAAGTACTTTTAGGATGGAGTCAATACCCATTATACCTAAAATTTGCAATTTAGAACAGTAATTGATCAAGATTTTAGGCATAAAATGCTGTGCAGCTTAATTTGGAAACCCATACCTGTCGTGTTTACAGAAGGAAAACACGTGTTTAACTCACACCGTGAAATTTATACTATAAACAATGCATACAATCCAAAAATTAATATTTCAACTAAAATTGAAATCGTTCGTGTTTATTGCTCCAAGTGGGGGATATACAACGACTTGTACGCCCCTGTCCTTTAACAACAGATTAACGATAGGCTGAGATACCCTCCCCCACCACCCAATGGTAAACTATTTTCCCCATCGGCGTTAATTTGTTTCACTCAAATACATGTTAATGTAATTATAAAATGACAGACAAGGTTTATTTATTTATGTGTACTGTCCTCCTGACATATCGTCATAATGCATATATAAATAGCTAAAATTAAAATAAATCAGAAGGACAGTACTATAAATTTAATGAAACTATATTAATCAAACACAATTTACGCCCCCCCCCCCCCCCACACACACACTTCCTTACTTAATTTTTATGATTGTATAATGAAAATGAATTATATTATTTGGATGTTATACAGACGAGGATGAAATGAACTGTAAGATAACAACAACGGAGTATTTTCTACCACATCTATACTACATTTAATAATGAAAATTATATAATGCACTCGAGTGTTTGGCCTTTAATGCCGATATAAATCGGAAGAGTTCTGTCTTTTGTTTTATATATTTTATACATCATTGGTACTTGAAGATTACAAATTTGTTTTTATTTTTTCTCAATTAAGCTTCGCTAATTATTATTATTTCCTTATTTTTATTTTAATTGGGATAGGGGGGGGGGGTTGTACCGTAGTATACCTATACCTGCAATTTTCATTATCACTTTTAATATTATTTCCTTATTTTAATTTCAATTTCTTACATGCTACCTAAAAATGCGGGGGCAGGGGGCAGCAGTTTCGTGATACTTCAATTTTTTATTTGTAAATTTAAGACATATAATGTTTGCTGCGAGAAAAAGTGGGGGGGGGGGGGGCTGGCCCCTCCCTGTGAAAGGTACATGTATTTACAGTCTCAAAAAGGTTTATTATGATTAATTTAATTGACAGCTATTGATTCTTCAAATTTCTGCTACATTACATGTATATGGAAGGCATTCTAAGTGTGGTGAGGACATTTTATTGTAGGCTTAACGAGGCTGGGGGTGGCTGCCATTTTAAAGCGTTTTTATCTCTACACAAAAAAGATTTTCACTTTAATGTTCTATAACTCTACATTGTACTGAATTTGTCTTTTGAAATAATGGATATGATGGTATTGAAACATTATTTAAAGAGTCAATTGAGGGTAAACCAAGGGTTACAAGATGAGAAAAAATAATTTCAGCTGTTTTTCAGCATTTTCTAACATTTCAAAGGGAGGTAACTTGTAAAACTCCAAATATTTTGTTCAAATATTTCCTTTTTTTTTTTTTTTTTTTAAATTTCACCATCGAAAATTTTTTTAATGCTCAATCTTTATTACACATGTATTTATTTTTATTATGTTAAAATTTGGAAATAATTTTGTGGCTATTTTTTTTTTTTTGTTTTACATATTTGCATTTTTGTGACATATGTATTTTTGGTAAAATTTTGATATTTTTCTTTATAACAAATAATGTTAAGTTTTTATTATTGTGTTAATTTTTTGTGATGTTATTGGTATGTTTTTTGCCTTTATTTATATTTCATATATTTTTTATAATTTTTTTTTTACATAACGTGCAATTTCTTCAGATGCAATACATGATAAAATTAACGATGATTGTAATGTGGTCTTTCACATTAAAATGTAAATTAAGATTATGTGAAACATTTCTGCAAATTTTGGAGAAATTTTTTTTGACCCCCCCAGCCTCCTTAAAGCTTGGTTATGTAAATGTCAACAATTCTGTCTGTCGATGTATCTATTTCGTAAATGTCCGATATCATATCATCTTCGCTAGCCAAGGGTTTTCAGTCCACTCTGCTCCCCATTTATGGGGAGCAGAGTGGACCGAAAACCCTTCGCTAGCGAAGATGATATCATATGCAATGTCAACCCGTGCACGCACGGTTCAAAGTCTAGTTTCTAATGTATTCATCGAGTTTATTTTGTCTAAACCGAATAGCGTGCACGTTCTAACGCAATCTGAGTAAGAACCATCATTTTCTATAGAGAATATAGAGGACACCCTTGGCTAGCGAAAATGAAGAACCACAAAAGGAAACAATCTCATTGCTTGAAGCTGACAAGAATTTATGAAGACGAAATATACCCTCTTCTATCTCGGTCTATAGTCATATTAATTCTCAATTTTTGCGCATTCATTCATCCGAACACGCTATTTTTATATAAAATATCTTAAGGCACATGTTTTTTTTCTGAGGAAATTAGTTTCATATGAACTATGAAGGCATTAATCATTTCAGACAAAAATAACATAACCTCCTAACACGGGTTATACTGTATTTTGCTATCTATCTTCATACCCAAAATGTGGTTACTGATTACTCATGATTACTCAGCAACCTGTAATCGATTACAGCTGATTACGATTACTGATTATGATTACCCCATCCCTGACCCACATAAAACACCAAAGAAGACGAAATAACATCCACTTAGTATGACATTTACAGCTTTAATGATAAAAAAATAAGAGGCACATGGGCCACATCGCTTACCTGAGATACAATAGCAATAACTCTGATCAAGTCATCTCTATAGAGTCATATTCAAAATAGATGTAGTAGAGAATATCTTGCTTAAAAAGATTTTTTTTGGATATTCTTTTTGAGCGCCTTTTGTAGTTTCAGTGATCGTTGTGTTAACAATTTAAATACAAACACTTAAGTGACGCTTTATGACGCTTTAATACATAATGTTATTACAAAATGTAGCATTGCATTTTTTCAAAAAATATTTTTAGTACACATTCTTATTCTTAACCTCTTCAGAGACAACATAATGAACAATTTAAAATCTAAACTATATTCAAATAATAAAAATTGAAGCCCTCCTTTGAGCCTAATTATGGTCTAATACATACATGTAATAGCATTACAAATTGTAGCATTGCATTTCTTTCAAAGCTCACCATAGGTCCAATAGCATTCTCTCCCCCTCTCCCTCTCACAACCCTCTCCCCCCCCCACACACACACTTCGGGGTTATTTTCTGTGTGGTTACCCTTTGAAGCTGTAAATTGGTAAGAATGCATACACCATACATGAATACATGTAGGGCCATACATTTCTACATACAGTTGATCTTCATTGTGTTAGTGTCTGGTATGTTACCATGAACAGTGACACCCAAAACACTTAATGAAGATGAGGCAGCCTACAAGGCTGTAACAGTGTTACAGAGAGTAGAGCTTTTAGCAGACCTCTTCAGTCTTGGGCAGTCACAGTTTAATGCCAGCAACCAAACTTTATGCTGCGGTTGGTACAGTAGATTCATTTCAAAGTCTAAAACAAGAATTTATACCTATTATTGTGACAAAAATAGGCAATGCAATCATGTTTAAAAAGTTACAAATAATTTCTAACCAATACTGATTGATATGCATTTAAAAATTTAAAACTTTGTGTGTAAACACCAGCATAATAAATTTACATATCCCTCATAATTACTTTTCAGTGTTAGATATAATAAACTTACCTTACAATGTGTTGTTTTATTACATTGGGTTCATTGGTGGTAAAGAGATGCAATTACAAATCTTGTTAGAGGAAAAACAAGGGGGTGGGTTGACAGGTGCCCCTCTCCCTTTTTTTTTTTACAGTTTACAGTATGGTAGTGGGATCTGCATAACAATAGCAATAATATGTCAATAAAATGGATGTAAACATCAACAATGACTTTAAATTGATCTGATGTTTGACCATTTCAAAAAATTTAATAATTCTGTAAGGTACAAGTTAAATATATTGCAATCAATACAGCAAATTACACTACATACATACTCTGACAGTTAGAGAGAGAGAGAGAGAGAGAGAGAGAGAGAGACAGAGAGACAGAGACAGACAGAAAGCCAGCCAGACAGGCAGACAAATATTATCTTTTTTAGAGGTTGATGATACATGTACATACACGTAGCTAAACAAACAAGAGGCCCATGGGCCACATCGCTCACCTGAACAACAGATTCTTGTAACATTATATTTCGTAGCATATGCTATTTCTATTTTAAACTTTGAACCCATTTCTGGGGCCCCAGTATTTGTCCATGGTTTATAGTTGGCTTTAACAATTTAGAATCTACACTATTTGAGGATCCTTGCATAGTAATCTCACAATCTGTAGCATTGTAGTTCTCGAGAAAATATTTTAAAACATTTTCCATATATATTTCTTTGGGCCCCAGTATTAGTCCGGTGATCACAGCTTTATTAATTTAGAATCTACATTATTTAAGGATGCTTGCAAAATAATCTCACAAATTGAAGCATTGTAGTTCTCCAGAAGAAGATTTTAAAACATTTTCCCTCTCTGTTTCTATGTTAAACTTTGAACCCCTTCTGGGGCCCCAGTATTAGATCAAGGGTCACGGCTTTAATAATTTAGAATCTACACTATTTGAGGATGCTTCGTAGCAATCTGACAAATTGAAGCATTGTAGTTCTCAAGAAGATTTTTGAACATTCTCCATATATACTTTTTCATTAAACTTTGAACCCGTCTTAGGTCCCCAGTATTATCCCAGGGGTCACTATTTTAAAAATATTAAATTTTCATTATCCAAGGTTGCATGCATAGTAATCACACAAACTGTAGCATTGTAGTTCTTGAGAAGAAAATTCTTAAACATTTTTCATATTTACTTCTATGTTAAACTTTGAACCTCTCATGGAGCCCCAGTATTAGTTCGGAGGTTAAGGCTTTTACAAATGAGAATCTATAATAGCCACGGGTGCTTGCATAGTAATCTGCTTCTTTGTAGTTCTTGAGAAAAAGATTTTCAAACATGTTTTCTACATATTATTATGTTAACTTTGAACCCCGCCTGGTACCCCAGTATTAGTCTGGGGGTCACGGCTTCCACAATTTAGAACTTTCACAATTTGAGGATGCTTGAATAATAATCACACAAACTCTAGCATTGTACTTCTTGAGAAGAATATTTTTAAACACTTTCCCTATATACTTCTATGTTAAACGCTAAACCCCTTCTGGGGCCCCAGCGTTGGTTCTGGCTTTTACAATTAAAATCTACACTATTTGAAGATCTTTGCATAGTTATCTCATAAACTGTAACATTGTAGTTTTGAGAAGAAGATCCTTATATACTTCTATGTTGAACTTTGAACCTCACTTGGGCCCCCAGTTTTGGCCCAAGGTTCACGATTTTTACAATTTAGATTCTTCACTATATATACAAGCTTTTGTGTAAATATTGGCATTGCTGGTGCAGTAGTTCTTGAGAAGAAGACTTTAAAACATTTTTCCTACGTATTTCTATGTTAAACTTTGAACCTCGCCTGGGGCCCCAGTTTTGGTCTGGGGGTCATGATTTTTACAATTAAGAATTTTAACTATATATGCAAGCTTTTGTTTAAATATTGGCATTGCTGGTGCAGTGGTTCTTGAGAAAAATATTTTTAAAGATTTTTCCTACGTTATCTATGTTAAACTTTGAACCCCGCCTGGGGCTCCACTTTTGATCCGGGGGTAACGATTTTTACAATTTAGAATCTTCACTACATATACAAGCTTTTGTGTAATGTTGGCATTTCTGGTGCAATGGTTCTTGAGAAGAAGATTTTTAAACATTTTTCCTACTATTTCTATGTTAAACTTTGAACCCCGCCCGGGGCCCTAGTTTTGATCCGGGTGTCATGATTTTTACAATTTAGAATCTTTACTATATATACTTGCTTTAGTATAAATATTGGCATTTCTGGTGCAGTGGTTCTTGAGAAGATTTTTAAAGACACACACCCTATACTCACTGTTTCGCAATTATCTCCCCTTTTAAAAAGGGTTTAGCCCTTTAATTTAACAATTTAGAATTCGTTTCCCATAAGGATGCTTTGAACCAAGTTTAGTTAAATTTGGCCCAGTGGTTTAAGAGAAGAAGTCAAAATGTGAAAAGTTTACAGACGGACAGACGGACGGACGGAGGACGGACAACAGGTGATCAGGAAAGCTCACTTGAACCTTCGGTTCAGGTGAGCTAATAAAAAAGGACCAGGCATAACTAGTATGAATGTGTCATCACTTGTGTACTATGTATGTGCAAGTACCGGTAGGTCCTACCATGAAAGGTAATCAATAGCCAGTAGAATCTCCCACTGACATGTTGTATTCGAGAAGACCCATCTAAGCTGCCTCCTCCAGAGTTCCATGATCACAGTACTCCACAAATACCAGCGTTTCATCCAGACCTATAATGTATTGGAAGAAAAAGTGAGTAAGCTGCCGCTCCCAATACAAAATTATACAGTCCGTTCTGCTGCAATGTACATGTAAAGCCACAACCTGCAAGTTACATGCATTATAAGTAATAAATAAATAGATTTATCCTCTTATTTTAAGGTTATTGACAATTTAATCTGGAAATATACTTACTATAGGGGATAGTTGAATGAATTGCCAAGACCTCAGTGGGACAGAGAATTGTTTTTAGATCTGAATACCTTAAACCATCTTTTTGCATGCAAGAACATCACTAACAAGAATATGTTCTCACATCGTCGCAAACCACTGGCAATATGTATGTAATGTTTGATTTAATAATTTCAACCTGACCACAAGTTCAACATAATTATTCATTTACAAGTAAAGCATCCGCAACAGTATTTTTTTTACAAGAAAAACGATAGGATAGGATTCACGCACGATAGGATATCATTAACGCATGATTGAACAGTATACATGGACGATGCAATAAGATTGATACACGATAGGAAAGGAAGTGATTGTAAAAAATAAATTTGCGGATACTGTACATAGGAATTGTTTAGGCTGCAATTTAATAAAAAAAATTTAAGGTCTTGATCAAAATTTTTCATACATAGTTTTTAATTTTTAGTATTTTGTTCATTTTTCCATTACCTTGCATTTTACTTCATGTCATAGTAAAGACAAATTCTGATTGTGATTTTTTTCGTTCACAACTTATTCTAGCACGTATTTTAAAACTGTAAGACTTAAAAAGATACATGGAAACAATATCATTGAAGTGAACTTCCTGATGAATGTGTATATTTCCTCATTCATGGCCATCAATTAACTGTTGTCCTTATTGACAGCTGAATACACTTTACCATACTGGCCTTCACCTGTTCATAAATAAAACAACCAAATCAAAGTATGGGTATTGCGTTGGAAGGGATCAATTTTGTGCAAAAGCATTTTTGCCTCAGTCACATAAAAAGGATTTTTTCCTGTTAACTACATGTGCTGAAATTGCATCTAAATATATACCACAATTTTTTACAAATGGAATTCAAATAAATATTTCTCAAATGCAAATTCATGTGACACTTTTAAGTGAATTTTACATGAAAAATTTCACGTACAACTTATGTTTGACACAATTGCCAGTGTAATGACAATGGTAAATGTGATGTTAAATTTATGTGATTAATGTACAAGTACATTCAGTGTATGAGGACACACATACCAATCTTGGGTCCCCTCTGTCTTCTGAATTTGACTCTGTGAACACTGATGCGGAAGTCGGGTTCGATCTTCCAAATGGTGAAACCCCGATGACCCCCGAGTCCCTGAAACAGGCCTGTCTCCTGTCCTCCAGCCTCACTATTGCCTGCTACCTTCTGTCCATCAGCTTTAAATCTTCTCTCTCTCCACCTGTCTAAAAATACAACTCTATCACCAGCTGAATACCTGATAAAACTTTCTCTCTGTCATTCATTTAATGAATACATGGTGCAAAAATGTTTCTATAGTCCAATCAATTTACAGGTGAACATTTCTGCAATATTTACATCCATACTATTTCTTCTCATAATAAGTGTAAATTATTCCAGCTTGTAAATGTTCACATTCGTAGGATAAAGTTAACGGTACATTATGATAGTAGTATCTGAATATTTTACATAACAGTACAGGTTATAAATGGTACCTGTATGAGAGACAATGCGATGGCCGTTTCAGCTATGGGGTCCACTTTGACGACTTGACCTAACCAGCATGGGCAATCCTTCACGCTCCCCTGCCCCCCCCCCACCCGACAACACACCATCAGTAGGTAGCCGTCCTCTTTGAGGGTACCAAGGTCTTGTATTGAGGTGCTTAAATCCTCTCGTCCACAAGTCACATTTAACAGCTGCAAGATGAGGCGTCTGTTGTCAGCGATTCTGGACGGGATGAACATCAGATATCTTGGGTCATTGGTCGAGAAGTTGACCTTAATAAAAACCAAAAATTATGCATTTTCTTTACTGAAAAAAGTACTAAATAAATTTGTCTGCAGATGCTCGTCATAAAAAATACATACAATCCCAATATAGGAATCATTTACCATTAACTGGTTCTGTAGCATTACGGTATTTGATAAAGTGATGTCACCTTCTGTTACAAAGTGTGGAGAAATTGGCCTAAACTTCACTGCTTCAAGCTCAAGATACAATCACATTATTTGTTGTTTTAAGATTAGCTAAAACCTCAACTGTGGTCACTGCAATGTTAAAGTCCGCAGCTATTTCCAGATCCTTTAACAACAAAAAATACTTCTCAATACCACAAAATAGCCAATTCCACAAAACTTCCAATGATTGTATTTAATGGGTTAAAAATGCTATGCACAGCTCAATGTAATTCACTAGGACAAAATATGGCATATCTTTTTATGCATGATTTAAGTTGTAAGAATTATGTCTCAAATAAATTCACTTAGAGGATCTTGCAAAGATAAGGTCTTATGTCAAATCATTAATCTGTATAATACATGTACATGCCAGTTTCAAAATTTAGTTTACTTTAGAAAATTTCTACATAACATCTTTCACATTAACCCAGAACATTCAAATTCTAGTAAAAATAAGGATACCTTTCGAAGTGCTTTTGCAAATCCTTATGCTTTTGAAGCCCTTTCTCTTGCTTCATTGAACAGTTTTTTGCAATTTTTTATGTCTGTTAAATGATGCCTGTAAAATCAATACAATAACGTCATCACATACATGTAATAAACATAATTTGAAAGGCGTCCAAAAATAAATTTCAATACAATAAGATAAAAAATGCGGGTTATTAAGGATGCGACATTGCAGAAAAAATACATAACCCGCTAACGGTTATGTAAAAAATTTTCTGCAATGATCGCTACCTTCATAACCCGCATGAATAATCAAGGAAAGCATTTTATTGTTTGTTTATTTACATCTGTCTTTCAATAAATCAATTAACAGTACGTTAGCTGAAAGAAACAGCCAAATGGTCTCATACAGAAATTGAGTCTGACACTAACCGGGGGTGGGGGAAGGGGGATGGGGATGGAGGTTATAGATTTCCGTCCTGTCAGTTTCTATAGAGCTATGAATTAACAATAAGTTTCCTTAAGAAAGAGAGGGAATCATAATCGGTAGATGTAAATATTAAATAATGATTTCTTTGCTGGACAGGAATCAAACTAGTATACTGGTTCCCTAAACGGAGCAGATGACCACTAGGTCAAGGGTCATACTACCCTGTACATTAACCATTGGAATAAGCACTGTCCATTTAATATCTTCAGAATACTTCTTTTTTAACTACACTCCAAGTTAAAATCACTGAAACAAATTTAGGAGTAGATGTTAATATAACAAGGTTAAAGGTCAAACTACTCGTGCCCTCGATTTAAAAACTAAAGTTAAAACTACTATAGATAGTAAGTAATCATATATATATATACATGAAAGAAAGAGACTAAATCAAGTTAATATTTTCAACTTCAAACAAAATATCCAAAATTTATTATTAGGAGGTTTGTATCTAAAGTACTCAGTCAAAATCTAGCATCCGTGTCAATTATTGAAACTGTGTCAAGAAGTTATTAATAAATCAGAAATCTATAATATTCATTTTAATTCTGAAATATTGATCCTCATGCCACTTGATAATGCAAACATTTCTTTCCAGAGGTACATATAAGTCAAGTTCTCCTACCTATTGAAAATTATAATTATTATGTATAAATTGTAAATACACACATATTTCATTTCACTATAGTTAGAAAACTATTTACCAAAGAATAAGAAATGTTTGTAATGTCAAAAGCCTTTGTAATAATATAAGAAACAACATTAACAATGTACTGATAGTTTACATTTATTAAGTTAAACACATGACCAGTTTATTTACATACATGTTCAATATATAGATAGTAAGTAATTATATATACATGAAACATATACAGTCTCTAAATCGTTACAGTCACAACAGTTTGATGAAACATAACAAATAAAATAAACACAGTTGGTAATACATGATTTTACATAATTTGATATAATTATAGATGGTTTGTTAATTTACATATCATAACATTTAAACACAGTTAGTTTATCTACATTGACATTTGATGTTCACTCTGTAGACATGTAACATTATGATCACTGTTGTTTAGATGTAATACTTGATTTTCTTCACTTTACCTGTGTATAACTCACACACAAAGAGGTTGTCTCTGGTGTCCACAGATAAACCGCATGGATCCTGTAAATGACAGTTGTCAATGTAGCGGAGGAACTGTTCGTCCTGATCCAGGATGTGGATACGGTCGTTGTTGAAGTCTGCTGTCAGGATCCGACTCTGGCTGTCTGTAGTGATGCCGTATGGACTAAATGTTTCCTTGGTAGTAGAGGGAGGACCGGTGTAAGTAAACCGGAGTTTACCGGCCTGATTGACCACCACTACTGAATCAGCCCCATTGTCAGATACACATATATCTAGGTTCTTGTTCTCACTGATGTATTTACTGAAATAATCAGATGAATAAAGAGGATGCCCTTTATCATCGTATTGAATCGTTTGTTTCTCCGTGGAGCCAGAATAACGCACAACTTTTGCTTGTTTCTTATCATTAGTGATCATGACAACTAGGAGGTCACCAGAGAAGGTACTACAGATGTGACAAGGCCTCCACCCCTGTAGTCTGATCACTGTCTGTATCTGTGTATTCTTCACTATGTTCACAGTTCTATCATCGGGATCAGTATAAACTAGTTCACCACTCTGTGTCACTGCTATGTTCCCTGGCTGTTTCCCTGACTTGGTTTGGATTGACTTCACTAGTTTACCGTGGAGGTTGTAGAGTCTCATCATGTCATCATTACTACTCGTCCACACTTCATCCTCGCTGAGACAGGACACACTGTATAATTCATTAGATCCTCCATACTCGGTGTTTATATCTGTGATGATCCGTGGTACATCAATGAGTGGTCTGTCGGGGGGAGAGGACTCAGCACCGGGAGAATCCATTGTGTAGTCATGTTCTTCTGTTTTGATAGATAATGCTGACAGAGAACCAATCTGCTGATAAATATGTTCTTTGTTAATCTTCTGAGGAGTGAATCTTGGTAAGGAAACTGTAAGTTTAGGAGGCAGGCTTCTGAATTCAGCAATCCTGGATTTGTAGGCGGAGACAAGGCTGACAACATTGGAGTTGAGTAATTTCTTCAGATCAGCAATGCTCTGTGTGATTTCAGAAATCGTGCGTTTTATTTCATTTTCCTGCTTATTTAGGAAAACCAGGTAATTGGATTCTATTTCACCTACGTCAGATTTCAGTTTCTTAATGGCAATGTCTATTTCTCTGTGCAAGTCTTCTCCATGTTTGTTTAGAGCTGTTGTTAATTTCTTGGAGTTTTTATACAGATCAGTTTTCTCAACTGGGATGTTAGATGCAATCTCTTGGTATTTAGGATAAATGAAATTTTCTAATTCTTGTAAATCTTTTTTTAAGGCTTCTCTCTTGGTATCTAGTATTTTTAAAATGCCCACTTGTTTGTGTCCTAGATGTTCATTAGAGGAAACACACTCCAAACAAATAGGAATGTCACATTGTTCACAGTGAAGGTCACATAATTGTGTGGGATGTTTTGAACATTTAGGATTAAGTCCCTTCTTTTTGAATGGCACAACTTTATGTTCTTTGGATTCATCAAGGAGGTGTTTTCCAACGCAGACTACACACAGATAGATATTACAAATGTCACAGTACATAGGGGGGCCCGGGGTCTCACAGAGATGACACCGTAACACATCCTGGAGGTTGTACTCAGGATCCATAGTCATGTAGACACTTCGATAGGATTTTTAGATGATTTCTGAAAGAAAAAAAGAACAGTTACATGTGGTATTAGCAAACTTGGTTTTTTACTAATTCTATGTCATTTTTTATGTGTTGTCAAGTGTATTTACAGATGGGTACTAGTACCGTAGTATAAAGGATCAAGTTTATCAGCCAAAGGTACTTCCTAATAGTCTAAGTCATGTTAGTGTACATTTTTATTTTTATTTTGCACAATCATACTCCTGACACCCCCGCGCATTCTTCAACTTTTATAGGATTGCCTGATCGGTCCGTGCGACCCCCCCCCCCCCCCCCCCAACACACATACACCCCAATAACACTTGTAACTCGTGGTAATACAGTGAAATAATGTGCACAATACCCAGTGTACAATTTTATTTATGTTCTTGATAGCCATTTTACTTTCACACAAACAAACTACAAACCTTAACACTCCAACATGGCGATTCGGGTATTTTCTATTCCGGGTCTGGTTACCTGTACAATCATCACGTGATTTCTTTATCTGTACATGTAGGTCAATGGGTTTCCTTCTTCCTATTGTACTTTGAACACATTTTTTTCGTTTGAGACTCATTTAAAATATTGACAATGGTTAAGAGGTATTTTACCAGAGATAAAGTTTCGGGATATCCTTAAAGTAAAGGGCATGTGAGGCCGGAGGTAGGTGGGGGGGGGGGGGTCGTCAACTCCAGGCGCGGATCAAGAAAATTTTCAAAGGTGGGGGTTAGGGGGAGATTTGCTGGCCTGAAGTACATCATCATCTCAAACCACGGTCTCGATTCCATGTTGGTGGGAGAAGATATGTTGGCTTGCAGGATTTTTATGGGCGGTCTCTTAGAGACCCAAAGTATAATCAGGGGGTCTTTAATATATTAAAGAGTAAAACGAAACCGTGAAATTGACCCCAATATTGGTGATCCCGTTAATAAATAAATGCTTAATAATTTTGCATTATTTTGAAGACAATAAAGATATCTAGAGAAAAAATTGCAATTAATTACGAGTTTTTATATAGTAAACAAATCTTGCTCACTAGAATGTTGCAAAGTTTGATACTTTACCTATTAGTCATTCATAACAGAAAAAGAATTTTACAATTTTTATTTAACTATTTAATATTATGAATTGCTTAACAGTGATACGATGTTCACTCGTCATTTTCGAAATAGCCATGTGTCTGGAATCTGAAACTACGTAAAGACTATCTCTATTCCTTTGTTGTTTTTAAGTACAAACCATCTACATGGCATGTGCTTATTACAAGGCTTTGTATAATTTAATAAAATAATTTAAAAAATCCATTTTTAGGCTTTTTAAGGAAGAGGAGTCGAGATGATTCTATTATGCAGGGTACTCATATATAATAGTTCGTTTTGGGAAAATAGAACTATATAGTTCTCAAAAAACAGAGGGATAGATGACTACATTTAATATTTCGATACTACATGTATTTTGTTTTTACCATAAAATACAATTCTTCCATAAATATCTAAAGAGAAAGCAGACTCCTTGAAGCTACGATGTACATGTATGTAAATTCATAACTGGTGATCCTATCAATACAATTGTTATTACATGTATTGCACGTTATTACATGTATTGTAATATTGCACATCAATGAACATTAAATTTCGTGGATCAATAGCAGTCATGTCATTCATAAAAATCCCCAAGAATTAGCATTCAGCATTTTAAATCATTTTACAGAGACACTGCCGAAACATTCTCCTATATTCTCCAGTTTAAGACAATTTTAGCCGATGTTAATTCACATTCTTGACCTCTTTCTCCTTCTTTTCTGTTCCTTTTTATTTTTTCTTTCTTAATTTTTTCCAATTTCAAGGAGAGGTTGCAGCCCTTGTAAACCACCCCCTGGATCTGCCATTTCACCTCTTCCCATTTTTTTACAGTCCGCCATCAAATCCAAAGTAGAGAGACATCATCAAATTTTCTAATTTTCTAATCGACATTAATTACAGTGCAAAAGTTTGTCGACCACACTTTTACCTTACAGGGTGTACATGTGTTTTAAAAAAACCCCATTGAATTTAAATATATATATAAGATGAATATTAAATAAATTCATAGACTTGATTTCAAAATTATTTATTTGTTCGGTCGTTTTTTATTTCATTTACTTTTAGTTTCCATTTTCATTATAAAGATAAATTTCTAAAAACTGCATGGTTTACATGCGTATCGAGAATAGACGTCCACGAACAAATCACCTGTCAATCGAAACCAGTACTTTTGGAAGAGTTAAAACAAACCCTCATCAAAGGTGGACTTTTAATTACAGTTCACAGCTGTTGATTAATAAACAATTGGTTTACTCTATGCAATGATGTACATTTTTTAAAAGTTCAATTTTGTATGATATAAAACTGATGTTTAGTGTGAAGTGAATCGTAATTGAACATGCTCGGATCCACAATTTTAAAAATGTTTCCAAAAGGGGTCTTGTGAATATGATTTTGCTGTCAATTGGGGGGGGGTGCCGATGCGTATATTCGGTATTTTTACAAATAGGTTTTCGAGAAGAGGGGGTCCGTATCCCCCCTCCCACTGGAATTCTTTGTAGATTACAGTGTAGGAACGAAAGTGTACATTTTTGGATAGCGTTAGGACATGTAGAGGTAGATATATACTTCAAGATAATAACCTTTCGATTGATGCTATTGTAAATAAAAGTAGAACAATTCCTAAGAATTTAGTTATCCATTCTCTCACCAGAGATTGATTTTACTTCCAAATAACTACCATTCTCTCACCAGAGGTCGTGCTACACATGTTGTAAGCGAAGCTTGTGTAGCACGACCTCTGGTGAGAGAATGGTAGTTATTTGGAAGTAAAATCAATAGAATGACTTTTGTATGAATGGACATTTTCAAATAATTTTTCAATGATGAAAAGCAGATGTTTTAGTTGCGATTATATTTCCAAAAATTAGTAAAATACCTCAATATTCACCTCAAATAATTTAAAAAAACGAGAGGCCCATGGGGCCATATCGCTCACCTGAGCAACAATGGGCGTTCAAAAGATATTGTGCCATATGGCCCCTCAGTAGAATAACAAAAAATAAATATTGTAAAAGTATTCGAATTTTACACTTATTTTTGCTTACACGTAATCTTTGACATTGTATCTTTATGGAATACTATTTTTACCCAGAATAAGAAAATCCTACGCAAGATATAAAACTAAACATTTGATAGGGGTACACTGTTAACTTCCAATTCCCTATATTTTCGTTCTGCCCCCCCCATCCCCCCACACTTTATAAAGCGATCAAATTATATGAGAGCATATAGGTACTTTTTCTTCCTCAACTACTTACTAGTTATTGTATTTTTTAAAAAATATCATATAATAGTTATTGCATTTTATTAAAAAAAAATCCTATAGATGTGAAGAAGAAAATTGTACCACAATCCGCTCAATTCCTTCAAATTAAAAACATTCAAAAATTTAATTTGTTTTCTCCATTATAATCAAATGACTGTTGTTTACCTGGCTTAACTCGTGTGACTTTTATAACTTTACTCACATTTGTTTGATGAATACACTGGAATGAAAATTGTTGTCACGTGACATGTTAAAGAGCTATAAAAATCAATGTTACAGTACTGACAGGCACATCACTCTATTTTACTAAGGCCCACCCATTATTTTCATCTTTTATATTCAAAAATAAAAAATGGCTACAGACCAGGATAATTTTCCGCTGTAATATTTTCTTAGGAATAGCGATAATTCCTTTATCCCCGCAACAGAAATGTGTCAGAACTATGGAAATTGTTTAACAGTGTCGTTTTTATTTACTCGTGTCTGAAAAACTATATCAAAATTGATGTAGATTTAACATTATTCATTGTATAAAGAGGGGGCCCCCAGAGAGTAGTTATATATAGCATATCATCCTTTAATATTTTGGACAAGTATCTAACATTTAGCGAGACATTTCTAATGATCAACCAAAATTTCAGCGTGAATCGTAGAATTATAAGCAAGATACAGAGCTCACAATTCTGCTAGGTTTGAGTCTTATTTTGTTCACATGATTTTATTACATTCAGCTTCAGATTTTTAACTTGGTATTTCCTATTCAGCATTTAAAGTGGAAAAAAAGAATGGCCTCAGATCTGTGTACATAGAATTGTGAGCAAATCTCTGTATCTTGCTTATAATTCGAAGCTTAACACTCAAATATGGTTAGTAAATGGAAATTGTAAACAATTAAACATAAGAAACATGCACAATAACAAATAAAGTGCACAATTTATTTTTCAAAATGAATCATATACATGTATATACCTACATATTTTCGTCAGCGATATTAAACTCTATTTAAACTTATAAATAAACTCGAGAAAATGCTAAGCATCTCAACAAAACACATTGCATTAAACTAATATTACGCAAAAGATCATACCGAATTACCGATAGAATGAATAGTATTTTAGTACTCTTTTAATACATCAGATTTTGCTTAATTTGCGCAGGTAAACAGTTAACTGTCTGATTTACCGAAGTCTCCGTAAAAATTACAAAATGCAGGCAATAGTTCCCAGGTTACAAAGCATAGATAATGAAAACGAAACGAAACGAAAATCAAAACAAGTTAACACCACCGTCATATGTGAAAACTGTCAACGCATTGAAATATTTAACCTCAATTTACTTCACAAACTCGGCACCAATGTACTTTGCATGTTTCAAAGATCCCCTTCGTACGCGAACTGTTGCACAACAAACTAATTTATCATTGTCGATCTGACCCGTTTATCTTAAACAAAGAACTTCGTTTGAATACGAGTCTTGGTAAAATGAGTGGGCATACCCGGGCCGGGGCAAAATAAAAGCAGGGGCAGATCGGCAATCGTCAATTCCAAAATACACATTGTTTTGCAGCAATATTTACAGCGAATACAAATATACTGGTCCGTAACATATCCTCAAAATTTTAATGAGATTGACATATTGATAGTTTTGCCCCGGCCCGGGTTTGCCTACCCATTTTACCATGACTCATGGAATACCGAACCTGATTGTAACACGCCTTTCCTTTATTATTATTTCCGTAATAATTCAGATTTGAAACAGAATTAGCCCATAATTTTTGCAATTTATGTTTTCCTTTCCATAAGGATTATTTATGCTAAATTACATTGAATTTGACTCAGTAGTTCTTGAGAAGAAGATTTTAAAAAATGCACCCCCCTTTTTCTACTGTTTCGAGGTTTTCTCCGCTTTAAATAAAGATCGGTCTTTCATTTTTGCAATTTATATTAACCTTTCCATAAGAATGCCAAATTTGGTTGAAATTGGCTGAGCGGTTTTAGAGAAGAAGTTCAAAATGTAAAAAAGTTTACAGACGGACAGACAGACAGACGGACGGACGGACAGACGGACGACGGACAAAATGTGATCAGAATAGCTCACTTGAGCTTTCAGCTCAGGTGAGCTAAAATCATAGGGCGCGAAGGGGGTTGGGAGTTAAGAGAATCCCAAATTTAGGTGATCATTTGGTGTTTGGTTCATGCCAGTTACCTCAAGAGGATTGCAGATTGCACTATAGTATTAAATTTCACGTTATAGTTTGTGTATGTGTTTAAAATTATAACCTTTTTTTCGGAATTACACATATACATTAAGTAATCATAATTTATATTGCCTCGTTGGGGAAATCAGGATCGCCGTAGCCAACTGTCCTCATCTAATTAGGAAAATTAATTGCATACAATTTGAAATGATTTTCCTCAGCTATAAGTTTTGGGGAAATTCTGTTCGGACATCTATTCTTGGATTGCAAGTTAAGATACTGTGCTTAGGAGTTTACGTTCTTGGCTATTGTTAAATGATATTTTAAATAATAAATAATAAAGAAATATAATTTACAAGTATTTTCAATGTTACGAAAAGCAGGTTAACTATTAAAAGATTAATACTCACTACAATAATCCATTTAAGGGTAGAGGAATTCTACGTGAAATCAAGTGAAACTAGTATATTATCGTAGCATCGTTTTCAAAAGGGGGAAGTGGATCAGACAGGAATTTCAGGGGGATAATATTTAATTATATATGATAATTTTTATATATATATAAATAATCTTTTAAGACAGGTTAGTTATGATTATTTAAACAAATTCTACATAAAATCCCAAATTTATTTTTCTATATGCTTGACCAAATTATTCCAACTTGTTATAACACATGTTTTAGAAGGCTCTATAGTAAATATGGATGCTTTGTTTTGGAAAGCAACGTTTTTGGAACCGCCTTTTTCTTCAAGAACATATAAACTTTTGAGCGATCAAAGATAACATGGCATCTGAATACTTCTATGAACTCATGTAAGCTTTAATTGTTATCTCATATCCAGAGTTGTCTTTCGTTACACTCGCACAGACAACCCATTCATTCCTCTAAAACATCTACTCATAAAGGCGTCTAAAGTTTTAAGGACAGATGAGACGTTCCTCAATTTTAAATAATTTTCCATGAAAAATAATTCTTATCTATTTGCATTAAAGTCAGTTAATGCCCAAACATTTAGGATACATTACTGGTACTGTACCAGTTATCGGCTAAGACCAGTTATCGGTTAAACTGAGAGTTCGGGTTTATAGCACGCGACTATCCGAGTTTTTTTAATTCAGTCCTCTGTTTTGAATAAAAAAGGTAAGTTTGCATGTAAACTTTCTTGAATATGTTTTAAACATGAGCTTAAATGATCATTGTTTACCGCTGACTTACATTTTTGCACTTTCAGCAGTGAGGGAAGTAACGTAATATGTTAATAATAGAATATAACCCCTTTGTGATACATTATCATATCCCTTCTTTGATTTGACATATAATATCACTATATATAACATGTAGAAACAAAAGGAATTCATTAAATTCTGAGTGATTCATAGCGCAGTTGAACGCCTGATTGCACAATATTATGCATTGAATAGTCTACGATTTTGTGTAATACCGTATGATAACAAACGAATAATTTTATAAGTTTTCTTCATGTATCATAACCCCTTTGACCTTTAGTCTGACCCCAAAAGGGAAATAATTCAAATTACATTTTTCAAAGAATCAAATCAACATGTACAGGGATTTTACTTTGTTATTATCGCTAAGCCGATAACTGGTACAGTAAATCATAAAATCTCGGCAAATTCGGGGCGTGGTAAAAAGCACAAAAAAGTGTTTTGGGTTCTAAATAATGATTTAACCTAATGGGTGCATAAACAAGGAGTTCACCATCTAAAGTATGTCAAGTTTTATAAAAAAAAATATCACCAAAAAATGAAATGCAAAAAGAAAACGTTAAATTTTAGCCGATTACTGGTACAGTGCCAGTACCAGATTTTTTTTGGAGTTTATAGAACATTTTGGATTTTTCCTATAATACTATGCAAAATGCAATTGAATGCTTATAAATAGCCATAGCATATATTTTCCATTGAAACTATATATCCAAATAGAAAAACATCCTATAACATGTAATATAATTATGGAATTATGTGATGGAAATTTTCACATTGTGGAAATAGGCCAAAAATTGGAAAATAATGGAAGATAGCTCTCATCTATCCTTAATATAATAATATAAATGCATTCAATTATTTCAGAAATTCAATATGTATCAATGTTTCCCATTAAATTAAAAATTACAACAATCGTTCTTTGACCAAAGGAATTAATAAATGAAACATCTTATTTACAATATACTTACTATCGCAACAACATATGTGTATTAAGATTAAACTCTGTTATCAAAACAATATAATACATTATAACATTTTATTTAATTATGCTTCCACATAATTTCATAATTTTGTTGCATTGTGTATCAGAAATAGTTTTTCACAGAAAATTATCCTCATAACTGCTTACGGATTTCTGTCAATATTTACATTCATCACAGTCTGAACAATTTTTTTTTCAATAATCTATATAAAACAAGAAAGGTATATAAAAAACAATATTGTAAAATGCTTATCAGCACGTTATGAAGAGGGAACAGTCAATTCTCCATGTATGTGAAGGAAACCATGGTGACTACAACTGCCTGGAAGTCTGGGATCAGTTAGAGCAAGTCCGTAATCGGAAGGTAACATGAAATAGTTCAAGTAAAGTCAACAATACAGTACTGTATAAAACAAAGCACCAATCAACAACATTACATGCTATCAATTTGAATAAATACCATGGACAGAAAAGATCTAATCCTCATATTAATCAGAATCTTTGAATGAGCAACTGTATTGATGAATATCTGTTAAAAAACTAAATCAGATATGCTTCTAAGAGCTAACCATAGGTCCAATAACACCCCCACCCCCACCCCCACACACACACCTTCTCTTTTATGTGGTTACCTTTTAAAGCTGTAACTTGGTAAAAAGGCATACACCATACATGTGTACATGTAGGGTCATACATCTCTACATACAGTTGATCTTCACTGGGTTAGTGTCTGGTATGTTACCATGAACAGTGACGCCCAAGACACTTAATGAAGATGAGGCAGCCAAAAAGGCTGTAACAGTGTTACAGAGATATAGCTTTTAGCAGACCTCATCAGTCTTGGGCAGTCACAGTTTAATGCCAGCAACCAGACTTTATGCTGCCATTGGTACAGTAGATTCATTTCAAAGTCTAGAACAAGAATTTACACCTATTATTGTGACAAAAATATGCAATGCAATAAAAAAAAGTTACAAATAATTTCTAACCAATAATGATTGATATGTATTTAAAAATTTAACACTTTGTGTGTAAACACCTGCATAAGAAATTTACATATCCCTCATAATTACTTTTCAGTGTTAGATATGATAAACTTACCTTACCATGTGTCGTTTTATTACATTGGGTTTATTGGGGGTAAAGAGATGCACTCCTATTACAAATCCTGTTGGAGGGAAAACAAGGGGGTGGGTTGACAGGTGCCCCTCTCCCTGAGTTTACTGTATGGTAGTGGGATCTGCATAACAATAGCAATAATATGTCAATAAAATGGATGTAAACATCAACCATGACATTAAATTGATCTGTTGTTTGGCATTTCAAAAAATGTAATAATTCTGTAAGTTCCATGTCAAATACATGTATATTGCAATCAATACAGCAAATTACACTACATACACACTCTGACAGTTAAATTCAAGTTAAAGGGTACCTGCAGTGCCGGTCATTTTTTGATATTATGGAGATCTATGTGAAAAAACATCATCCCGAAAATTTTACTGCGATCGCATAAGTACTTTTCGAGATATTTGGGGAAAACCCAATTTCACACCTGAACGGTTTTTGAATCAAGCCGATTTGGCGCGAGATGAACTGTGACGTCACGGGGTCAACGCCGCTACAGGAGAAACAAGAGAATCGTATGAAAACTGTTCGTTTTCTTGCATTGTTTTATCAATATATGAACAGTTGTTTCTGTACTTTTATTTCCTTTTCAACCCAGGATGACTAAATAAAATGTTTGAAGTAAGTCAAATTTGTAACACGCTTTCCATATAAATTCACAGTCTATGTACCAAAATGACAATCAATCAAAGCACTATTGTGATAAGAAACATATTTTTTCGTATTTTTCTGGGACGATTTTTCCATGACATTATAAATGATATTGATAATAGTTCATATTTTGTAAGAGGTATTATAACGCGGGGTCTATTCCTCGTATGAGACATAAAATTACCACTATGTCGCCCGATTATTCCTTTATACTAATTTCAAACCAATTACAATTAAAACAGCATGCATATAAAATAAACACAGGATTGATTATAAACGGATCAGGGCGACAGTATAACAACTAAATTAAGCTATTTGGAGTATTTAACTGCTGACCATAGAGCTCGAAAGAAAGTTGCACTTCCAATTAATATTAGATAAGAAATTAAGACTAAATTAATGATCAACGTAATTACTTCCGAAATAATTACTTAATTACATTTTTAAAAAGATTAAAACGGCTAAATGGTCATTTTGTCACTTAAAATGTGAGTAAATAATTAAGTAACAATCAAGACATTTATTTTTAACGTTAGCAGGCTAGTGGTTACGATTGATGGTCTGATTGACAGACTATACACATGTATTAGCTTATGAACGCTTGATTTTACACAGTCTAATATATTTTTCGGTTTTGAGTAGCTTATTATACACAAATCAATTTACCAGTCTAGAGGTGTGAAACCCCCTTTTGTTCACCAGACATGCATGTGTACCATGTATATACGTACCCCAGATATACACGTGTCTGGAGCAGTAGCTCCGTTAGTTTACCTGCTTACCTGTGTCATTGTCTTGGATCATTAGCGTGTAAAGTGATATTATGTTATCAAAACATATTCTGCCCATGCAGGTGTTTTAAGATATCGTAATCATCGGTAAAAAGGCGAGGAGGATAGCAAATTTTAAAATCCTTTAAAAATAAATCTGACTGTAACAAATATATACGGATACAATTTTCTAAATCTACAATACTTAAAATAACTAGATACGTCAAAACATCGGACCTATATCAATCATTTTGGCTGTAAAATCGAATTTATTTTGTATAGCTTTGTATGGAAATTTTCCTCCTGTTGACCTCGTGACGTCACTTCCGCTGAAGCCTCGTTATCGCCTAATTCTATTTTCTCTTGATTGGATTTCTCAAAGCAGGTAAAAATAGCCACTTTGAAGCGGCGTAACTCCGTTATTTTTGCATTGATTTCGATGCGTTTTTTTGCATTAAATTCTGGTAAATAAATTCTTTAACATAAGTTTCACATGGGTTTGGCTGCAGGTACCCTTTAAGACTAAATATTTCTACAAGCCCCGATCACCCAACCGATACATCAAACTAAACTCTTTTAGAGGTTGATGATACATACACATAGCTAAACAATAAAAAATGACCAGGCATAACTACATGTAGTGTGACTGTATCATCACTTGTGTATATATGTACAATTTACGTGTAGGTCCTACCACGTAGGTATTTAACGGCCAGTAGAATCTCCTAAGTGTACACTCGAATGTTGTGTTTGGGTAGACCCATCTTAGCCGCCTCCTCCAAAGTTCCACGATCACAGTACTCCATAAACACCAGCATTTCATCCAGACCTATAATGTATCGGAAGAAAAAGTGAGTAAGCTGTTGTTCCCGATACAAAATTATATAATCCGTTCTGCTGCAATGTAAAGCCACAACCAGAAAGTTACATGTATCATAAGTACTTGATAAAATATATTAATTCTTTTTTAAAGGTTATTGACAATTTAGTTTGAAAATATAATAATTATTCGCATTGAAGTTAAATGAATTGCCAAAACCTCAGTGGGACAGAGATTTTTTTTTAGATTTGAATACTTTAAACCATCTTAAATTTGCAAACAGGAACATCACTGTCAAGAATATTGTTCTCATATTGTTGCAAACCACTGGCAATATGTATGATCCTCTTCCACCTGGCTGTTGTTGCACGAGACGAAAATAACTCATACATGTAGTTTTAAATATTAAAGTATTGACCAATGTGAGTAAAGCATAGTCGGAGATTGACCATTGAAGCATTGATCATCCAATCACAGTTTACATAACATACAGTATTATATCATTGCTACAAAGGCAGTGACCAGGGTTAAACAATTATTTTCATTGGTTAAAGTTGATGTTACACATTCGGTATTAATATTCAAGATTCGATGAATAAGGTGTTCTAGCAGCCATGGGTAGGAGAGAGCTATGCAGACTCTGGTTGTTTTGAGACAATGTTTTCACCAAAAAGCATTTTTTTAACCTCTTAACCTTTTATGGCTTAAAAAGATCTGATCATGAAAATTAGGCACAGTGAACCTATTTATTACAGGAAAATCACAACATAAAGTTATCATGAATTATAAAGGTTGGCTTACAGTATTAACAAAGAGTCCATGATTGTGTGAAGTCAGAAACCTGTAGGTAATTGTGCCTGCAAAAAGGGGGTACCAGCAAAACCCACAGAATTCTAAATCTATCTGATGAATCCAACATGTCAGTAACAAATCCTCATCCTGTGGACTTCAACTCCATAATACCAGACTAGGTTATTGTCTTAAGTTGCAACTTTTTAACATGTACAGAACTGTAATTCCCAGGTCGTCCATCCAAGTTTTTTTTCAGACCTGGAGCTTATACTGGATCAGGTTTGGATGCTGCATGTCCTCAAACAAGATAATTTCATCGGCCAATTCCTTCAGGGCTTGATGGCTTGAAATTTCATCTGAAAGAGCAATATTGAGGCTACAGATATGAGTCATGAGTGCCAAGTTTTGCTTAATGTTTTGTAATGTTAGCTAGAAACATAGACGTTAACATTATCATTCTTAGCTGCAGGTCTATAGATCCCGTTCTGAAAAATGTGGATGGACCTTGGAGCTACAGTTTCATAAGTAGCACAACTTTTTGTGTGCCGGAAATTGCAACTTTTTAACCTGTATAAAACTGTAGCTCCCTGGTCGTCCATCCGAGTTCATTCAGACCGGTAGCTCCAGACCTGCAGCTAGTTTATTCTTTATAAACACCAAAGCAGTGATTCCAACAACTACTGACCTTGACTGTGGGTTGGACTGACAGGTGTCCGGTCGGCTGAACCAATCACATGACTGGTACAGCTGTTGATGCTTTTCTTCAATTCCTAATAAATATCATTACTTACTATTAAATAATTATAAGACTGCGGACTCCTTAGCATTTATTGTGGCTCAATTTTTTTATGGATTTGTTGAGTTGATCCCCTCAGCATGAATTTACATCTTCAAAGAATTATCAAACGCAGTATTAATTCATTAATAAATTAACAAAATAATGACCCCCTTTAACATGTAAATGATTAAAAATAATTTAAAATGAAAACTGTCCCAAACCAAAATTAAAATTCCAAAGTACATGTACTGTATACAGGGTTTATTTCGCCCCATGTAATTTTCACCCTTCTACACTTGCAAACAGTTTCGCCCTGTCTGGATTTCGCCCAGACACAGTTTTGCTTAAAGAGAGATAATCTGAGACATTTGAATTTAAAGTGAGATGATAATTACCAGCCATGAAGTTATCTTAAAATCTCCACAAATTGGACTTTTTGAAAATTTAATCCAATGCCAATACTTGCCTGATATTCTTCATCTGTCAAACAAGCCAGAACATTAGGTTCACATGCAACAATGAGAAAGTCCAATCCTTGACTAGCCCACCTAAATAGTTGTAACCGGTGTCGGTAGAATAAAAACTCAGACAACTTGATCTGGTCAAAGGTTCACTTCATTCTGATATCAGTATATAAATTACATAAAAACCTTGAATAATTCATTATAATTGTCGTATTCCATATTTAAATACATAATTATTTAACATAAAGTAATTTCACAATTATATTTATTATAATATCTTACCAGGACAGCTTAACCCAAGACAGACAGTATTCATCAGTATTTACAAAACGATGCGTCTATCTGGACAACGAAGTGGGAAGTGTCCAGGTATTTAACATATATCATATAGTGCAGTATATTGGCGGGAACAGGTAGAAGAACAGGTTTTACAGATCATGTGATATTTTTATTTATAGATGAAGTTGGTCGTCGCTGGGCTAAAAATATCCGCTCACACGCACACGAACACTCTCAAAATATATGCAATAGCGCAAATACATATTTAAATATATAACCCTGGTTACATAGTGAAAAAAAACCTCCTTCAGCAAACTTAAACAAGAGGCCCATGGGGCCACATCGCTCACCTGAGCAACAATGGGCGTTCAAAAGATATTGCGCCATATGGCCCCTCAGTAGAATAACAAAAAATAAATATTGTAAAGTATTCAAATTTTACACTTATTTTTGCATACACGTAATCTTTGACATTGTATCTTTACATGTTTTTCTATCTTTAGTTATGATAAAAAATATCAAGGTGCCGAATTCACCAGATTCATAATGCCGAATTTACCAGCTGCCGAATTCACCAGGTGCCGAGTTCACTATTTTTGTAGGTGCCGAATTCACCAGATGCCGAGTTCACTTGTTACCGTTTGTATCACCTAGCCATTCCGTCCAAGAATACATATACGACGTTCACGACACTGCTTGCTTGCAGCATTAAGGTTGCACTACAGTATTAAATTTTACTATATATTCTTACCAAAATTGCACAACTTTAGGTACAGATTAAAAATTCAAAACGAACTTCTGGAAAAATCCCCTTAACATCTTTTTAAACAACGCTTCATTTACAATTTTCTAGCAAAATACACACGTGCATCCAGCAAGGCGTGAGACTTTGTTTACCTCGAAGTTACACATGTGCTTGAAAATCAAGCCCGGGCCTTTTCACCCCCCTCGGGAAACAACACGCATCAAAAATTCAAATGACCTCGCATTATTACAAAATTGGGATAGTTAGACCTTTTACACATTGTTTTTCATCTCATAAAAAAAAAAATCAGCTCCTGTCGCGTGCGGAAACGACCTGCATTAATGCAGGTCGGATGCATTGTTTAGCACTATTATTTTGATCATGCAAAATATCTAAGTTACAATAAGCTAATCTACCTGATGAAATCGTCTGGATCTTCCGCCAGTGGGTTAAAAACTTCGGTTGGCGTTGTCGACAAGGGAGTTTTTAATTCCCCGTCCGCCATATCAAGTTTCGATAACTCATGCTCGGTGAGAATCCGTGATTCGCACCTATTCTGTTTCGCGCTAAGATGATTCGCACCTCCCTCGGAGCGAAACATCTCGCTGTATTAAGATATTTTTCTCGTGTTATTATCGCTCTGAAATTAATTATCACCTATATAAGAATTGAAATAAGTTATAACAAGTATTCCTTTTAAAGGAATGATCGGCAATAATGATATATTGATAGTTAGAAGCAATCAACATGATCAGTTTGTTGTAAAATAATAATCAAAGTACTGAAAGTACTGTAAGACGGTGGCGTCGTTTGAATGTGGCATATTACATGTATGATAATTATTGTCGTCGAAAACCCGCGGCCAGTATCGCATACATGTACTAATGCTTAACGCTTACATGCACAACTGGTCGTGAGTTTCCTACATGGATAACTATGTGGAAATCGTAGTTGTGTAATCTCAATTTACACGTTACAAAAGCTACGTCTCTTGGCCGTCGTCTTTGGGGGAAAACCCGTAGATTTATTTCAGTAGCCTTTGTAGTATAGAAGTTTGCATATATATATTTGTATTTATATCGTTTGACATTAAAATCCGTTTTTGGTATGTATTTTGTTTGCCCCAGAATGCCTCATTCAATATGTGGGTTGCCACCACATAGTGAATGAATAAATAAAATTCAAAGCGATTTTATCACAATACACCCAAATATTTGATTGTATAAAGAAGGGACATTTGTGGGGTTTTTTCTTTAGACCTTTGGGTTGACCCCGCAAAGGGGAACAACTTTTGAAAAGTGAGGATTGGACTATTGTGCTATAAAGGTATTGTAGATTTTTCAAAGTAACGAGAACAAATAAGGCTTTGGTATGATAAAATACTTGTCAGGTTTTTACTAACTATTTGGGCATACATGTAGTATGTTTATTTTCCCTCTCGACAGCATTTTCCCTCAATTTCTTCACAGGGAAAAAGTTGCAGTCTCGTGGGCCAACGCACTTACTTTAATTTGTCTTCATAGCCAGTTAATACATGTAGGTGTATAGAAAACGGAATGAGTTTACAAGAACATGTTTGATAAAACTGGGAAATGCTTTTGGAATGCACGTCATCATGAAACCGCAGAGTCAATCAATATTTTATCTTCGACTTCGTGTGGTTTATTTCCATTAGCTCACAACTAAAGTGAATGAAAATTTGAAAAGAAAAATCATACAATATTCAATCGCGGCAGTTTCATTAACCAACGTTTTAAAGTACATTTATTCTATTGTATTTAGCTGTAGATTAATTCAAATCATTTGAATGAATTCGGGATAGTCACATGTATAATTATTTTATTGCTTCTCAGTACACTTTAAAACGCATAATTTACTTGCTACATTTAACTTTTCTAGTATAAATACATGTACAACAAATATTTATTAATTATTCACCAAAACATTTGCTTTACATAAGGTCATAATCAGTTCCTTTGTTTGGAAATCACATATTTGTTTAATCCTGCATTTAATATGCGAGATTTTGAAGAATCTTTTTTATATTTTCATTTTAAAAAACTCTGTGTTATGTCAGGAGTTTTGCACTAATATGTATAATTTTTACAAGGTCTTCAAATTTGCATTGATTTTTTGCAGTAAAATAATACTGTTAATTGGACATGTTGGGACATGTCCATAATATAATAAGAGCGTACAAGCAAAGGACTTTTCATTATAAAGTTTGACCTATGACCTCTAGATCATTTGTGTACAAAGGTATGTCTTCTTTATCAAAAAAGGACTCAAAAGATATGGACCCTGAATAAAACTGTTTATAATTATACATGTTTATTTCCAAAGCCGTGTGATGCTTGACCATTTCTCCATCCCATAAAATTAATGGCAATATTGGTAAACTATTCCGCACCAGATTTAAGCAAAATGAGCAAAGAAATAAATAATGTTTTCAGGGATCTTTTTAATTTCTCCAGGTCACGAATAAAACAGTAGTGGTAAAATGAAATCTAATGTTTTAACAGGACAAATCAGTTTTAAAACACAAAACAAACAAAATTCAAGTTGAACGCACGTTTTTCTGAGCCGTACATCTGTGTATATTTTCATTTTATTCGTTGCATGTACTAGACAATAGATCTAGGGTTCGCAAATCTCGGCAATATTTCCGAAAAGCTACAGTTTAGTAGCTCAGTAGAATACTACAGTCATCTATGAAGCACATTCTAGCATTGCGTTGAGTGATGACACTATCTAACCGGTGTGTATTTCAATTGCGATTCGCAACAAGATTCCGATTGACGCATTTATATAGACGCACCCATTTAAAAAAGCATGTTGAGAACATGATGCTAACACACGGAAACAAATGCTGAAGAAAGCTCATAATAAAGTTGTTCTCGCGAGTTAAAAATTACAGAGTTTATTTGAGAACAAACGGGGCGATGTTTACGTACATGTAAAAACGTAATTAAAAAAAAAAGCAAAGACGGGCGCATATGGAGAAAAGTCACAGATCGTACCTCGCTCATCGTATTACGTTATTCAGTTTACTGTGAAAAAATTCGTCAGAAACTGTTTAGTGAACAAATATATTTAACATTACCTTTCACAATGTACCATAATGGCCATATATGTATATGGAATATCGCATGAGTTGAACCGATTGTTTTTCCTCACAAAAAGCTAGCGCTTGCTGCAAAATGGAGATTCACGGGTTTACACGCCGTGAAATCCATAAGACGTTTTACAGCACATATCTTCGATTCCTTACAACAAATCTGTACTGAAAATTTTTGAAACATCGTCACCAGGTCCGTAAAATGACGAAGTGTGGTGTGTTTATATACATATAAAACTGTGTGTGAAATGGCGACTCAATTTGCACGTGAGTTTTACAATCCGAGGTCGATGAGCGTGTTTGAGAGAAAGTCATTGTAGAGCGTCAACATCAGTAGTAATTATTGTCTGATGAATATTGAGGTGCATGTAACAAAATTAATGATTCTACAGACTGAGAGGGTTATAAAATAAGGTTGATCACAGATCAGTCCAAAATTGAACATGTTTGTATAGTAAATTTCAAGTTTTTTGCATGTTTGAAACACATGCACACTTGTAGAAGAAAGTGTGCCATCGATCGGTTGAAGTTCAATAAAATGTAATTTATGTAATATTCATTGTCAGTATATGTTGTGAATTCTTTGGAATAAGCTACAACAAAATAAATACTGCCTCAACTTAAATTGATGCGTTGGAAATGATTGATCATGAACTTATCGATGAAGCATAATTGCTGAAAAATAAAATGGCAAACCCGTTTAAATAGTGTGTTTCTGACAATTGTTTACACCATAAAAAAGTCATGATTATTGTGAGAACTCTTGGTCAATTATCGCAGTGATATAATTTTTGGAGTCCTGATACTGAGTTAAACTTCACATCTGGCAGTTGGTGCATAAGTTATCAATACCGCGTAAGCAGACAGGGAAACGGCTCATTAAAAATAAGACACAATTTCATAAATTATTTAAATGTATGTACAAAATAATTAGCAGCTATAGTGCTTAAAATATCTAATAAGATGTAAATTAGTTCTCAAACTGAAATCGACAATCTGTAAAACATCGCCAGTAACTCTGCATACATAACAGAGTTATCGTTCCTAATCCGCTAGGGTCCCCGTGAGAAATACCCTTCCGGCCAGGACGATAGCAATAGACAGTGGCTATTTATAGCCACCGTCTAAAAAAGTACTGTATTTTTACAAAATATAGAATATTTTGAATCTGTACACCATAATTTCATTATTATAAACCGTCAACAAATTTAATTTTGAAATAAATTTGGGAAAAGCCGTTCGTAAACTCCTTGTCTAATTTTATATTTTTAACGTAATTATTAAATGTTAATGTATCTTCTTCAGAATACTGAGTAGGGCTCTTCAAAGAGCATTAACACGTATACAAAGAAAGAGTTGTATTAAAATAATTTAATGCGACTGAAAAATCATAACTTGCTATTGAGGTCGCAATATAACGTAACCTTGTTTATAAATCCAGCCGTCTTCCTAGCTACTATTATGCAACATCAATAGATCGAGGTCAGTTCATGGAGCATCTTCTTATGATTGAGGTCAGTTCATCGAGACAACTGCATTACTGAATGAATTTTTCGATCGAAATTCTTACGCGTGAGACAAAATGTGCATTCTTGAATTAACAGGTCGAACGGTATTTTATGTATGTTTGCATCTCTTAAGGTAAATGAATTGAAATAAAACGGAGTGAAATGTTATATAAATACTAAACCAAACTTCAAGTTTTTATAAGAGCTACTTATGCAAGCGGAATGTCTGCGCACGTGGAAGCATTTGCCGGATGCCTCATATGGACACAACAGTGATCGGCCGAAGCCGATCACAATCAAAGTACTGAAGTACTGAAAGCCGGACTCTTTTGATGTGTATAATGCGCATTGTGCAGTAAAGACTGACTCTCTCTCTCTCTCTCTCTCTCTCTCTCTCTCTCTCTCTCATATGCTTTTAATGTCGGCAAGCGTCAGATAGTGACTAAATTTTGAAAGCGACTATTAGCAAAAATATGTCTGTCTAGTAGAATAAAAATCAACGGTGCATTGCACTTTGAAACAAGCGTTATAAACTTAATCTCCTATATCTTCGATGTGCAGCCCAAGATTACTGTTTTGAAAAGTAGTTCATGGAAATTCATGCGCATTGTATGTGTCAAAAATGCATACTATTAGTCTTGTTTTTAAAACACGTAATTAATAAGAAAACAACCACTCTTTGCTAGATTTATTCGCAAAAAAAAAACCCACAAAAAAAAAACAATACATTTCACAAAACATGGCTCTCTGTGTAACTATTTGGTATAGCGGAAGCTTTTACTTTGACGCTGTTCGGTTTTTTGTTTACTTTTGAAGCTGTGCTATTTATAGTAACTTTGGCGATTTGCCTGCCTACAGCCAGGACTCTGCTTTCAGCAGAGCCCGGCTAAAAATGATGTTTGCATTTATATATGCGCCGCTAGCATAACGTTTTTACGTTTGCGTTGGCTTTTTTATGAAGCCTTTGAAGCCATGGCGTTATTATATATGTTCAGATCAAGAGGTATTAATTGTGTTGTGATAACAATTAAACCATGTCTCTCTCTCTCTCTCTCTCTCTCTCTCTCTCTCTCTTAAATTCTTCAAACAAATAATGTCTAAAACAAAATGTTTAAAGTGTCTGAAAAAGATGAAGTCAAAAGCATTAAGACAAGATCATGGAAGGAAAGTTATCTAAATGTTTAAAGAGTCTTATAAAGATTAAGTCAAAAAAATTACGACAAGATCACGGAAGGAACTTTATCTACCAATCCACTGATTCTACGCGGTATAAAAATGAAAGTACTACCATGCACAGTGTAGTCCGAACGGAAGTGCACGGTTTTGAGTAGCGCTGTTTGTCGAATGGAATAAACAAATAGATGACGTACATGTAGCATTGCGAACAGTCGAAGATTTTAATCAAATAAAATGATAAATGGATGTAAAAAAAAAACTTCCTTAACAATTCAATACGTTATGGATAATAAACTGGCAAAAGTATAAAAATGTGCATTCCTTTTGCAACATGATTTACAATGAACATTTTGACAGTCACGTTCTAAAGCTGAAATGATTATTATGTACGAAATGCAATCATTTCGACTGAATAGGGGACATGTAGAGGTAGATATATACCTCAAGAGAGTAATCTGACCTGTACGCATAGTTCTCTGATTATACATTGGCTTCGAATGGTAAGTTAACTTAATAGAATGACAATTGTATGAATTGACTCTTCAAAAAAATAATTCAATGATGAAAAACAGATATTTTTGCTAGGATTATTTTTGTATTAAGTAGTTTTTAATCGGCCTTGCACATTCTTTTACAAAGCTGTCATATGCACATGAGTGCTAAACACCTATATATATATAGGTTTTGGATTAATGAGATTTAAAAGCGGAGTACTAGTGTTACATTAAAAGTTTAAAATTTATCAATTTAAACTTAACTATAACAGTTTATAAACTGTTATAGTTAAGTTTAAATTGATAAATTTTAAACTTTTAATGTAACACTAGTACAAATATATATATATATATATATATATATATATATATATATATATATATATATATATATATATATACAAGCAGACCAGAAACTTTATATAAAATATATTTGCAGTTTATGCGATTGATATCAACACCCTTATTATAAAAATAACTAGATGACACCCCGCGCTTGCGCGGGAAAAACACTTTACAAATTAAGGTGGAATAACACATCATCACAAAATAGCTTACTCTATAGCTAAGTGGATAGTTTCGGGCTTGTGATCCGTACATCCCAAGTTCGAATCCCGCAGGGGCTTTTGTTGTTACTTACTGAATTGAACTTTTTTTACATATTCATGTTTTATCCCCAAACTACAAATTTTTCGCTTGGTTGACATATACATGTACAGTTTATTTGTCATAATATCTTTCATAATCATAATTTACTGTTAATTTGAGTGACTTTTTTCCAGGTGTCATTTCCACTTTTGGGGCTTTGTGTTTTTTGTACACATTTATTTGTGTCCGATTTTTTTTCTTAATTGGTAAAAAAAAAAACCCAAAAAACCTTCAGATTCAAAAAATGTATTGTTTCCTTCATATATGTAGTTTTTTGTCTGAAAGATATCATATTGGGGAAATATTTTCACGACAAAAAACAATATTTTTGTCAAAGAAATTTTGATTCAATTTCTTATTGAATATTTGCAGTTTTGATTCAATAAAAATATTTTCCACAGAGAAATTTCAAGATTATTGAATATTTGTACAGTTTTGATCCTATAAAAATATTTTCCAAAGAGAAATTTTAAGATTTTAAGATTGATATGACGAGTATAAACTTATTACTACCGTATAAAAAACGAGATACTGTCCATCCAGATATGAGTTATTGACGTATTTACCATCTACAATCAAAATTCTGTATGCAGCGCTTCTTGTTCTCTCGCTTCGACAAACAGCGCTACCCAAAACTGTACACTTCCGTTCCTTTACTGTTAATATGTGAAGTTGCGCTCCCCCCCCCAAATTAAATCTTATTTAAATTATATCATCAAAAAAGACCTTGGACCCTCCCTGGCAAAAATTATCCTTCCGACCCTCATGGGAAAAATCCCTAGCTTTAATTTGAACCTCCCAACCTCCGGTCCCCTCGAGGAAAATAGATGTATCGGTACATGTACTAGCTGCAGGTCTGTAGCAAAAATTCGGATGGACGACCTGGGAGCTACAAGGCCAGCCATTGAAAAAATTGTATATTTATTGCGCAGAAAAACCGTGCGCTAGTTTTCGACTAATTAACCTAATTTATACGCAAATACTGTGAAAACAACTAGTACCATTAAATTCTTCATGCAATTTACTATTGATATCATGTATCGATGTAAATTCAACATACTTTATTTTCCGAGGTCGGTAGCTTGTTTCGAAGAAAGTCTGAGGCAAGTAAAGGGACGGTATCAGTTGTAAATTGGATGAAGAATTCAATGGTACTAATTGTTTTCACAGAATTTGCCTATAAATAAGGTTAATTAGTCGAAAACTAGCGCACGTTTTTCTGCGCAATAAATACATTTTTTTCAATGGGTGGCCCTGTAGCTCCAAGGTCGCTCCTCCGATTTTTTTTCAGACCGGGAGCAACAGACCTGCAGCTATACATGTACATGCTGAACTTTTATTTCATACTCTCAGCTTTCACTCTGTTCCTGATATTAAAGGTCCATAACTCGTATGCTGAAGTAACATTACTACCACAGCAGTTTGTGCGGAGAGAATTTGACCAAAGGGAGATAACTCATAAATATGAAATAAAACTTAAGAGGATTCATAGACCAGATGTTGTTCCATATATATATATATATATATATATATATATATATATATATATATATATATATATATATATTTTGTATTCATTTTAATATAACACGGTCAAAGGTCAAACTACTCGTGATGTCGACTTGAAGACTAAAGTGAAAACTACTATAGATGTAATTAATATTTTATTTGCCCAGATGTTGTACAATTTATATTACATTTTATAGACGGTTGAGAAATTAAACTACATGTACATAAAGTTAATATTTTCAACTTCAAACATCAAAGATTTAAAAAAAAAACACCAAAAAACCCTTTATTTGCAAAAAGCTACAATTAAAGCTACAATACTCAATGAAATCTAATACATGTGTCATTTCTTGAATCCGTATCAAGAAGTTTAATAGTATTAATATATTATTAAATTAGATTAATAAATCTGAAATCTATAATTATACTAGTATTTATAAATTCTAAAATATTGATCCAAACGCTTGATAATGTAAACAAGTCAAGTTTTTGTACCTATTGAAAATTATATCAACTATATATACATGCACACATATTTCATTTCACTAAAGTTAGAGCACTTTCTACCAAAGAAATGTTTGCATTATGTCAAAATCCTTTGTATTTCTTTTTATAAGAAACCACATTAACAACGTGCTGATCGTTTACATTTATTTAACACATAAGCGCTTTATTTACATGCAAAATATACTAGTAGATAGTAATTATATATACATGAAAAACACACAGTTTCTGAATTGTTACAATCACCACAGTTTGATGAAACATGACATATAAAACAAACAGAGTTTGGTAAAACATGTATATGATATAATCACAGATAGTTTGTTAATGTATTACAACATTTAAACACAATCAGTTTATTTACATTGACATTTGATGTTCATTTTGTAGACATGTAATTTCATGATCACAGTTTGTTTACATGTAATACTGGATTTTCTTCACTTTACCTGCTTTAACTTCAGCCACAAAGAGGTTGTCTCTGGTGTCCACACATAAACCCCATGGATACTGTAAATGACAGTTGTCAATGTAGCGGAGGAACTGTCCGTCCTGATCCAGGATGTGGATACGGTGGTTGTTACAGTCTGTTGTCAGGATCCGACCCTGGCTGTCTGTAGTGATACTGGCTGGATCAAATGGTTTCTTGGTAGTAGAGGGGGGACCGGTGTAGGTAAAGCGGAGTTTCCCAGCCTCATTGACCACCACTACTGCACGGGCTTTATAGTCAGCTACACAGATATCTAGGTTCTTGTTCTCACTGATGTATTTTATGTAAGAATCAGATGAATAGAGAGGTTGTCCTTTGTCGTTGTATTGAATCGTTCCTTTCACTGTGGAGCCAGAGTAACGCACAACTTTTGCTTGTTTCTTATCATCAGTCATCATGATAACCAGGAGGTCACCAGAGATGGTAATACAGACATGGAGTGGTCCCCACCCCTGTAGTCTGATCACTGTCTGTATCTGGGTATTCTTCACTATGTTCACAGTTCTATCTTTGTGATCAGTATAAACTAGTTCACTACTCTGTGTCACTGCTATGTCAAATGGCTGTTTCCCTGACTTGGTTTGGATTGACTTCACTAGTTTACCGTGGAGGTTGTAGAGTCTCATCATGTTGTCCATACCACACGTCCACAGTTCATCATTGCTCAGACAGGACACACTGTGTAATTTATTAGATTCTCCATACTCGGTGTTTATATCTGTGATGATCCGTGGTACATCAATGAGCGGTCTGTCCGGGGGAGAGGACTCAGCACCGGGAGAATCCATTGTGTAGCCATGTTCTTCTGTTTTGATAGATAACGCTGACAGAGAACCAATCTGTTGATAAATCTGTTCTTTGTTAATCTTCTGAAGGGTGAATCTTGGTAAGGAAACTGTGAGTTTAGGAGGCAATCTTCTGAATTCAGCAATCCTGGATTTGTAGGCAGAGACAAGGCTGACATCATTGGAGTTCAGTAATTTTTTCAGGTCTGCAATGCTCTGTGTGATTTCAGAAATGCTGCGTTTGATTTCATTTTCCTGCTTATTCAGGACAACCAGGTGTTTGGATTCCATTTCATCCACGTCAGATTTCATTTTTTGGATGGCATTGTCTATTTCTCTGTGCAATTCTTCTCCATGTTTGTTTAGAGCTGTTGTTAATTTCTTGGAGTTTATATTCAGTTTAGCTTTCTGAACTGGGATGTTAGATGTAATCTCTTGGTATTTAGGATAAATGGAATTTTCTAATTCTTGTAGATCTTTTTTTAAGGCTTCTCTCTTGGTATCTAGTATTTTTAATATGCCCACTTGCTTGTGTCCTAGATGTTCACCAGAGGAGATACACTCCACACAAATAGGAATGTCACATTGTTCACAATGAAGGTCACATAATTGTGTGGAATGTTTTGAACATTTAGGAGTAAGTCCTCTCTTTTTAAATGGCACTACTTTGTGTTCTTTGGATTCATCTAAGAGATGTTTTCCAACGCAAACTACACACAGATGTATATGACAAATGTCACAGCACAGGGGGGGGCCCGGGGTCTCACAGAGATGACACCGTAACACATCCTGGGCCCAAGTACGGCGGTCCATGGTCAGACACCTTGATGGGATTTTTAGATGATTTCTGAAAGAACAAAAGAACAGTTACTTGTAGTATTAGCAAACTTGTTTTCACTAATTATATGTTATTTTTTATGCATTGTCAAAAGTTTTGTCACAGATGGGTATAGTATAAAGGATCAAGAGTTTATCAGCCAAAGATATTTCCAAATAGTCTTAATTACTGATGTTGGTGTAAATTTTACTTTTATTTTGCTCAATCAAATATTTCTCGGGTTTTTCGGGTTGTGCCCCCCCCCCCCCCCCCACCTATCCAATCTCGTGCACAGGTTCTAAATATTCATTGTGGGATACTTTTTATTTTCATTTTATTTTGGGGGTGGGTGGGTCCAATTTAAGCCCTATATTTGGTAATTTTACATTTGTTAATCAGACAGCATTTTATATGGTAATAGACACACGTAAAATTCTTGGAATCCACCTGTTAATTATAATACGTTTTTCTATGAGGGGTGGGGTCTAGCATAGGAACTCTTGACACCCTCTGGCCGTCATGCTCTGCTTCGCGCATTCTCCAACCCCCCCCCCCCCCCCGTCACACACCAATGGCACCGGTCTAGTATGTTCGGTAACTCGCGGTAAAACATTAAATAATGTGCACAATACCCAGTTTTTGGTGATTTTCTTCATTATTATTTCTTGATAATCATTTTACTTATTCATTAACAAACTACAAACCTTCACACAGTCACTCCAACATGGCGATTCGGGTATTTTCTCTTCCGCGTCTGGTTACCTGTACAATCATCACGTGATTTCTTTATTTGTAGGTCAATGGGTCGCCTTTTTCTTATTATACTGTATTATAAACACATTTTTTCGTGGTGGGACTCATTGTAAATAATGACAATGGCTATGAGGTATTTTACCAAAAGTCAAGTATCCTGAGGCCGGAGGGGGGGGGGGGGGGGGTTGGGGGGTTGGGGCTCTTCAACCCCAGGCGCGGATCCAGAAAATTTTCAAAGGAATTCGCTGGCATGAAGTACAACATCGATTGTCTCAAGAATTACATAGAGTTGGTCTTAAAATATCATAAATATTGAACATAAATAAATTAATATAAATAAGAGTACCTTTGAGTACCTTTTTAGCCGCATACAACGTTGTTGTATCATCTTTAGAAGATGTCAAACAACAGGGCGATGGCCAGGTCTTACGCTTGTTCAATTACAAAGTTTGATTTTATTGTTTCGCTTGTCGCTTTGTTTTATCTTAACATTTTCAAATGTTTGGAAATGCTTGCAACTTCAGCAACCGCAAAACGCTGTTTCAGCGTACCCAAGGTCAACAATACCGAAGTCAATGTATAGCAACTGTTACATGTACCTCAGATTTTGCTGAGAAAAAGCAAAGACGACTTCAATTGCCTTTTTATCAATAAATAAAAAACAATAAATTGTTCTTCTGATATTTGTATATTATTTTTTGCATACAGTTCCATAACCTGAGGGACAGGTTGACGATGATTATGAATAGATTATCGAGAATTAATTAACGGAATCTTAAAGTTTAAATATATAATTATTTTTTGTATTAATATAAGAGTATTTTTGTAAAAAAAAATAATGTTATAGACCAGTAGGAGAGAAAGCACAAGACTTGTTAGATAAAAATTAAATTAATCTCATCATAAAGCAGGCACAACTTTTTCTTGTTTATCGTTAATTTTATGATGATGATGAAGGAAGAATTTTAAACATTGAAAACTGGGATTATTTTGATGAAACTCCTTTTTCTGGTACTCAAAATTAAGTGTCTGAAATGCTGAAAACTCGTGATCAGCTTTCGGGGGCAAGGGGCCTCGAGGCGGCCCACAAACCCCCTGCCTTAATTTGCTTCCACATTAAACAAACCTAAGCTACGCCCCTGGAAGTGAATCGTAATAGAGCATGCTTGGATCCACAATTAAATGTTTCCGATAGGGGACCTGTGGACATGATTTTGCTGCCAAGTGGGGGCCCCGGTGCCTATTTTCGGTATATTTACAAATAGGTTTTCAAGAAGAGGGGGTCCGTATCCCCCCACTCATGAAATTCAGATCACAGTGTAGGAACGGAAGTGTACAGTTTTAGGAATAGCGCTGTTTGTCAAGCTAGTAAACAATTGAACACGTACATGTAGCTCTCCGTACAGTCGAATATACTGTCATGCAGTGTAATTATTCACAAATGAATTTATCAATATAGATGTAAAAAGCTTAGAGTAATCATCATTCATATTCCCTCGTATTATTACAAAAGTTGGGGGAAATTAGGATCGCCGTCGCCAATTAACTTTTCTCATCTAATTAGGAAAATATATTACCTCAGATGTATGCACTCATCTTTCATGGATTTGAGTTGAGAACTGAGTTAATTGAGTAATTTCAATATGTTGGTGACGAAGGGGCCAGGTATCTAACATGCTATTTTATCTATTATATTCAACCCCTGTCGTAGACAGAATCCCCCTTCGTGTCCAGGGTGAACTCGGAAATGATTTTCCTCATCTATATGTTTTGGGGTGTATACACGCATTGCAAGTTAAAGATACTGACACTGTGCATGGGAGATAACGATATTGTTATAAAAAAATGAATAACAAAGAAATATTATTTACATGTATTTTCAATGTTACGAAAAGCAAGTTATTAGTAGATTAATATTCACTGGAATAACCCCTTGAAGGGTAGAGGACTTTTCAAGAAAAGGGAGTCCTTACCCCCCCCCCCCCACTGAAATTCTCTGTAAACCACGGTGTAGGAACGGAATGTAGTAAACGAATTGAACACGTACATGTAGCTCTGCGTACACACTCAAATTCACTAAGCAGATCCAACTAGCAAATTCTATTATTAAACAAGAGGCCCATGGGCCACATCGCTCACCTGAGGAACAATAGGCATGATAAAATCAGCTTAATGGAGTCATAAAAAAACTATCTGGACAATGTACAGCGTAGTATAATACATGTAGATCCTGTATAAATAAAAATCAATTTTATCCACTGGATATTCTTATGTTTATTATCATTAGTCCCTTTTCTAACAGGATGATATTATAGTAATATCACATGTTGAGCATTGCAGCTCTCAAAAAGATCCTAAACAATTGTTTATAAATGGGATATAAACCTACTTCAAACTCTGAACCCCTTGTGAGACCCAATTGTCCAGGAATCATCCAGAAGCCAAAATCTAAACAATATTAAATAATCACCTGGCTGATAAGTTTCTGAGAAGAAGATTTTTAAAGATTTACTCTTAATATTCCTATTTAAAAATTCCACCCCCATTGTGGACCCACTCTACCCACAGGAATCATGATTTTTACAGCTTTGAATCTACACTACCTGAGGATGCTTCCAAACAAGTTTCAGCTTTCCTAGCTTATTAGTTTCTGAGAAGACGATTTTAAAAGATTTACTCTATATATTCCTATGTAGAGATTCGATCCCCAATTGTGGCTCCACTCTACCCCTGGGGGAAATGATTTTCATAACTTTGAATATACACTACCTGAGGATGCTTCCACATAAGTTTCAGCTTTCCTGGCCAAATGATTCTTGAGAAGATTTTTAAAGATTTACTCTATATATTCCTATGTAAAAAGTCGACCCCCCCATTTTGGCCCCACCCTAGCCCCGGGGGTCATGATTTTCACAACTTTAAATCTACACTACCTGAGGATGCTTCCACATAAGTTTCAGCTTTTCTGGCCTAACGGTTTTTAGGAAGAAGATTTTTAAAGATTTACTCTATATATTCCTATGTAAAAAGTCGACCCCCCCCCATTTTGGCCCCACCCTAGCCCCGGGGGTCATGATTTTCACAACTTTGAATCTACACTACCTGAGGATGCTTCCACACAAGTTTCAGCTTTTCTGGCCAAATGGTCTTTTAGAAGAAGATTTTTAAAGATTTACTCTTATATATTCCTTTGTAAAAAGTCGACCCCCTATTGTGGCCCCACCCCACCACCGGGGGTCATGATTTTCACAACTTTAAATATACACTACCTGAGGATGCTTCCACATAAGTTTCAGCTTTCCTGGCCTAACGGTTTTTGAGAAGAAGATTTTTAATGATTTACTCTATATATTCCTATGTAAAAAGTCGACCCCCCCCCCATTTTGGCCCCATCCTACCCCCGGGGGTCATGATTTTCACAACTTTGAATCTACACTACCTGAGGATGCTTCCACATAAGTTTCAGCTTTCCTGGCCTAACGGTTTTTGAGAAGAAGATTTTTTAAGACTTGCTCTATATATTCCTATGTAAAAAGTCGACCCCCCATTATGGCCCCATCCTAACCCCGGGGGTCATGATTTTCACAACTTTGAATCTACACTACCTGAGGGTGCTTCCACATAAGTATCAGCTTTCCTGGCCAAATGGTTCTTGAGAAGAAGATTTTTGAAAATTTCTCGAAAATTTTTATTAATTCCTAATTATCTCCCCTTGTAAAAGGGCTTGGTCCCTAATTTTCACAACTTTGAATCCCCTTTGGCTAAGGATGCTATGTGCCAAGTTTGGTTGAAATTGGCCCAGTGGTTCTTGAGAAGATGTTGAAAATGTGAAAAGTTTACAGACAGACGGACAGACAGACGACAGACAAAATGTGATCAGAATAGCTCACTTGAGCTTTCAGCTCAGGTGAGCTAAAAATGAACTTTTATATTTTTTCTTCTTATATATTTTTTTTAAAGAATGCAATAGTCTCCATGTGTTTAATTTTAAAGGGCTTTGTACATTGGCCAATTCTTTTTCTAAAAAATTTAATGACCAATATGTACATTAATTCTGTCGTTTTCTGTCTTGAAAATGTACGTTACCGCTGCTTTCCGTCAATTTCTAGTAGCAATGTTCATAAACTAAATATGGTTTACTGTGCACAATGATGAAATATTGCTGCGAGAAAACAACCAGGTAGCCCACAACTTTGTTTAAAACAAGAATATGCAACATTAGCAATTTTTCCTGAGACCTCTGTGATGTATTTCACCAACCCTATACACACAACACTGAGTTGTTATACTGGCTATACAAATATGATTTGCATGAACACAGTGTTAAATTTTGACTGTGAAAAAGTTTGAGGTTTTAATTAAAACACATTCTGATGTTTATCTGCCTATATCAGCCAATAAATTGAACCGTGTTAAATGTAACGGACATTTTTTAATATTTTTTAAAATCATATTTACATGATTGTTAAATGTATTTGTTTATTAAAAAAATACCTGTATGTATATGTTGCAACGTTTTTGTTTTTAAGCCATCATTAGCAATAACTAAAATCAATTGCAACTGAATGTTTTATTTCGCTATAGTAACAAACATTTATTCAACAAATGGTGCAAGTTGCGCAAAAATGCCGAGTTGAGGTGAATTTTTAACTTGTACAGTCTGTTTGGATTTTGGTTCCTCTCAGTATCTCGCAGAACACATCATGCTCTTGAATCCATTTTATACTGTGACCCCTTTTGTTTCTAAAAGGAAATTTATATGTGCCACAGACTGGCCATGCTAGTTGTCAGAAAGAATAACTGCATTTTACTATTAATACAATACATTTGTTTATCTTGTGTTTTAGTTTAACAAAGAAAATATTGGGTTTTTTTTTGGTTCAGTAATTGGTAGGTCCGTAATGGCGTACTTGGTGGGCTCCCAAACCATCCGTCCAGGTATGACAGACCATATGTTGTTGAATCTGTATTGTTGAATATTTAGAGTGGTTCCATTGTCGTAAGTTTACGGAATACTGGGTTTACGGAATACTGAGTTCCCGAAATACTGTTGTACTGGAATATGGAATACGGAAATACTGGAGTACAGCAATACTGTGTTTCTGCCATACTGGGATACTGCAAACTTGGATCTATTAAATAGTATACATATCATAGCTGTATATACCATACATTGGAGTTACATACTATGCATGTTTTTCCATATACATATAAATTACTTTACACAACTACTTTACATGTATTTACTTATATTACACATGCATACTTTTTACTGATGTTTTTACTTATAGTTTTACTTTTACATGAATTGTACACTTATACTTTTACACATACTCTAAATATTACGCAAATAGCATGTTTACTTATACACTGAATTCACGCAATTACTGTACACACTTTTTACAATGTTTACGTAGCTTTGTTACTTTACAACTACTTGTATAAATTACTTTAAGTTGAACAAACTCTAGTGCAGGACAGCATGTCCTTATCAGGTGCCTGCTACGCCCAAACTGACTACACCAGCACAGGCATTTAAATGCCGAACAAGTTGGGTGAGTTTAAGGACGACGGACCCAATTCAAGATTTCGCACCTCTGCGCAGATTCCGCTCATATGCTGTGAATATGACTGTCGTAATTACTTATATCAGAATAACAGAAAAAAAATCAAATTTTCATTCTACTAAACATAATTTCTCTGGAACATGTTCCTCATACTTTCCCTCTAATTCCATAGTTTTTAAATCATACTCCACGTCATCGGGAGAATTTAAGAGGCCATCGTCTCCAAAAATGTCATCAAGAATGGAGCGAAAATTACATCCTTTTCTCCAATCATTTGTCGCAATTGCCTCTTTAAATTTTCCTCAATATGTCTGTTGCATAAAACATGACAGGATTCAGGAAAACATTTTCTAATGGCTTTTGTCATTGCCTTCTCCTCATCTGAACCAAAAATCAAGTTTTTTCCGCTTATTTCCGTACCAGATAAATTATCAAGTTGACGAAAAAACGATGGTAAAATAAAAAAATAGTTTTGTACTTACCTCATCCAATCTCAACAAAGCTGCTGTAAAAGAATATGGATCGTTTTCTCCGGAAAAACAGCTAGTGCACGTATATTTAAGGGAATTTGAAAGTTTAAACATCTCAAATTCTTGCAAGTTTAAACTCTCGCAATGAGGATGATACCAAACGTCGCAAATGTCGCAACAAATACTAGCTTTCTGGCAATTTTTCCTGCATATTCCGCACGGGCACAATAAAGTGGCTTTCGAAGAAGCCTTAAATGAAAATAGGAAATGATTTTGTGTTTGCAAACTTGATTATTTATAAAAAAAAATTTGGAGAATTAACAAACTGACAACACATACTCGTACATTAACGGGGGGGGGGGGGGATAAATCTGACAATTTTATAACTAACAAGGTTGACAGTTAATGTTTTAAATATCGTGACATGATATGTGGGACGGTGCAGAGGGGACGTTATATGACAGCTTTGTGTATTTCTTTATCCTGTACCCTGCTAGTCCGCACCAAGGTAACTAACGGACTCAGCTGTGATACCGCTGCCTGTCCGGTGAATAATTGGATTATGACACGCGATTTTACACACATTGAATTTATAAACAACTTAAACATAAACTTACATATATGATGCTTTAAATGGAAAAAATCATATCGATATCAATTGACTTTATTTCCTTTTTATCTACCATGTAATATAATGACTTTCACAGACAAGTATATAATTTGGAGTTGTCTTTCTTGTTTGCTGCATTATTAAAATTCCACGGATTTTTATTCTAGTGTATACATACATGTTAACAATAAAAGTTTTTAAGACCAATCTGAGAAGAATCTAGGATTCCGGGCGCCTATTTTTGCTCCTCGGGCGCTCCCGGGCGCTATTTTATAATCCCGGGCGCTTTTTAGCGAGACCGAGTTGGCTACTAAATAAAAATCTATGGACACTTGATTTGGATTAAAATATATGTACAAGTTAAACCTATGAGAAACAGTTTGGACATTAAATGTGACACCCATATATTTGTAATTATATATCATATGAAATTAAAATTACATGTAATCACGTAAAAATTGTAACAATAATTGTATCTAAGTTTTGTATGAAAACACAACAAGCTACACCGAAAATTAGTTGATTCCCTGCAATCGCCTTGCTTTGCAGCCAATCAGATTCAGTTGCACAAGTTTTGATTTTGTCAGCTAAATCTGCCAAAGTTTGTAGAGGAGCGGAGTGGATCGTAAACCCTTGGCTAGCGAAGATGGTATATATGTAAGGCCATACATCTCTACATACAGTTGATCTTCACTGTGTTAGTGTCTGGTATGTTACCATGAACAGTGACGCCCAAGACACTTAATGAAGATGAGGCAGCCTAAAAGGCTGTAACAGTGTTACAGAGATATAGCTTTTAGCAGACCTCATCAGTCTAAGGCAGTCACAGTTCAATGCCAGCAACCGAACCTTAAACAGCTGTTGGTAGATACATTTTAAAGCCTAAAATGAGAACAAGAGACTTATTTAGAATTTACAGCTATTTTTGTAACAAAAATATGCAATACAATTAGATTCAAAAAGTTACAAGCAGGTTCTAATCAATAATATGTATTTATCTAACAAATGCTTACACTGACAATTTCTAACCAATATTTATTAACATATACATGTACTAGTACATGTATTTATATATTAAATGTTTTGTGTGTACACACTGACCAGTATGATAAATTTGCATATCCATCATATTTACTTTTTAGTGTTATTAAGTCATAAAAATAAATATGATAAACTTACCTTACAACGTGTTGTTATTTTACATTGGGGGTTCATTGAGGATAAAGATGCACTCCTATTACAAGTCTTGTTAGAAGAGAAACAAGGGGGCGGGTTGACAGGTGCCCCTCTCCGTGAGTTTACTGTATGGTAGTGGGATCTGCATAACAAAAGTAATGATAATGTCAATAAAATGGACATCAACATCATCGATCTGTTGTTTGGCATTTCAAAAAATGTAATAATTCTGCAAGGTCCATGTTAAATCTGTTGCAATCCATACAGCAAATTACACTATATACACACTGACAGAGAGAGAGAGAGAGAGAGAGAGAGAGAGAGAGAGAGTAACACTGGGTAACACTACCTGCAAAGAGGGAGTACCAGCAAAACCCACAGAATTCTGAATCCTTTGAAATATCTGATACACTTTACCATACTGGCCTTCACCTGTACATATCAAAACAACCAAATCAAAGCATGATTGTGTATAGCATTGGAAGGGATCAATTTTGTACAAAAGCATTTTTGCCTCAGTCATATGAAAAGGATTTCTTCCTGTTATGTGGCAATTCTGCATGTGCTACAATCGTATATCTACATAATTGTACATATATATCACAATTTTTTTTCAAATGAAATTCACATAAAAATTTCTCACATACAAATTCATGTGACGCTTTTTTAAGAGAATTTCACATGAAAAATTCACTTACAATTCGTTTTTGACACAATTGCCAGTCTAATGATATTGTGTGGTATATGTGGTAATGGTAAATGTGATGTTAAAGTTAAGTGATTGAGGCCCACTCAGTGTGTTCAATGTTTACATGCAGTGTATGAGGACACATGTACCGATCTTGAGTCCCCTCTGCCATCGGAAGTTTACTCTGCGTACACTGATGCAGTAGTTGGGCTCAATCTTGCGACTGGTGATGACCCCGATGACCCCCGAGTCCCTGAGGAAGACCTGCCTCCTGTTCTCCAGCCTCACTATCGCCCACTTCCTTCTGTCCATCCACTTTAAATCTTCTGTCTCTCCACCTGTCCAAAAATACAACTCTATCACCAACTGAATACCTGATACAACTCTTTCTCTATGTCATCAAGTGAATGAATACCTGTAATTAATTTGAAGCTTATACCTGTAGAGTTTAGCAGTAAATTTTTAAAAAAGGTTTTGATTTATCTCTCTTTATAACCTAATGAATATGGGAAAAGACTACCAATTATTTTCCCATAGAACTCTATACAAACCTTAGGGCCTCTCAGTACTTTACTATGATACTAGCAGCCAAATCTTTGGTATCATTTGAAACTTCATTTTAAGCACTTTCAGAAATTACCCCAAAAAATATATGGTCCCGTGGCGTTTATAGGTCAAATTTGCACTTGTTTACAACTTACAGCAATCCGCAGTAAATGGCACCCTGCATAAAAAATTAACCCCCACTCCTACAATCTCCCCTGGCATTTCTGTATTTTCTGCAATATTCCCTCATCCCATCATTTCTTTCAAACATTTATAATTTGGCTTTAAAATGAAAATAATTACATACCTGAATTCAGCCAATCGCCTAACGCCTATCCATTTATTCCGTGTTACAATGTTCTATAACTTTTCTCTGATGTAAACATCCGGGGATTTGGTACTCTTATTCCTATACTTATACTGTTACCTACCTCAGAATTAGTCCATTTTACAATTTTCAAAGACTTTACACCTACCTGTGTATGTGTATAAAATTTGAGCCTGGGGACTTCAGTGTCACGGATTCTGTGACCATTTCAATGACCCCATCCTACTGCCAACATCAGTGTAGTACGGAGTGATGAACTTGAAAACCTTTGATCCTATATGAATGAAAAAAGTGACTGTAATGAATAAAACAGTTTTCAAATGTCATGTTTTTCTTTTATGATGTTAATAAAATGATATAAACTCATATTTGTGTCAATTTCTTTATAAGGGTGGATTCTACCCAGAATTTGAGAGTAGTCTCAAAAAATCAAAGAAATCTAGGAATTAATGCAAGATATGGAGGTTTTTAATTTACCAATTAGTAAAATTTTTGATTTATATGAGAGGAAAATTATTCCTGACCCTAACTTAGCTAGTGATTTCTATCTGGACCTTCCTGCTGATTAAGTATATGTGAGATGTATCACCACCCCCCAATTCTAATGCAGCTTCAAGAGATAGCAGGTGCCCCCATCATCTTTGTTTACAATTAACTTAGACACAAGATAGTCCATCATTGTTGATAACACATTAGAGTTTAGACACTGAAGCTTCACTCTACACAAAAATTAAGGGAAACTTTTGAAATCTAAGACTAAAAAAGGATTAATTTAAAGAAATGCCAAAATTCAAAAGGGGAAACGATTGTGGCTTTAAGGCAAGAAATGTACCTCACAATAAGGGGGTAACAAGTGAACAGTTACAAAATTCCCCAGGATGGTACAGGAGACTGCCAGAGGAAATGGACCTAATGGTTCGAGACTGTCCGTCGGCCTCCGAACGAGAGGAAATGCTCCTCCGGCCTGACTGCTACCATCTCCTGAGGCCGAGGAAGCTAAGGGCAAAAGATCACAAAAGTTGCCTAGATGGAAATGAATCAGAGCAGTAAGTCAAATTTTCAAGAGACAAGTATGACAGGAGATTATTTTTCCTGATTATCTTACATTTACCCCATTTAAATATCTGCTATAAGGTTTATTATCCAAAAAAATGACCTTAAAAGGGTGGGTTTCATGTATTTAAAAATTACATGTAATTACATGTAGGTACATGAGAGGTCAAGCATGATACATGCAGCTAAAGGGCATTTCAGTAAATTGGGACAAAAACAAGAAGCTTAGGTTTCCTAAAACTCAAATTACATCAATTTGAAATTATACATGTCCAGCCTGTTAGTCTAAGGGAAGTAACTCTAATAACTGCTTTCATGCTCTGCATATTGGTGACTATTTCAAGTAAACAAATTATTGCAACTTTACCTAGGCTGGCTGATCAAAATTCCCATAGACTCCTCCATCTGAGGAAAACAGCTGAGATGTGGAATGAGGTTGTCCGAATTCACCAGCAGGAGAGACCCGGCTGCATTGGACTTCTGTCCTGGGACTTGGCGTCCGAAGAGAGGCGGGGACTTGGAAGTAGAATGGGGCTCCGCTGCACCAAGTGTAATTACTCATCTAGGCGGTACAACCTGTATGAGGAGGTAGATACCAAATCCCCGGGTAGAAAGGCAGCTAAAATTAATTATGGCCTGCAAGTTGGGCTCAGTCAAACTCCTGTGGGTAATGATGGGATGAGGAAAATTCTTCTCTCTACTAATACTCCTCCTCCTGCTCGTAGGTCCCTACAAAAAGCATCCAATAAAGTTTTGCCCTTAATTCAAAACCTCAATGAGGCTGACATGAGTGACAGGTGTCACCGGCTGGTAGATGTGAACACACTTAGGGGATATGAGTCCCCACATGCCATCCCTGTACAATGTGATGGCATGTACAATAACCCCCTCTACTCGGGGGTGGGTGAGACACCCTTCCAGCCGGCGACACAAACTGTGTACTCATTTGCTGAGAATGTCACCTCAAAACACCAAATAATTAAAATTGTTACTAAAAATAAGATATGCTCAAAACATGGTCACTTACTTGAGGAGGGCTCTCGCGACCATCAATGCAATCCCGGGGTCTGTGGGGCGAACCTCCCGATGCATCATACAATAGGGGATGAGTTCACGTGGGCTAGGGAGGGTATGGCAGAGCTCCTCTGTGAAGATGGCCTGGAGGTTAGGGAAGTCACCATCGATCCAGACAGCTCTGCTGGTCGGGCTGAAGACTCCCTCTATAAGGATGGTCTGCTGGAAAATAAGCCATGTCACTATATTGACACTCGTCACCTGTCTGAGAGCATAAGAAAAGCGATCAAAAGAGACCAGAAACTCTTGGAGATCATGCCGAAAAGAACCAAGGCAGAAAAAACCAAACTTTTGCATAACTTTGCCCTTGATGCTGTTGACAGGTGTACAGCTGAGATAAATCAAGCACATGCACTATATGCTGGAGATGCAGATAAAATTTAAAAAAAGCTCTCTTACACCAAACATGCAATGGTTAAGTGTTACACAGGGGATCATGCATCATGCAAAAAACACTCTCTAGTGTGCAAAGGGGGAATATATAATAACTGGGTACGCAAGAGTTCTTACCTAGGTCAAAATTTTATGATACCGCCCTCCGACGAGAATGAAACAATGCTCCATGCTTGCATCTCAAAGAGGCTGTCTCCAGCTGTCCTGGACAAGACAATCAAAAACAGTAATTCTCAGAAGGTCGAAAGCTTCAACAGAACTCTGCGACGATCACTGCCTCGTAATGTCACCTTCACAAGAAACTTTGCTGGCCGGGCTCACAGTGCTGCTCACTCCTGTAACAATGGTCCCGGCAGCTCCCTCCGAGGTCTCTGCGCAGGGGTTGGAGCTCCCATACCCACTGGTGGCCAAGTGGACCAGACCCTAGATAAAATACAAAAAAATTATGAGCTAAATAAATCATATCAAAAGTGTTTATCATACAAAGCAAAAAGAGTAGCAAAACGAAAGAAAATGTACAAACTTTACGAGAAACATCAGGAAGAAATGAAATATAAAAAAAACATGATGTTGACTGAATCTCGAGCCCGATCGTGCAAAAAGACTCATACAGAACACAGTTATTCCAAACAAGATCAATAATTCTATGATTAAATTTTTCAAAATATTCAAATTACATTAGAATATGCATCTCGGATGGGGATGGTGTGCCCCACTGCATACCCCCTGCTGCATGCAATGGATCCTCTCCTGATTTGTGGCATGAGGCTCCAGTGAGAGGTGCATCGGGTTGACGCACAGCTTCTCATGGCAGAGATGGCTGACCTCCAGGTTTGCACCTGGAAACTGTGACCTCGTCAGACGCATCTCCACCATAAGAGCTACCCGATCACTCTCTCAACCTTGCTACCCTCCTCTGGCCATGATACTCTAATAAACCCATACCCATTGCTTCCAACCCCCCCCTTTCCATAGGACACAACCCCCCAGACCCCCCACCCTTTCACTCTTTGCTTCTAATTTATTTCTCAAATGGTTAAATATGTCATCCATCATGGATTCAGTCGCTAAAAAGAGCTACTTTCTTCTTTAAAGTCACGTGACATGTCAAAAACTGGGTTCTATAGGGAAAAGACTACCAATTATTTTCCCATAGAACTCTATACAAACCTTAGGGCCTCTCAGTACTTTACTATGATACTAGCAGCCAAATCTTTGGTATCATTTGAAACTTCATTTTAAGCACTTTCAGAAATTACCCCAAAAAATATATGGTCCAGTGGCGTTTATAGGTCAAATTTGCTCTTGTTTACAACTTACAGCAATCCGCAGTAAATGGCACCCTGCATAAAAAATTAACCCCCACTCCTACAATCTCCCCTGGCATTTCTGTATTTTCTGCAATATTCCCTCATCCCATCATTTCTTTCAAACATTTATAATTTGGCTTTAAAATGAAAATAATTACATACCTGAATTCAGCCAATCGCCTAACGCCTATCCATTTATTCCGTGTTACAATGTTCTATAACTTTTCTCTGATGTAAACATCCGGGGATTTGGTACTCTTATTCCATATGGTCAATGTAGAGCTTATCCCTGTAGAGTTAGTTTAAAAAAAAAAGATTATCTTACCTTGTATATTTCACGAAACCCAAATACTATCAAATATGTATAATATCAGATTTACTCTACCTGGTACTAAATATGTAATACATGTTTTACTTGAATGTTATGTAAATACTGGAATATTTTATCATGATGAAAAACAAATAATACATTAATGAATACTTCAGTAATACACAATCTGAACGAAGTTATGTGCCACTTTTCTAAAAGTTGAAGCTCCTTTAAATCTAAATCAGCAGACAAATTCCGGTAGTGTACCTCTGTTTGCCCCTATCATCTCCCTTGTCACTGTTGTGATCGAAAAAATGAAAAAACTCACAGTTACATGTAATAACTAGACAAAGTGATAAATAAAAAGATAGAGACAACAGAAAACAATTTCTGGAAGAACTCACTGGATTCTGCTGCAGAGCTTTGTGTGGGCTCGCTCTGTGAGGAAATATTGGACGTTGAGCGGTTGAACTTTCCCTGTACCTGCTCGGCCGGCCACGAAGGATACCGCAAATAGAGCTGTCTGCCATAGTCGACACTGGAAGAGCATGGAATGGGATTTCCTGTAAAGTACACAGTTAATTCTTAAATCTAAACACCCTAAAGATATTTATTTTCAATTGACATCTGTTTAAGAAATGAATTTAATTTCTATCTATGTTATATGATATTACATACATGTAATTTGGGGTAGCTTATTCTTAGCAGAATACCATAAATTGCAACTTTTTAACACCTACGGAACTGTAGCTCTCAGGTCGTCCATCCAAATTTTTTCAGACTGGGAGCTACAGACCTGCAGCTAGCTTTAATATTCTTTATAAACCCCAAAGCAGTGATTCCAGCAACTGCTGACCTTGACTGTGAGTTGGACTGACAGGTGTATGGTCGTGTTGATGCTTTTCTTCAATTCCTAAATAAATATCATTACTTAGTTAATAATTACAGTCAAACTTTGTTATCTCGAACTAGCTGGGACTGTTTAACAACTTCGAGATATCCGAATATTTGAGATATCGAGGGTAATATACTTAAAAATTAAGTGGTTGAGATTTACAAATACTTCTACATATCCTTAGATATTAGTGTTCGAAATTCAACTCTATAACACTGCGGAATCATTAGCATTTTAATGGCTCATTTCTTTTTGCGATTTGGTGAGTTGATCGCCTCAGCATGAATTTATATCTTCAAAGAATTATCAGACACAATATTAATTCAATAATAAATTAACAAAATAACGACCCATTTAACATGTAAATGATAGACAATAATAATATAACTTGAAATTAAAATAGGCAACAACAGAAATTAAAGTTTCAAATTATTCAGAATAAATTGATGCTCTGTCTCAATATCTAGTATACATATATTTAAAGTGAGATGATAATTACCGTATTTTTCGGAAATTAGGTAGATACTTTTTTTACCTGGCATGTGGACCTTGCCCTATTCATCACTTCGCCCTACATGTATTTATGTTTTTTTTTTAAAATTTAATATGAAATTTTGCAAAAAATCATGCACACCTACAATAAAATCATGAGAGTTTACTATAATACCGCTTGAATATCTGTGTAAAAATCGTATCAATATACTGTACATGTCATTATACAAGTTTTTTTTTTCTTCTGTAGATTCAAAATAAAACTCTCGATTTAATCTTAACCAGGTGTCTCTGAAATCTGTCTGGGTAGGGCCTACTTTGTTTATACACAGTTGAACTCACGGCACGTGCTACTCATGCCTGCAGGCTTCGATAAGTTCAGAGGTTGACCCATGTGTTATATATACAGTAAAAAGTCACACAGAGGTGTGATTGATTATCATGATTATGTACACATACGGTAGGATTTATCAAAAAATCTTGAGGAATAATTACAATGACGATAGATGAACAGTAACATTTATATAGCGGTAACATATGCGGGTGAAATGAATCTCCGGTGAACTATTATGTTTTAAACTCAACCAACAACCAAACAAGGTTGCATGTGCTACCGTATTCATGCCCCCAGGCTAGGTTACTATCCCCCGGTTAACACCATGCAGTTTGTACACATGGCAGGGAAGTGATTTAACCATTAATCCGGCCGTACTGAATAAATTGATTTAAAAAATGTTGTTGCAATTTCAGACATTTTCTTACGATGTGTGAATTTATGGAATGCATTTTATTTCCCTTTGTTTAAACTGTAAAATAAGATAAAAGGCTACTATGATAACGTTATTGGTTTAAACCATTTATTCATTTAAACTAGCGGTAATTTTTTTACCAATTCTTCGAAGTCGACCTATTTATACTTTTTAAATTTTTTTTTATATAAACGTGCTCGTTCGACCTATAAACAGGATCGACCTAATTTTCGAAAAATACGGTACCAGCCATGTAGTTACTTTAAAGTTTCCACAAATTGGACTTTTCAAAACTTTAATCCAAACCCAACACTTGCCTGATATTCTTCATCTGTCAAGCAAGCCAGAACCTTAGATTCACATGCAACAATGAGAAAGTCCAATCCTTGACTAGCCCACCTAAATAGTAAAAAAAAAACTGTCCTGTTAGTACTTTTTATCCAAGTTGACCTGTTGATATGTAACTCTATATCCAATATTGACCTGTTGTTCTGTACTTACTTGGGCCTCATGCCTCTCCCTTTCTCACATTTCTCTGTGACAAAAGCCATCCACTCTTTGGCTCAGCTTTTGTTTGGTATCGCCTGTGACAAGGCGAGTCACTTCTGTAAGATACTGCAATAAACATGTAACAATATGTACCACACATGCATAAACACAAAAATTACAACTTTAGAGACACAGAAAAACAATTGCCACCTAAAATGTGTCACCAATCCAAGATACGCTACATACAGCTAATAATTAACAATTAATTAATAATGAATGTTTTCATTGGGACGTCACTAGGTCACTAGATACAATATATAATATATCTATCAATGGTATGGAGATGGATAAAAGAGACAAAAATAAAAAATGGAAATCAATAAATAAAAGGTTAAACAAGAGGCCCATGGGCCACATCGCTCACCTGAACAACAGTTTCTTGTAACATTCTATTTCGTAGCATATGCTATTTCTAACTTTGAACCCCCCTTCTGGGGCCCCAGTATTGGTCCAAGGTTTATGGTTGACTTTAACAATTTAGAATTTACACTATTTGAGGATCCTTGCATAGTAATCTCACAAACTGTAACATAATAGTTCTCGAGAAAAACTTTTTGAAAACATTTCCCATATATATTTCTATGTTAAACTTTGAACCCCTCTTGTGGCCCCAGTATTAGTCCAGTGGTCACAGCTTTATTAATTTAGCATCTACATTATTCAAGGATGCTTGCATAGTAATCTCACAAGTTGAAGCATTGTAGTTCTCTGGAAAAAGATTTTTAAACATTTTCCCTCTATATTTCTATGTTGAACTTTGAACCCCTCTTGGGGCCCCAGTATTAGATTGAGGGTCACAGCTTCTACACTATTTAAGGATGCTTACGTAGTAATCTGACAAATTGAAGCATTGTAGTTCTCTTGAAAAAGGTTTTTAAACATTTTCCACATATACTTCTACATTAAATTTTGAACCCATCTTGGGTCCCCAGTATTAGTTCAGGGGTCACTAATTTAAAACTATCGAATCTACATTATTTAAGGTTGCATGCATAGTAATTTCACAACTTGTAGCATTGTAGTTCTCAAGAAGAAGATTTTTTAACATGTTACCTATATATTTCTATATTAAACTTTGACCCCTCTTGGGGCCCCAGTATTAGTCCGGGGGTCACGATTTTACCAATTAAGAATCTACATAAGCCAGGGATGCATGTATAGGAATTCCACAAACTGTAACATTGTAGTTCTCAAGAAGAACATTTTAAAAATTTTCTATATATTTTTTAAAATGTTAAATTTTGAACCCCTCTTGGTGCCCCAGTATTAGTCCGGGAGTCACGATTTTTACAAATTAGAATCTACATTATTTAAGGATGTATGCATAGTAATATTCCAAACTGTTGCATTATAGGTCTTGAGAAGAAGATTTTTAAACATTTTCCTATATACGTTAAAATTTGAACCCCGCCCAGGGCCCCACTTTTTGTCCGGGGCTCACAATTTTTACAATTTAGAATCTTCATTATATATACAAGCTTTTTTGTAAATATTGGCATTTCTGGTGCAATGGTTCTTGAAAAGAAGATTTTTATACATTTTTCCTATGTATTTCTATGTTAAACTTTGAACCCCGCCTGGGGCCCCAGTTTTGGTCCGAGGGTCACGATTTTTACAATTTAGAATCTTCCCTATACATATCAACGGCCGGAACGGCCACAAAGGCGTCGAGCTGACATTTTCTTTAATATAGATATCATTAATTTAATTTTCTGTACCAATAGTCGTATATCAAATATTATCATGGTTTGTGTAACTAAATTCGCACATATGCAACTACATGTATATTTTTATTTGCAATTTTAACATACCAAGTGATTGTATACTCAGTATATTTCCTTATAAAATACGTAGTGATGCATTTGTAATACAATGAATCGTAACTCATCATGGTTACAAAAATCGAAGAAATTTCAAAGTTTAAAAATAAATTAACTTCTTTCTGTTTCTGCTTTAAGCAGTCTTTGAACAAATTTCACGGGTTCATCATTAGTATACGAGTGTAACACATTAACAGTGTTTCCCTAATAATAATAAAACATACTTTTATTTATTTCAATTTCCGTGTGAAACAAGATTACCTATGGTAGTGTTGTTTACAAATAAATCTACACCACGTGCGTAGATCTGCCGTATCTTAGACTGGATAGCCTGCCCTTGATCCTAAACGCCTCCGCTAGGAAATTCAAGGACAGGTAAACAGTGGGAAAACTCACTGCAGCTTCGCGCACAGCAAATGCGCACACTTAAAATAAATCGGAAAGAAGATTGAGGCGGATCAAGGAAAGAAGGTTTAAGAAGAACTAAACATGAATTTGACAATAAATATCAAATTAACAAGAACAAATTAATTGACACCGTTGACAATACATTGTTTATGTGGGTATTGTAAATATTAATTTACATCGGAAATGTATAACGTTAAATATTTACATTGTTGAGTAAGTTATAATTGGCACTAGACTACTCGTAGCATTCCAATCCATGCCCATTATAACTTGATTTATGGGGCTGCTGAGGATGGTAACGATCTGATTTAGCTCCGTTTTCTCGTAAAGGTCCGATAACATATAAATTGAATGCACACAGGCTACACACAATTAGCACATGGTCTGTACATATTATCTTATGTGTTTATAAAATATAGAGTTATTAACTTAGAGAGTGGGATCGTGTCAGTGTAGAAATTGTTTTTTTTTTGTAAAGCTAAGGACTTTCCATAACCAGTAGGTAAAATAAATATACAGTTGCCTGGCTTCCAGAGATTTTTTCAGGCTAACACTTTGTAGCGGTTTTACTTAATCGAAAGATGTTTCTCTTTCTTTGTTTATAACTATTAAAGTCGTTTTACTTTTAAAATAAATCTATTGACTCTCCGAAAGATTTTTTCGGCATTCCATCGCAAGCGTGTGAAGATAACTTGTGGGCCTAAAAATTAATTTTTTCTCGTCACTGCTATTTCCTATAAGCTGGCGAACCAGTCTATGCCGTATTTATAATGCTAAACCAATATACAACAAAATCACAAGATACATTTATCGCTTACATTCATTTTGGAGACCGTGCCCGACAACAAATAAATTTACATATTAATTTTTATTTTTATCGGGCACGGTCTCCAAATAAACTATAAGCGATAAAATAAAATAATGTTTAGTGAATTTTTACACCTTATCGTCTTCATCCGTCATTTCTTGATTAAACAAACTTATATACTTATGCCATGAGTTGTTAATATTTAGGGAGACACAGTTGGGTTTTTTGGTGCACAATTTAGTTGAATAAATGGAACAAAAATCTTGTAAATCTTGTAAACATGTTTCTATGTATATTTCTATGCTAAACTTTGAACCCCGCCCAGGGCCCCAGTTTTGGTCCGAGGGTCACGATTTTTACAATTTAGAATCTTCACTATATACACTAGCTTTTGTGTAAATATTGGCATTTCTGGTGAAGTGGTTCTTGAGAAGAAGATTTTTAAAGACACACACCCTATACTCACTGTTTCGCAATTATCTCCCTTTTAAAAAGGGCTGTGTCCTTTATTTTAACAATTTATAATCCCCTTTCCATTAGGATGCTTTGTACCAAATTTGGTTAAAATTGGCTCAGTGGTTCTTGAGAAGAAGTTGAAAATGTGAAAAGTTTACAGACGGACGGACGGACAGACAGACAGACAGACAGACGGACGGACGGACGACGGACAACGGGTGATCAGAAAAGCTCACTTGAACCTTCGGTTCAGGTGAGCTAAAAAACTGAACCAAAATTCTAATAATAAAAATTAAACGTCAATCAATGGTAAAAATGTATTCACTTAATCAAGAGACAAAACGGCCAATAAATTACATGCCTTTAAATTATTAAATAAACTGGTGCCAATTTCTGAAGAAAAAATTTAATGCATGGGTTAAAAGGTATTCACCTCAAACCCAAAGTTGTATCCTTTGAGCATGGTTTCTCTGTAGAGATTCAGAAGATAGTTTCTCTCATTGTCGTCAAAGTTTGCCATGTCTTCTCAGTAGAACTTGTCGTCCACCTGTTTGATGGCTTGGACCACTCTCTCTTGAAGTTCCATGGCAGATCTCTGTGATAAACATATTAATAAATAAAATCACCACAGTAGGAGACAAGTCCAAAACATGGGTTTTCAGGTTTTTTTTTTTAGATTTGACTGAAGCCCCGGGGGGGGGGGGCTTAATTCATTTTTAATGAACTTCTTTGTCCATGATATAGAATGTTCATTAAATCAACGAAAATTGATTTTCAAAAATATTAATGAAACCCAATAAGATGCTTCCGGATTTACCATCATAAGACAAATACATGTATCATAGAGAGATATAAAGCCTGCACATGAGACAAATATCGTAAAGAGATATTAAGCCTGCACTTCTGACCTGATTTCCTGGATCATCATCTTCTGTTGTTCCTGCACTTCATCGTTGGTGTCGCTGTCGTTGTTGTTGTTGGTGTCCTTCTCCCCTGGGTCTGATCTCTCCTCGCTGTCGTCGTTGATCGTCAAGTTGTACAGGCTTGTCGTGAAATCATCGATTCCGCTTTCCAAAAAGTCAGCAATTGAATTCAGCAGACTACTGGCAAGTGAGCTAAAATCACACATAAAATTCATCTCACTAAAGTGATTTTCTAAAAATTATTAGCTATCTTCTCTTTAACCCTTTTAAAATCAGTTCATACTAATTTGTGAAGAAGTACAAATCAATTAGGAATTTGCATGGGGATGTGCAAAAATTTGGACTTTATTTGGCTGTAGAAATAATCACTACCAAGTCTGTTGCCAGTACATGTATCTTAATACCTGAATCGTTTGCCTGCTTCTGCCTCCCCTCCGATCACGTGGGGACAGATCTGTTTGGTGAAGAGCCATTCTGACTCCAGGACATTCTTCAGACTGAGAGAAGCCTCGGGGAGACTCTGAAGAGCCAACATCCAGCTCTGTAGGTATGTGAAGTACACCTGCAGCAAGTACAAATACAAAGAGTTTACGTCTGTCATCAACTCTCATTAATCTGTGAGTTATGATGATGGGGAAAGCAAAAATACTTTAATACTTAACACAGACTCTGTAATACTTCTTAGCAAGAATACAAACTAACATCTAACTTCTTGTGAGACATAAACTTTCGTCTTACAACTTGCGAGACTTTAACTTATGTCCAACATCTTGTGCTATATAAACTTACGTCTAACTTCTTGTAGAACATACCGAAATTTAAGTCTAACATCTTGTCATTCTTGTGGGACCTAAACTTATGTCAAACTTCTTGTGAGACATAAATTACGTCTAACATCGTGTGCAACATAAACTTATGTCTAACATCTTGTGAGTATTATTAAACTTACGTCTAACATCTTGCGGACATCGTCATCAAACTCTTCCAGATCTTTCATTGTGTTGGTCTCCCCTTCTGATGTTACGTCGTCCATCATGGTCTGGAAATACTGCTTGACTATCACCGCTCCCCTCAAAACCTCTTTGCATTCTCTCAAAAGCTAAAACAGAACAGTAATTCTCAAAGAGTACAGATATGCACAAAGTGTGGGTATACATTTTAGAATTCATTTGGTAATTATGTGATAATTATTAACATTAATTTGTGTTGGTAATTGGCAATGAATGGTCGGTTCTACCTAAACCAAACAAAGATGGTTTTATAAAGACTATGATTATAAATAGGTACTAATTATAATTTTAAAAAGATGTTTAAATTCTTCTATAAATAATCTTGGATTTCAAACACTGAATGTTTTGCTAACAATGATAATACAAAATGGAGGTATCCAATTCCTTTTAAAAAGCAAGAAGAATATTTAACAGTATTAGCCATTATATCAGACATGTAGCCATTAACATGAAATTTGAAATGTACCGGTCTTATGCTGAGAAACGAGGGGTCGATAACAGGTCTCTGCTCCAGGCGAAGCCGCAGGGCTTCATGAATGACTTCCAAAAACACATGCAGTAGGAATAGGTAGCTGGACTGGAATGAAGGCAAGCCCATCTGGATGAACTGTTCGCACCAAGCTCTGAAATCTGTGAGGCTAGAACTTCGGTGGAAATTGATGGATGTGGAGCTAGTTTCGGCGTAGTGGAGATCCAAGGAGGGTGAGGATGAGAGCTGCACTGTGTCATCTACCTCTGGCGACTACAATCAGAAATCAAAGTACTGAAAATCCTGAAATTTGATGGCAAAGAAGTACAATTGAATGAATTGTGGCAAATAAAATTGAATAATTGGATAAAAAACCCTGGAAAATCAAAAGTGCAAGTGAGCAAAAATATATAACTTGTACACAAAATGAATGCTATGGCAGACCCACAGCTGACTCCAAGCAGACCCCAGGCTGACCCAGAGCAGACATAGAAAGCAGACTCAGATTTCAGAAGCAGACCCTTAAATCGCTGCTGAAAAATGACCAAATGACAAGTGCTTTTTTAAACATCCCTGTATTTCGAATAAAAAATATGCTTATTAATCAAGAAAACTGGAAAGTTTTAGAAAGCTTTGTGTTTTATCTACCTATTTAAATCGTATTTTAAAACGAATTGTCTCATGAATGCCTTGTTAGATTAAGTCAAAACCGGAAGTATAGGAAGACAAGAGGCCCATGGGCCACATTGCTCACCTGAGCAACAACAGACATAATAAAATCAGCTTTATGGAGTCATATACAAAATATCTGAACAATGTCGTATAATAGATCCTGTATAAAAATAAAATTCCTCTGCATATTCTTATGTTTATCATTGAGCCCCTTTGTAACAGGGTGATTTCACAGTCATATCACATATTGAGCATTGCAGTTCTCGAGAAGATGATCATACCGTATATACTCGCCTATAAGTATGGTTCGCCTACAAGTCGGTTGCCTTTTTCCAGCTTTAATTTGAAGATTTTGCTGTTGACCCCCTTATAAGTCGGGTCACCTTTTCAGGACAATTAATGTACAGATACTCTTAATAAAATAACCACATTTTATCATACAAGTTTGAGTTTTCAAGAAATTGTCCTTGTTTCACCCCATAATTGCTTCTAGACTCTATTTCTATCATGGGTCTTTGATGTTAATAACTTATGATTTTAAATGTCATTATTTTTTAAAACACTAACAAGTTGGTAATAGCTTCAAAAGCAGGTATTTAAATAGAGTCCTTTTGAAAATTAGATGATAGTGATTAGTGTTGTCACGATGATCGATTTTTAGTCGATGATCAGTTGGAAAGGTTGTCGATTTACGACAATCGATTTCAGATTTTATAATCGATTATAATCGGATTATTATATTAATACTATACTTATCATTTTGTTTATTATTCTGTATTATACAATTAAAAGTTGAAAAATGTTGCAAATCCATGTGTATCTGCGTTCGGATAATGTTTTCGTCAGCCATTTTGAAATACTAATATCTTTTAAGTTACGGTAGAAGGATATTGTTTCGGATCAGACCAATGCTAGAATTTTAAACAAAATGTACAATGAAATTTAATAACGTCAAGATCTTTAATTTTCGATATAAATAAAAACAATTGTCAATCATTATTTTGATAGAAACTCGTTTTATTTATACTGGAATTATGCTGACACAGTTTCCCGTTTTAAAAACGAAATGGCCGAAGTTGAAAACACACTTGTGCCAAAACTCTAGCTCTACGATCATCGAGACACAAAAATAAAACACTTTGGATTCTTTAAGAAAACACAAGCACTGGGGCAACCAACCTCTAATAATTTTTAATAAGTAAATGTAAATACTTTATTTGATTTTTATTGAAAGAAGTTATTAAAACCGAATTGTCTCATGAATGCCTTGTTAGATTTGGTAAACACCGGAAGTACAGGAAGAAAACAAAATGAAAGCATGTCAACTTATCGGAAGCATATTGGTGGATCTTTCAATTTTTCCAGCTTGTAATAGTTAACTTTAGTTAACTTTATCCATGAAATAAACTTTTTTGAAGCATTAAAAGTAAAGTATTAGAAGAAATCATCAAATATTGTGGAAAGTACATAGTCTAGAAATAGATAGTAATAATACATGACGTGATTAGGCACTTAGCATACTGGTACACATTGAATTTAGCTGGGTTCGGTTATTATTATAGTCCGGTTAATATCACACTTTTTCCTGACAAAATAGCTATTATATTAAGCGGGGTCCACTTGAATATCTTAAAAATAAACAATACTTTACAATTTAGTGACCCATTTTAATGAATTTAATACAAATTATTACCGATTCGATTATTGGCCGATCATCAGTTGGTTATAGTTAACCGATTATACCGATTAATCGATTATAATTTTCAACCGATTTGACAACACTAATAGTGATAGTGATTTATTTCCTTACTGACTGATAAGGTTGGTAATTAGCCACTTACACTGCGGTGTTTGCTAGTGTTGTTTTAGGTGACATGACCCCTATAGCTATTATCACCTCAGGTGTGAAAAATTGACTGCTTGAATTTTCTTTTAATGAAAACAGATTCTTACTATGTCTCGCCTATAAGTCGGACCCCCCACTTTTCACTCAATTTTCTACTCCCAAAAATCCGACTTATAGGCGAGTATATACGGTACTTAAACAACTGTTGATATATGGATTATAAACCTACATCAAACTTTGAACCCCTTGTGTGGTCTAAGAATTGTCCAGGGGCCAGAGTCTAAACAATTTTAAAGAATCAACAATATGTCAAAATGCTTGCATATAAGTAAAACCATATATAAAAACATTTGAGTTTTTGTGAACAATTTAAATGTTTTCCTTTGTAAAATTGGACCCCCCCCCCCGCCATGTGGCCCAACCCTTATCCTGAAAAATCATTATCCCTGGGGGTAGGGTAGGGCCACAATTGGAAGGGGGGGATGCCAAATTTTTACATAGGAATATATAGGGAAAAATCTTCTTAAACACATTCAAATTGTCTAGAAGAGCTCTAACTTTAGTCAGTTCAGTCTTCAAATAGTCTAGATTAACATTTGTTAAAAATCATGATTTTATCCAGCTTGAATCTAGTGTCAGTACTCTAACCGAGAATGCTTTCACACAAGTTAAAGCTTTTCTGGCCGATCGGTTTCTGAGAAGAAGATTTTTAAAGATTTACTCTATATATTCCTATGTAAAAATTCAACCCCCCATTGTGGCCCCACCCTACCCCTGGGGATCATCATTTGAACAAACTTGAATCTACACTACCTGAGGATGCTTCCACACAAGTTTCAGCTTTCCTGGCTGATCAGTTTCAGAGAAGAAGATTTTTAAAGATTTACTCTATATATTCCTATGTAAAAATTTGACCCCCCATTGTGGCCCCACTCTACCCCCGGGGGTCATGATTTGAACAAATTTGAATCTACACTACCTGAGGATGCTTCCACACAAGTTGCAGCTTTTCCCGGTTGATTAGTTTTAGAGAAGAAGATTTTTAAAGATTTACTCTATATATTCCTATGTAAAAATTTGACCCCCCATTGTGGCCCCACCCTACCCCTGGGGATCATCATTTGAACAAACTTGAATCTACACTACCTGAGGATGCTTCCACACAAGTTTCAGCTTTCCTGGCTGATCAGTTTCAGAGAAGAAGATTTTTAAAGATTTACTCTATATATTCCTATGTAAAAATTCGACCCCCCATTGTGGCCCCACCCTACCCCCGGGGGTCATGATTTGAACAAACTTGAATCTACACTACCTGAGGATGCTTCCACAAAATTTACAGCTTTTCCGGCTGATCAGTTTTAGAGAAGAAGATTTTTAAAGATTTACTCTATATATTCCTATGTAAAAATTCAACCCCCCATTGTGGCCCCACCCTACCCCTGGGGATCATCATTTGAACAAACTTGAATCTACACTACCTGAGGATGCTTCCACACAAGTTTCAGCTTTCCTGGCTGATCCGTTTCAGAGAAGAAGATTTTTAAAGATTTACTCTATATATTCCTATGTAAAAATTCGACCCCCCATTGTGGCCCCACCCTACCCCCGGGGGTCATGATTTGAACAAACTTGAATCTACACTACCTGAGGATGCTTCCACAAAATTTACAGCTTTTCCGGCTGATCAGTTTTAGAGAAGAAGATTTTTAAAGATTTACTCTATATATTCCTATGTAAAAATTCAACCCCCCATTGTGGCCCCACCCTACCCCTGGGGATCATCATTTGAACAAACTTGAATCTACACTACCTGAGGATGCTTCCACACAAGTTTCAGCTTTCCTGGCTGATCAGTTTCAGAGAAGAAGATTTTTAAAGATTTACTCTATATATTCCTATGTAAAAATTCGACCCCCCATTGTGGCCCCACTCTACCCCCGGGGGTCAAGATTTGAACAAATTTGAATCTACACTACCTGAGGATGCTTCCACACAAGTTGCAGCTTTTCCCGGTTGATTAGTTTTAGAGAAGAAGATTTTTAAAGATTTACTCTATATATTCCTATGTAAAAATTTGACCCCCCATTGTGGCCCCACCCTACCCCTGGGGATCATCATTTGAACAAACTTGAATCTACACTACCTGAGGATGCTTCCACACAAGTTTCAGCTTTCCTGGCTGATCAGTTTCAGAGAAGAAGATTTTTAAAGATTTACTCTATATATTCCTATGTAAAAATTCGACCCCCCATTGTGGCCCCACCCTACCCCCAGGGGGTCATGATTTGAACAAACTTGAATCTACACTACCTGAGGATGCTTCCACACAAGTTTCAGCTTTCCTGGCTGATCAGTTTCAGAGAAGAAGATTTTTAAAGATTTACTCTATATATTCCTATGTAAAAATTCAACCCCCCATTGTGGCCCCACCCTACTCCCGGGGGTCATGATTTGAACAAACTTGAATCTACACTACCTGAGGATGCTTCCACACAAGTAACAGCTTTTCTGGCTGAATGGTTTTTGAGAAGAAGATTTTTGAAAAATACCAACAAATTTTCAATGATTTTTAATTATCTCCCCTTGAAAGAGGGCGTGGCCCTTCATTTTAACAAACTTGAATCCCCTTAACCTAAGGATGCTTTGTGCCAAGTTTGGTTCAAATCGGCCCAGTGGTTCTGGAGAAGAAGTCGTAAATGTAAAAAGTTTCAAACAGACAGACGGACAGACAGACAGACAGACGGACGGACAGACAGACGGACGGACGCCGGACAAAAAGTGATCAGAAAAGCTCACTTGAGCTTTCAGCTCAGGTGAGCTAAAAACGAAGTAAAAGCATGTCAACTCATCGGTGCATTGGAGGATCTTGTAATTTTCCAACTAGTAAACGTTAATTTTATCAGTAAAATTTACTTTATTTTAAGAATAGACATAATTTTAAAAATAAATCAATTATTGAGGAAATTGGCATTTCTAGAAATAGATAGTTGGAAACATTACGTATGTGTAAAGGCCTGGGCACATATCACACTTGGACACAAAGAATTTAGCTAGATTCGGTTATCATTATAGTCTGGTTAATATTTCATGACAAAATAATAATATAAAGCGGGGCTCTTTATATTTAAAAATGTTCATATCAACGGACAACACTATTATGTGTTGCTATTTAGTATGAATGGCCAAAAAACCCCAAACCAGTATCAACACTGGGGGCCATTGTATACAAATACATTATCATTAATGACAGCAATAGACACATTTCAGATATCCGGACGCTTCACCTATCCGAACGATTGGACTTAGGAACGAAAGCGTCCGGATAACTGAGGCTCCACTGTATTTTTATTACTAGAAAAATATACAACATCAGGCGCCTGTGCCCGATGGACCCAAAAGGAACCCAAAAGGACTATGAATATACCCCAAAAGAGCATTTTACAACATTATGAATTATTTACTAAGGCCTAACAAAAAAAATGGTTTGTTTCCGCTTTCATGCTGAAAAAAAGTAGGGTCGGTCGGAATTTTTTTTTATTTTTTCAAATATTTTTTATTCCTTTAATATTCCAGTATCCATGCATGCCGGTTAGATACTGACACTGCTGAATGGTATAAAATGAGAAATACTTTTAATATCATTTCTGACTATTAAGCTGGTCTTAAGAAAACACAAAAATGATATTATATATCAGATACTTCCTCTGCCAACGATGAGAGCATTATTAAAATCTACAACACATGGAAACATACAGCCATTTTGAAACAAAATGTTTGAGTTACACTGATTTGAGAATAGTAGCTGCTTCAAGCGTTTTTGTGACCAAAATTTTGAGTATTTTTTTTCCAAATCGGATAAAAACGAAAATAATAAACGATTTTCCATCAAAAATCCTTAAAAAAAGTTTTGAGTCGGGGGGTAAAAGCTAGGGTCGGTCAGGAAAGCGGAAACAAACAATTTTTTTTCTTAGGCCTAATATAGCACATGAAGCCCCCCCTACTTTTTTTTTTAAAACCGTGATTGGGTAAATGCCCGGTACATATTTGAGATAACTTATATGATACTTTATTTCACATATTTCAAATTTTATACGGTTACTTACAGGGAGATCTTCATCCATCGTAAAATGTGAGATAATATGTATATGAGTTTTTGGTAAGCTAACTGATAAAAAATACTATCAGGAAAAACATGAATCAGAATTATGGATGGTTCTTTGTAAAATTTGCACTATTTCGACATGAATTGAACATATTCTTATTGTACAAAAATACAAATAGGATTGGGCACAAGTTCCATAACTTAGACCGCCCTCTCCCACTTTTTTGTTTTAAACTATCTTAATTTATTGTACAAAAGACCACTGACTGAGGATGGAGTAAATTATGCGATATAAAAAGAATCATTGCAGGTATACGAAAGCCCATTGAGCTCACTTTCGTGGGGAAAAAATATCAGGAATAAATGTGAAAGTTTCGCGAATAAACGCGAAATTTTTGCAAATGATAGCGTAACTTTCGCGAAAAATGGAAATAATCTTATAATTATGAATTTACTTTGGATTATTTTACCTAACTCTCTCAGGTAAGGAATGCCAATATAGATCAGCAGTAACTTTTAAACACTGCATTGTCAAGCAAATTTTTTTATATGAATACCATTTAAAAATTATTTTACCAAACGATGTGAATAAGCCGACAATATATATGTCATAAGAAATAGATATTTCTATATAAAATATATGTAGGGATTTCGTACATATTTAAATAAAACCCATGCACCTACAGTATTAATTGATCTCAATAATCATGTGGTGTACAAGCCAAATTAGATTATGTAAGAATATGACTTCATAGACAATTTAGTTCCAACAAAAACTATTAATCAGGTCTAGCACAATCTCCTGATTTAGCTATATATTTAGCTTGAAAAAGCTATATAGCTTAATAAAGCTATTCAGAATAGCTTGATTTAACGTGCGAGTACCCATTATTGCAGAAAAATACACAAGTTTTCTCTAATTACACTTTTCACGTAAGCTGTCATGGAAAAATTTCAATGCAAATCTCTGCATTGTTCATTTATTTAATTTGAATAATTATTTTTATCTTATTCTCATCAATATCGAATTACTTCTGATTAAAAATTAACCCTGTCCATTACCTTTGATTAACAGCAAGTCGAGTACCCATTATTGCCGCTTATATCTTTTCGCCATTTTTCAGTAATTAATCGGTAAAAGGTCAAAATTTTAAAAGAATCCAACAAAATAAGATAAAATGTAAGAATACAACATAAAAAATTATATCATAAACGCTATTCAATCATATTATAAGCAAAACTGTTTTCGATGTCCCTGCGGCCTCATGCACACAAACAGAGGAACATGTGCTTCACATGTCTCGAGACAAATTATTAAAAAAAAAAATAATGAAATGAATTGTATATTTATTAAAAGCTTTTTAAAAAATATGTTAGTGTGTCCAGTAAAAGAAATAATGTGTGTGAAATTTAATAGCAACGCCTCTAAGTTACACCGCAAGTGCGTGGGGATAAATCTTTGATCCGCCTCAGGTTGCAGACAAAATGGCATCTTACAAGCAAGCAGACGCTCGGTTTACTTCGTTAAATATTGTGTAGTAGAAATCGTATCTTGCTTATTTTTTTCAAATATCATAACACGGAGGTAAATATTCTTCGAATTTGGACCTAAACAAAAAATTGTCATACAATTTTCATAAATGTGTATTTTTTTCTGCATGTAAACAAAATCGCACTTTAGTGCAGTGATAGTTTTCAACTTTGAACTGTTCTGTAAACAATGCTTGTAAAGATTACTTATCAATTTGTGTCTCTTTCAGAGACTTTGCATTTAAAGTTCTAAAAGTTTTGGGGCAATTGATTCATGACCACACAGTTACTTCTTGAATGAAATATAATGAAGGTCAGTTATGGTAAACAAGATAATTGATGGTAATAATTCAGCACAAAGTAAAGAAATCATACTTATCCATGCCTCAGTGCACACAAGGTGGTGAACAGTTACCCAAACAATGGAAATATAGTTTTTGCTTAAAAGTGTTCAGAAGCAGTGGTGTTAAAACTAAATATAATAAGGGTTGCTTTTTTAATGGTCCATGGTATAAATATGAGCGGTAATTAACTTGCGATTTTTTGTTTATTTCTTATAACTAACATTTTTGTGAAAAACTGCATATAAATAGCTTTATCAAGCTATTCTGAATAGCTTTATTAAGCTATATAGCTTTTTCAAGCTATATAGCTAAACCAAGAGATTGTGCTGGACCTGTTAATCACATCAAATAAAGAGAACTGACCAACCTAATTAAATTAATTAAATCAAGTTATATTATTCACAAGAGATAATATCAATATGAAAAACTGTTAAGAGGAAATAAAGATTGAAGAATGGAATATGGCATTCAGTCATTTGTACCCTCTAGCTGTTCCCTCAGCTGTACCTTAGTGACCTACAAGTATCTTTGGTACATGTAATTTGCTACTTTCATTTTCCAATGCTTTTAAACTGTACCCTTTTTGTAACCCTTTTCTCCATAAAGATATAGGAGTTGTACCCTAGGGTATAAAAGTGTGGTATTTACGTCGGGCTCGGTAACATTTAACAATAGAGCTCAATTACAGCTGAACACTGATCAGCGCCTTTTTACCCTTGTCCTGGAGCCGTACAGACGTGTTTCTTGGGACTGAGGACCTGGGCCATCTACCGCTGACCTTTTTGGAAAAGCAAATAGAAAATTACGAACTCTGAAGGGGTAAAAAAACCAAGGTAAATGCATTAAGATTATGTGTCTCTTCATAACAGGAGCTTGAAATTTGCATAAAGTACATTGTTTCTTTTTCTTTTTTGAAATGTTTACAACTGGCACATTTTCTTTTTCTTCATCATCATGCATTATTATGTACATAAATGTAAAAATTATTTATATAGCTTAATTGTATATAGTGTTTTTCTTACTTACTTTTGTCTAAAGTTGACTATCCACGCCCAGACGACAATCGATGTTTCTTTCTAATCTCCTTTTCTGAAGAGTTCATTTTGGATAATTCATGCCATAATTTATTCGTATTATATATAATAATTTTTCCTACATGATTGGGGGGAATGTGGTATTTACGTCGGGCTCGGTAACATTTAACAATAGAGCTCAATTACAGCTGAACACTGATCAGCGCCTTTTTACCCTTGTCCTGGAGCCGTACAGACGTGTTTCTTGGGACTGAGGACCTGGGCCATCTACCGCTGACCTTTTGGTAAGCTTTAAACGTAGATATATATTGACAAATATAACAAAAGTATCACCTCAAAACATAGTCCCAATTTCTTGCCATATTACATATATGACGACACTGCTTGCTTGCAGCGTTAATGCAGGTCGGATGCATTGTTTTAGCACGATTATTTTGATCATGCAAAATATCTTAGTTACAATAAGCTAATCTACCTGATGAAATCGTCTGGATCCTCCGCCAGTGAGTTAAAATCTTCGGTTGGCGTTGTCGACAACTGACAAGGGAGTTTTTAATTCCCCGTCCGCAATGTCAAGTTTCGATAACTCCTGCGAGGTGAGAGTTATCCTTCTTTAATTTTTCTACCCAAACAGAATTTCTTGCTATCATTATTGTTTGGTAATTTTAAGAAAAAAAATGCTAATCTATTTCTTTAATATGAAGAATATCAAGGTTTTTTCTATTAAATAATAATAGTTGATATCTTGAACGTTTTATACAGATCGAGTGTAGTTTTATTTTAATTTTGTGTAGGCCTAATTGGAAGAAAAGAACTTCAAGATATCAATCATTTTAATGTTTTTAAAATGAAACATAATAATATCAATATGATATTTGTTTTTTTATAAAAGAAAAAATATATTAACTGATATCAAACGTCAACATATATAAATATTTTTTTTATATCAGAAAGATTTTTATCAGTGTCAAGAATTGCGATTTTTTTTTCGATGACCATGCATATGTTTTGAGTACACTCCATTTCAAAAGATACTTTAAAAGAGGTTAAAGAATTCGAAACAACTATACTTTTTTTTTGTTTTTAAGGATCAATGTTTAAAATCTGTAGGCCTATTAAGATGCAACTTATAAAATTCAAAGCAAACCAGAGAGGAGAAGGGCGGGAAGGGGTATATATAAGGGTGGCTCTCAAAATTATATCGTCATTATTTTTATTTTTTTTTATTTTTTGCAATTAATTTTTATTTTATTTTTTTTTTGTTATTATTTTTTTTTTTTACATCTTATCATTGGTTTGTCGTATACTCTTATTGGGTCAAATTTAATGTGTGACTACGTACGCCACTGTCATCAAGTGCTAGCAAACCCACGGCCAATTAACCAGCCTCAATGGATTGCTGGATGTAGTTAAATATACGCAGCCATTAATGATATCAAAGTTTTTTTTTAGAACCGTTTATTGTTAACTTGATCTTTTTTTTTAATATGAAGAAGTTAATATAAGTAAACATGTATATAATCGTTTGAGGAGGCTGGATGGCCAACAAGTTAACCATTCTGTCGTGAGGAAAACTTGTTTTCAAATTAACTAAAATTATGTTGTTGAATATCAGTCGAAAAAAAAAAAAAAAAAAAAAAATAAAAAAATAAAAGTTAATAACATATAAGTAAAGCTATCAAATTCTTCTGTTAATCCAATGGCATGTCTCAATTTACCTTTTGGAGTTAAGGTTATGTAACATTACATCAATTATTTACATTCTATCAGGGTTGCTAAAATCTATGTCTTTTATGTTTTGTCATCTATTGCTCTTGTAAGTAATTAATCTGTTAGGTAAATTGCATAGGTGAAAAAGTTAATGAACAAGGATTTTATTAGATTGCTCAAAGCCAGCTAGCTTTTGTGTGCGGATTAAGTATAGTCCTAGTTTTTATCACCTCTAATACGTTGTCAAATTGTTATGTAATCAATTTACCATCATCATGCGCGCTTCGTATGAACACATGTGCGCTGGTAACTTTTACACCCCCAAACAAAAGAATAATTTAAAGAAAGAATTTCATTGGTCAGTTTTTATAAAATCGCATTTTCACCAAACAGGGTACGCGTCCCCGTGTCGGTCACTTTTCCATATTGAATAAAACCGCACGGACGTAAAACCTCAATAATCTTCATTTTCCATCTTTATACAGGTAAATATGATTATTTACTTTATGTTATATTGGAATTATTATTGGTATATTAATACTACACATGTTTTTTTAATCATGTTGAATAGATAGCTATATATATATTTAATTTTAAATATTCTTTGTAAGTGCATAATATAACATTATATTGACCATAATATGCACCTTATTGTTTAAACTATGTACATATGTTATTTAGGTCTTATCATTTAGTTTTTAAAAATTGCTTATATAATGTAGTGTAGCAGTTACGCAGGCAAAATTTGTGTACATAGATTTTAGTAGAAATTAGGATCGGGCTCAACATTCTAAAAATACATTTTTCTTGTTTACAACGACTTGTCACTCTACAGACTGTTATTGTCAATTGACTTACATATGTGATGTTAACATTGTCTGAAACGCAAGTAAGCTATTGATTGATTGGTTTTGTTAATCGGAAATGTTAAAGTATTTTTAGATATTGTTGATCGTACGCGATTAGTGTGATAACTCATATGCGCAAAGTTACGATTCTGTTAGTAGATCACGCCCGATCTAAATTAGGTGTGTGCGTTATGTTAGTATTCGCTGTCGGTGTTTCTTTTCATATTTTGAATGTTTCTTTTTATATTTTGAATGAAAATTAATAACTGAAATCATAGACATTAATCAAATCTACTTTTTTAATTTTTGGTTTGGTATTGAATATTATTATGAAGCTTTTTGAATTTATGAAGTTTTCACATTGTATAATTTACTGTTAGGGACTTTGTTTGTGAGGGCCTTGAGCCACATCTAGTTTCATTTCATTTTATGTTTTATAAATGTCACTTTTCCATATTGAATAAAACCGCACGGACGTAAAACCTCAATAATCTTCATTTTCCATCTTTATACAGGACTTCTCCTTATCATTCGATAAGAAGCGCCATTGGCCAAAAAGAAGGGAAGATCACTGGTGGAAGATTCAACGGTTTATCCCAACACCTCTCACAACAGCGAGTATTCCCCTACTAAGCTTGTTCAGTCCATCTGAGAGCTATGCCAGTTACAGGTACTCCATCCAACACAACGATCAACAACCGAGTGACCAAGGAAAAACTTGAAGAGGCAGTTGCGGAATTAAATTCTAATATTCAGTCAAAGGAAAGACCACTTCAAGCGAAAGACCAACAGTTGAATGAAAGAAATGAATATATCTTACAACTAGAGGAGCAATTACAAAGGGCAGAAGCAAGAAACTCCGGGGACAACGAACAACCACCCCGCATTCAAACAGTGAATGTTGAGGAAGAAGACGGCAGACATTCCCCTCCTCCACCTCCTCCTCCTCCTCCTCAACCCCTTCCAGCCAACCCACCACACCAAGAGGAAGCTATGATTCCCAGGATCCCAGCGCCTCAACTACCAAAGTTTGATGGAAAAGGATCAGCGACAGAATGGTGGATGTCATTCATGGCATTTATTTCTTTTACCAACATCCCCGCCGTGAGAGCCATCCAGATGTTACATTTCTACTTCACTGGGATTTCATTACAGTGGTTTACTTTCTTGGACCCCCGGAAGAAAACATCTTTGGAAATCTTTAAACAGGCATTTTTCGATCGATTCAAGACATCCTCTCCAATCAATAAAGATCTCCTGAGGATACAACAACAACCAGGAGAAGGCGTGGAAGAGTATTTATACAGAGTACGAAAATTGGCCACTGATTCCACTATGGATGAATCAGCAGTGACAGAGTTAGCCAAAGATGGACTTCATCAACGACTCCGAGAACTTGTTGTACCTCAGAGACCAACAACGTTGGACCAGCTAAGGGAGCAAGCCATCCTAGCAGAGGATGCAGTGGATTTGAAGCGACCAACATCCAACCAAATTCCCTGTGCAGACTCGCAAACAAAAGGTGCTGTGGATGCCTCACTGGTAGCAGCCATACAAGCAGCCATGATGAACATTATGCCAGCTAATGGTAAACAACACAGACAGGATGAGGAAGTCAATGCTGTGTACAGTCCTCGCCCCCACCATCAGCGGTCCAGCAACAATCAATGGCCCAGACGAAGTAATTAGTCATGGACTCATTGACAATTAAAAATTGTTAATTAGTAAAAGACAATTCATTAAATGTTTGGTGTTTAATAAAGCTTTAATAAACCATTAAATATTGATACAACCTGATCCAGATCTACCTATAATTTTAAGATGTGAATTGTTCCGCAATAAATTGTTACTTAATAAAGAAAAAAAATTATGTATTTTACCTTTAGATTTTGGTAGTTTCCTATATTTTTATATATAGAGTTCTTCTTCTAAAGGAGAGCAATACCGTCTATACAAATAGCCACTACCATCGAGCCCTCTTAATTGTTGTGCTCTAATGGTAAATAAACTGCCATACCGCAGAGAGAGAGAGAGAGAGAGAGAGAGAGAGAGAGAGAGAGAGAGAGAGCTCTTTTGATATGTTGATTGAGTTAATGTGGATTTAATTCAAGAAAACATTTATTTGATTTTTTTTTTGCTATAATTTTTTGCGCTGATGTTAACTCTCCAGTTTACCCACATTTTAAACATACTTATTAAACAATTTGTAAATGCCTAAATGACATAAGCGTCTCTACTCAAAGTACAAGGGTAAGTGAGATTGCAAAAAATGGATGGTTTTCTTGAAGTTGCAAGCCTTCACTATAAATGTGGGAAGATGTTACAGTATTCCGTACTTCATACGCTGATCTTGAGGGGTCGAGTTGGGGGAGCCCCCCCCCCCCCCCCCGCCCCAGCAAACAAAATTCACAATTATCCCCCCGAAAAAAAATTCTGGATCAGTGTTTGGTATTTAATTAACATTTGAAATGGAATTAAATTAATAATTTTACATAAAGCGTGCCAAACTATCAATTGTGGTAAGTGAAGAAAATTTCGAAAGTTTGAAAAGATTTTATGGATCAATTAATTTTGTACGTCCTATTATGATATAAACAAGTTGCAAACCAATTTTTAAACAACATGTCAATAACATAAAGGATGATGTGAAATACGGCCCTCAGTAAATCGGCAAAAAATTTAATTTTGGAATTTCTCATTTTATTTTGATCGTAAATGTACTTTGGTATATATACACTTATAGATTCTTTCTTACCCAAGAAAAACAATCACATGGGATATATAAATCAGTTTTTATGGTAGCGTTACACTGTTTGCATTCAATCTTCATAGACTTTTAGCGTTGCCCCACAATTGAAATCCTTTAAAATTCATGAGCGCGTTTAAGGTACATTTTTCTTTTCGTTTTTGCCACGCGTGCCACGTGACATAGATTTCGGCAAGCGTATTCGACGTAACGTACTTTATATGCCATTTACCTTCATTTATGAGAATACATCATTTGTAAGTTGAATTAAGGAGGCTGGCTGGTTAACAAATTTAACCATCAGATCTACCTTAATTTTTTTAAAAATGATTTGTTAAGCTATACTAAATAAAATACTGTTTAGTAAAGAAAAAATCCATAAATTGTAACTTTAAAGTTTTAGTGTTTTCCTACATGTTTATACAGAGCTCTTCTTTTTAAAGGAGATAAATATGGTCTTAAAATGGTCACGACCATCCAGCCCTCTTAAATTATCATGGATTTCATTTCTGATCGCTAAGACCCCCAACCCCCCCCCCCCCCGAATGTTGATAATTTGGCGATAAATAAGTCACGTGATATGTAAACGAGTTCCTTCATATACATGTACATATCGTCTTTTGTTTCAAGGTCCAGGGTCCCAAACCAGAACGAAATTCACTGTTGCAGGGTGTACAAAATCATCGATAATGCGTCAATTATTACAATAAAAAACGATCCAAGCTATCAACAAGAATCAGGATGTGTCATTTATTCACTCTTGTTTAAAATTGATCAAATGCATGGAAGATTTAATATTTCTATAAATCATTGAATAAAAAGGGGTCGTTTTCTTATGTTTAGGGATATCATTTTTTGATTCAATCCTAGCATTTAAAAATTGTCAACCACCCATCTTCCTTAAATGAGCTGATGTGGTAAAGGTAAGGCATAAAGAAGACATTCTACCACGCGAATTATTAGAGTTAGAATAAAATGAGAATTTTAACCTTATCAAATATATGATGAAAAAAAAGGCGAAAGAAAAACTTTGTTTGATACTTATTTTCCTAAACCGAAAAAAAGATTTTATTCGGGTAGCCAATATTTCTTCCTCTTTTGTAAATTTAATTTTTCTGCATTAAATTAAGAAATGCTAATTGCTTGAGTTACTGCGCGAAGTATGAATTAAGTTCAGCAAATGGAATTTCATCATATGAATTTTTGATTTACAAATTAATGGATGATGTTATGTAACAGAATTATACGAGAAACTTTATACAGTGTAGTTAATTGTCTTTTTATGGCTCAAGTTAAATTGGATAGCCTAGTTCCATCTGACCGCTGAGAGAGAGAGAGAGAGAGAGAGAGAGAGAGAGAGAGAGAGAGAGAGAGAGAGAGAGAGAGAGACGTTGAAACAGAATCTGTTCTTAGACATTCTTTAAAAAGTATGTGGATTTTTAGTACCTATGTATGCATTTTTCTATGAAATTAAGTTTCCAAAACAACCTTACAACTGAACTTTCAATTAGAGACCATATGTGTGGATCTGGAGATAGTTTGAAGTTGCGCCCCCCTCCCCGAAATTTAATCTTATTTAAATATCATCAAAAAAGACCTTGGACCCTCCCTGGGAAAAATTATTCTTCGGACCCCCATGGGAAAAATCCCTAGCTTCAATTTGAACCTCCCAACCTCCGGCCCCCTCGAGGAAAATAGATGTACCGTTATATGCTGAACTTTTATTTTATACTTTCAGCTTTCACTCTGTTCCTGATATTAAAGGTCCATAACTCGTATGCTGAAGTAACATTATTAGCACAGCAGTTTGTGCGAGTCAGCCTACCAGGAGAGAATTTGACCAAAGGGAGATAACTCATAAATATGAAATAAAACTTTGGAGGATTTATAGACCAGATGTTGTTCCATAAATATATATATATAATGAATTCTTTGCTGAGCAGGACTAGAATATTGGTACCTGAAAGGGAGTAGATGATTACTATTGATGTTGAAACCACAAGGCCGAAGGTTAAGGGTCAAAGTAACCTAATGGACAAAGCTCTTCATTTAATATTCTATATAATACTTTTCTTTTGCTTCACATCAAGCTTAAATCACTGTAACCCATTTAGGAGTAGATGACCCATTAATATTCATTTTAATATAACACGGTCAAAGGTCAAACTACTCGTGATGTCGACTTGAAGACTAAAATGAAAACTACTATAGAGATGTAATGAAAATTTTGTTTGCCCATATGTTTTACAATTTATATTACATTTTATAGACGTTTGAGAAAGTAAACTACATGTACATAAGGTTAATATTTTCAACTTCAAACAGCAAGGATATTTTTAAAAAACCCTTTATTTGCAAACAGCAAAAATTTAACCCCCCCCCCAAAAAAACCCCTGTATTTGCAAAAAGCTAATTAAAGCTACAATACTCAATGAAATCTAATATATGTGTCAATTCTTGAATCCGTGTCGAGAAGTTTAATAGTATTAATATATTATTGAATTAGAATAATAAATCTGAAATCTATAATTATACTATTATTTATAAATTTCTAAAATATTGATCCAAACGCTTGATAAGGTAAACAAGTCAAGTTTTTGTAACTAATGAAAATTATATCAACTATATATACATGCACACATATTTCATTTCACTAAAGTTAGAGCACTTTCTACCAAAGAAATGTTTGCATTATGTCAACAGCCTTTGTATTTCTTTTTATAAGAAACCAAATTAACAATGTGCTGATCGTTTACATTTATTTAACACATAACCGCTTTATTTACATGCAAAATATATAGTAGTAGATAGTAAGTAATCATATATACATGAAAAACACACAGTTTCTGAATTGTTACAATCACCACAGTTTGATGAAACATGACATATAAAACAAACAGAGTTTGGTAATACATGTGTTTGATATAATCACAGATAGTTTGTTAATGTATTACAACATTTAAACACAATCAGTTTATTTACATTGACATTTGATGTTCACTCTGTAGACATGCAATATAATGATCACAGTTTGTTTACATGTAATACTGGATTTTCTTCACTTTACCTGTTTTATGTTCAGTCACAAAGAGGTTGTCTCTGGTGTCCACACATAAACCGAATGGATACTGTAAATGATAGTTGTCAATGTAGCGGAGGAACTGTCCGTCCTGATCCAGGATGTGGATACAGTGGTTGGCACAGTCTGCTATCAGGATCCGACCCTGGTTGTCTGTAGTGATGCCGACTGGATCAAATGGTTTCTTGGTAGTGGAGGGTGGACCGGTGTATGTAAACCGGAGTTTCCCGATCTGATTGACCACCACTACTGCACAGGCGTCACGGTCAGCTACACAGATATCTAGGTTCTTGTTCTCACTGATGTATTTAGGGTAATTATCAGATGAATAGAGAGGTTGTCCTTTGTCATTGTATTGAATCGTTTGTTTCTCTGTGGAGCCAGAATAACACACAACTTTTACTTGTTTCTTATCATCAGTGATCATGACAACCAGGAGGTCACCAGAGGAGGTAATACAGACATTGAGAGGCCTCCACCCCCGTAGTCTGATCACTGTCTGTATCTGTGTATTCTTCACTATGTTCACAGTTCTATCATTGGGATCAGTATAAACTAGTTCACCACTCTGTGTCACTGCTATGTCTAGTGGTATCCCACCTGACTTGGTTTGTATTGACTTCACTAGTTTACTGTGGAGGTTGTAGAGTCTCATCATGTTGTCCATACCAATCGTCCACAGTTCATCATCACTCAGACAGGACACACCGCGTAATCCATTAGATTCTCCATACTCTGTGTTTATATCTGTGATGATCCGTGGTACACCTATGAGCGGTCTGTCCGGGGGAGAGGACTCAGCACCGGGAGAATCCATTGTGTAGCCATGTTCTTCTGTTTTGATAGATAACGCTGACAGAGAACCAATCTGCTGATAAATCTGTTCTTTGTTAATCTTCTGAGGAGTGAAACTTGGTAAAGAAACTGTCAGTTTAGAAGGCAATCTTCTGAATTCAGCATTCCTGGATTTGTAGGCATTGACATGGCTGACATCATTGGAGTTTAGTAATTTCTTTAGATCAGCAATGCTCTGTTCAATTTCAGAAATACTGCATTTGATTTCATTTTCCTGCTTATCAAGGACAACCAGGTGTTTGGATTCCATTTCATCCATGTCAGATTTCAGTTTCTTGATGGCAATGTCTATTTCTCTGTGCAATTCTTCTCCATGTTTGTCAATAGCTGTTGAAAATTTCTTGGAGTTTTTATGCAGATGAGCTTTCTGAACTGGGATGTTAGATGCAATCTCTTGGTATTTAGGATAAATGGAATTTTCTAATTCTTGTAGATCTTTTTTTAAGGCTTCTCTCTTGGTATCTAGTATTTTTAATATGCCCACTTGTTTGTGTCCTAGATGTTCACCAGAGGAGACACACTCCAAACAAATAGGAATGTTACATTGTTCACAATGAAGGTCACATAATTGCGTGGAATGTTTTGAACATTTAGGAGTAAGTCCTCTCTTTTTAAATGGCACTACTTTGTGTTCTTTGGATTCATCTAAGAGATGTTTTCCAACGCAAACTACACACAGATGTATATGACAAATGTCACAGTACATAGGGGGGCCCGGGGCCTCACAGAGATGACACCGTAACACATCCTGGGCCCAAGTACGGCGGTCCATGGTCAGACACCTTGATGGGATTTTTAGATGATTTCTGAAAGAACAAAAGAACAGTTACTTGTAGTATTAGCAAACTTGTTTTCACTAATTATATGTTATTTTTTATGCATTGTCAAAAGTTTTGTCACAGATGGGTATAGTATAAAGGATCAAGAGTTTATCAGCCAAAGATATTTCCAAATAGTCTTACTGATGTTGGTGTAAATTTTACTTTTATTTTGCTCAATCAAATATTTCTCGGGTTTTTCGGGTTGTGCCCCCCCACCTATCCAATCTCGTGCACAGGTTCTAAATATTCATTGTGGGATACTTTTTATTTTCATTTTAGTTTTTTTTGGGGGGGGGAGGGTGGGTCCAATTTAAGCCCTATATTTGGTAATTTTACATTTGTTAATCAGACAGCATTTTATATGGTAATAGACACACGTAAAATTCTTGGAATCCACCTGTTAATTATAATACGTTTTTCTATGAGGGGTGGGGTCTAGGAACTCTTGACACCCTCTGGCCGTCATGCTCTGCTTCGCGCATTCTCCAACCCCCCCCCCCCCCCCCCCGTCACATACCAATGGCACCGGTCTAGTATGTTCGGTAACTCGCGGTAAAACATTAAATAATGTGCACAATACCCAGTTTTTGGTGATTTTCTTCATTATTATTTCTTGATAATCATTTTACTTATTCATTAACAAACTACAAACCTTCACACAGTCACTCCAACATGGCGATTCGGGTATTTTCTCTTCCGGGTCTGGTTACCTGTACAATCATCACGTGATTTCTTTATTTGTAGGTCAACGGGTCGCCTTTTTCTTATTATACTGTATTATAAACACATTTTTTCGTGGTGGGACTCATTGTAAATAATGACAATGGCTATGAGGTATTTTACCAAAAGTCAAGTATCCTGAGGCCGGAGGGGGGGGGGGGGGGGGGTTGGGGGGTTGGGGCTCTTCAACCCCAGGCGCGGATCCAGAAAATTTTCAAAGGAATTCGCTGGCATAAAGTACAACATCGATCGTCTCAAGAATTACATAGAATTGGTCATAAAATATCATAAATATTGAACATAAATAAATTAATATAAATAAGAGTACCTTTGAGTACCTTTTTAGCCGCATACAACGTTGTTGTATCATCTTTAGAAGATGTCAAACAACAGGGCGATGGCCAGGTCTTACGCTTGTTCAATTACAAAGTTTGATTTTATTGTTTCGCTTGTCGCTTTGTTTTATCTTAACATTTTCAAATGTTTGGAAATGCTTGCAACTTCAGCAACCGCAAAACGCTGTTTCAGCGTACCCAAGGTCAACAATACCGAAGTCAATGTATAGCAACTGTTACATGTACCTCAGATTTTGCTGAGAAAAAGCAAAGACGACTTCAATTGCCTTTTTATCAATAAATAAAAAACAATAAATTGTTCTTCTGATATTTGTATATTATTTTTTGCATACAGTTCCATAACCTGAGGGACAGGTTGACGATGATTATGAATAGATTATCGATAGTTAATTAACGGAATCTTAAAGTTTAAATATATAATTATTTTTTGTATTAATATAAGAGTATTTTTGTAAAAAAAAATAATGTTATAGACCAGTAGGAGAGAAAGCACAAGACTTGTTAGATAAAAATTAAATTAATCTCATCATAAAGCAGGCACAACTTTTTCTTGTTTATCGTTAATTTTATGATGATGATGAAGGAAGAATTTTAAACATTGAAAACTGGGATTATTTTGATGAAACTCCTTTTTCTGGTACTCAAAATTAAGTGTCTGAAATGCTGAAAACTCGTGATCAGCTTTCGGGGGCAAGGGGCCTCGAGGCGGCCCACAAACCCCCTGCCTTAATTTGCTTCCACATTAAACAAACCTAAGCTACGCCCCTGGAAGTGAATCGTAATAGAGCATGCTTGGATCCACAATTAAATGTTTCCGATAGGGGACCTGTGGACATGATTTTGCTGCCAAGTGGGGGCCCCGGTGCCTATTTTCGGTATATTTACAAATAGGTTTTCAAGAAGAGGGGGTCCGTATCCCCCCACTCATGAAATTCAGATCACAGTGTAGGAACGGAAGTGTACAGTTTTAGGAATAGCGCTGTTTGTCAAGCTAGTAAACAATTGAACACGTACATGTAGCTCTCCGTACAGTCGAAGATACTGTCAGTGTATTATTCACAAATGAATTTATCAATATAGATGTAAAAAGCTTAGAGTAATCATCATTCATATTCCCTTGTATTATTACAAAAGTTGGGGGAAATTAGGATCGCCGTCGACAATTAACTTTTCTCATCTAATTAGGGAAATAGATTACCTCAGATGTATGCACTCATCTTTCATGGATTTGAGTTGAGAACTAAGTTGAGTAATTTCAAAATGTTGGTGACGAAGGAGCCAGGTATCTAACATGCTATTTTATCTATTATATTCAACCCCTGTCGTAGACAGAATCACCCTTCATCTCAAGGGTGAACTTGGAAATGATTTTCCTCATCTATATGTATTGGGGCGAATCTTTAGGGAACTTCTGTTTTGACATGTATACACGCATTTCAAGTTAATTAAGGTACTGATACTGTGCATGGGAGATAACGCTATTGTTATAAAAAACTAATGAATAACAAAGAAATATTATTTACATGTATTTTCAATGTTACGAAAAGCAAGTCATTAGTAGATTAATATTCACTGGAATAACCCCTTGAAGGGTAGACGACTTTTCAAGAAAAGGGAGTCCTTACCCTCCCCACCCCCTCCCCCGCTGAAATTCTCTGTAAATCACGGTGTAGGAACGGAATGTAGTAAACGAATTGAACACGTACATGTAGCTCTGCGTACACACCCAATTCACTAAGCAGATACAACTAGCAAATTCTATTATTAAAAAATGAACTTTTATATTTTTTCTTCTTATATATTTTTTTTAAAGAATGCAATAGTCTCCATGTGTTTAATTTTAAAGGGCTTTGTACATTGGCCAATTCATTTTCTAAAAAATTTAATGACCAATATGTACATTAATTCTGTCGTTTTCTGTCTTGAAAATGTACGTTACCGATGCTTTCCGTCAATTTCTAGTAGCAATGTTCATAAACTAAACGTGGTTTACTGTGCACAATGATGAAATATTGCGAGAAAACAACCAGGTAGCCCACAACTTTGTTTAAAACAAGAATATGCAACATTAGCAATTTTTCCTGAGACCTCTGTGATGTATTTCACCAACCCTATACACACAACATTGAGTTGTTATACTGGCTATACAAATAATATTTGCATGAACACAGTGTTAAATTTTGACTTTGAAAAAGTTTGAGGTTTTAATTAAAACACATTCTGATGTTTATCTGCCTCTATCAGCCAATACATTGAACCGTGTTAAATGTAACGGACATTCTTTAATATTTTTTAAAATTATATTTACATGATTGTTAAATGTATTTGTTTGTTTAAAAATACCTGTATGTATATGTTGCAACGTTTTTGTTTTTAAGCCATTGTTAGCAAAAACTGAAATCAATTGCAACAGTATTGGTGGACGCAATTGAATGTTTTATTTCGCAATAGTATCGAACATTTATTCAACAAATGGTGCCAGTTGCGCAAAAATGCTGAGTTGAGATAAATTTTTAACTTGTACAGTCTGTTAGGTTTTTGGTTTCTCTCAGTATCTCGCAGAACACATCATGCTCTTGAATCCATTTTATACTGTGACCCTTTTTGTCTCTAAAAGGAAATTTATATGTGTCACAGACTAGCCATGCTAGTTTTCAGAAAGAATAACTACATTTTACTACATTTTAATACAATACATTTGTTTATCTTGTGTTTTAGGTTTACAAAGACAATATTAAGTTTTTTGGTTCAACTATTGGCTGGTCCGTAATGGCGGCCTTGGTGGGCTCCCAAATCATCCGTCCAGGTATGACAGACCGTATGTTGTTGAATCTGTATTGTTGAATATTTAAGGTGGTTCCATTGTCCTGAGTTTATGGAATACTGGGTTTACGGAATATTGAGTTCCCGAAATACTGTTGTACTGGAATATGGAATATGGAAATACTGGAAAACAGCAATACTGTGTTTCTGCAATACTGGGATACTGCAAACCGGGATCTTTTAAATAGTATACATATCATAGCTATATATACCATACATTGGGGTTACATACTATGCATGTTTTTCCATACACATATAAATTACTTTACACAACTACTTTACATGTATTTACTTATATTACACATGCATACTTTTACTGATGTTTTTACTTAATATATAGTTTTACTTTTACATGAATTGTACACTTATACTTTTACACATACTCTAAATATTACGCAAATAGCATGTTTACTTATACACTGAATTCACGCAATTACTGTACACACTTTTTACAATGTTTACGTAGCCTTGTTACTTTACAACTACGTGTATAAATTACTTTAAGTTGAACAAACTCTAGTGCAGGACAGCATGTCCTTATTAGGTGCCTGCTACGCCCAAACTGACTACACCAGCACGGGCATTTAAATGCCGAACAAGTTGGGTGAGTTTAAAGGTACTAAATAAAGATCTATGGACACCCGATTTGGATTAAAATATATGTACAAGTTAAACCTATGAGAAACAGTTTGGACATTAAATGTGACACCCATATATTTGTAATTATATATCATATGAAATTAAAATAACATGTAATCACGTAAAAATTGTAACAATAATTGTATCTAAGTATTGTATGAAAACACAACAAGCTACACCGAAAATTAGTTGATTCCCTGCAATCGCCTTGCTTTGCAGCAAATCAGATTCAGTTGCACGAGTTTTGATTGTGTCAGCTAAATCTGCCAAAGGTTGTAGAGGAGCGGAGTGGATAGTAAACCCTTGGCTAGCGAAGATGGTATATATGTAAGGCCATACATCTCTACATACAGTTGATCTTCACGGTGTTAGTGTCTGGTATGTTACCATGAACAGTGACGCCCAAGACACTTAATGAAGATGAGGCAGCCTAAAAGGCTGTAACAGTGTTACAGAGATATAGCTTTTAGCAGACCTCATCAGTCTAAGGCAGTCACAGTTCAATGCCAGCAACCGAACCTTAAACAGCTGTTGGTAGATACATTTTAAAGCCTAAAATGAGAACAAGAGACTTATTTAGAATTTACAGCTATTTTTGTAACAAAAATATGCAATACAATTAGATTCAAAAAGTTACAAGCAGGTTCTAATCAATAATATGTATTTATTTAACAAATGCTTACACTGACAATTTCTAACCAATATTTATTAACATATACATGTACTAGTACATGTATTTATATATTAAATGTTTTGTGTGTACACACTGACCAGTATGATAAATTTGCATATCCATCATATTTACTTTTTAGTGTTATTAAGTCATAAAAATAAATATGATAAACTTACCTTACAACGTGTTGTTATTTTACATTGGGGGTTCATTGAGGATAAAGATGCACTCCTATTACAAGTCTTGTTAGAAGAGAAACAAGGGAGCGGGTTGACAGGTGCCCCTCTCCGTGAGTTTACTGTATGGTAGTGGGATCTGCATAACAAAAGTAATGATAATGTCAATAAAATGGACATCAACATCATCAATCTGTTGTTTGGCATTTCAAAAAATGTAATAATTCTGTAAGGTCCATGTTAAATCTGTTGCAATCCATACAGCAAATTACACTATATTCACACTGACAGAGAAAGAGAGAGAGAGAGAGAGAGAGAGAGAGAGAGAGTAACACTGGGTAACACTACCTGCAAAGAGGGAGTACCAGCAAAACCCACAGAATTCTGAATCCTTTGAAATATCTGATACACTTTACCATACTGGCCTTCACCTGTACATATCAAAACAACCAAATCAAAGCATGATTGTGTATAGCATTGGAAGGGATCAATTTTGTACAAAAGCATTTTTGCCTCAGTCATATGAAAAGGATTTCTTCCTGTTATGTGGCAATTCTGCATGTGCTACAATCGTATATCTACATAATTGTACATATATATCACTATTTTTTTTCAAATGAAATTCACATAAAACTTTCTCACATACAAATTCATGTGACGCTTTTTTAAGTGAATTTCACATGAAAAATTCACTTACAATTCGTTTTTGACACAATTGCCAGTCTAATGATATTGTGTGGTATATGTGGTAATGGTAAATGTGATGTTAAAGTTAAGTGATTGAGGCCCACTCAGTGTGTTCAATGTTTACATGCAGTGTATGAGGACACATGTACCGATCTTGAGTCCCCTCTGCCATCGGAAGTTTACTCTGCGTACACTGATGCAGTAGTTGGGCTCAATCTTGCGACTGGTGATGACCCCGATGACCCCCGAGTCCCTGAGGAAGACCTGCCTCCTGTTCTCCAGCCTCACTATCGCCCACTTCCTTCTGTTCATCCACTTTAAATCTTCTGTCTCTCCACCTGTCCAAAAATACAACTCTATCACCAACTGAATACCTGATACAACTCTTTCTCTATGTCATCAAGTGAATGAATACCTGTAATTAATTTGAAGCTTATACCTGTAGAGTTTAGCAGTAAATTTTTTAAAAAGGTTTTGATTTATCTCTCTTTATAACCTAATGAATATGGTCAATGTAGAGCTTATCCCTGTAGAGTTAGTTTAAAAAAAAAAGATTATCTTACCTTGTATATTTCACGAAACCCAAATACTATCAAATATGTATAATATCAGATTTACTCTACCTGGTACTAAATATGTAATACATGTTTTACTTGAATGTTATGTAAATCTGGAATATTTTATCATGATGAAAAACAAATAATACATTAATGAATACTTCAGTAATACACAATCTGAACGAAGTAAGGTGCCACTTTTCTAAAAGTTGAAGCTCCTTTAAATCTAAATCAGCAGACAAATTCCGGTAGTGTACCTCTGTTTGTACACAATGCCCCCATCATCTCCCTTGTCACTGTCGGGATCGAAAAAATGAAAAAACTCACAGTTACATGTAATAACTAGACAAAGTGATAAATAGAGAGATAGAGACAACAGAAAACAATTTCTGGAAGAACTCACTGGATTCTGCTGCAGAGTTTTGTGTGGGCTCGCTCTGTGAGGATTTGTTGGAAATATTGGACGTTGAGCGGTTGAACTTTCCCTGTACCTGCTCGGCCGGCCACGAAGGATACCGCAAATAGGGCTGTCTGCCATAGTCGACACTGGAAGAGCATGGAATGGGATTTCCTGTAAAGTACACAGTTAGTTCTTAAATCTAAACACCCTAAAGATATTTATTTTCAATTGACATCTGTTTAAGAATTGAATTTAATTTCTATCTATGTTATATGATATTACATTAATGTAATTTGGGGTAGCTTATTCTTAGCAGAATACCATAAATTGCAACTTTTTAACACCTACGGAACTGTAGCTCTCAGGTCGTCCATCCAAATTTTTTGAGACTGGGAGCTACAGACATGCAGCTAGCTTTAATATTCTTTATAAACCCCAAAGCAGTGATTCCAGCAACTACTGACCTTGACTGTGAGTTGGACTGACAGGTGTCCGGTTGTGTTGATGCTTTTCTTCAATTCCTAAATAAATATCATTACTTAGTTAATAATTACAGTCAAACTTTGTTATCTCGAACTAGCTGGGACTGTTTAAAAACTTCGAGATATCCGAATATTTGAGATATCGAGGGTAATATACTTAAAAATTAAGTGGTTGGGATTTACAAATACTTCTACATATCAATTAGATATTAGTGTTCGAAATTCAACTCTATAACACTGCGGAATCGTTAGCATTTATTGTGGCTCAATTTTTTTTTTTGCGATTTGGTGAGTTGATCGCCTCAGCATGAATTTACATCTTCAAAGAATTATCAGACACAGTATTAATTCAATAATAAATTAACAAAATAACGACCCATTTAACATGTAAATGATAGACAATAATAATATAACTTGAAATTAAAATAGGCAACAACAGAAATTAAAGTTTCAAATTATTCAGAATAAATTGATGCTCTGTCTCAATATCTAGTATACATATATTTAAAGTGAGATGATAATTACCGTATTTTTCGGAAATTAGGTAGATACTTTTTTTACCTGGCATGTGGACCTTGCCCTATTCATCACTTCGCCCTACATGTATTTATGGTTTTTAAAAAAAATTTAATATGAAAATTTGCAAAAATTCATGCACACCTACAATAAAATCATGAGAGTTTACTGTAATACCGCTTGAATATCTGTGTAAAAATCGTATCAATATACTGTACATGTCATTATACAAGTTTTTTTTTCTTCTGTAGATTCAAAATAAAACTCTCGATGAAATCTAAACCAGGTGTCTCTGAAATCTGTCTGGGTAGGGCCTACTTTGTTTATACACAGTTGAACTGACGGCACGTGCTATTCATGCCTGCAGGCTTCGATAAGATCAGAGGTTGACCCATGTGTTATATATACAGTAAAAAGTCACACAGAGGTGTGATTGATTATCATGATTATGTACACATACGGTAGGAATTATCCAAAAATCTTGAGGAATAATTACAATGACCATAGATGGACGGTAACATTAGCGGGTGAAATGAAATCTCCGGTGACCTAATTCATATGTTACTTTATAGACTCAATCAACAACAAAGACACAAGGTTGCATGTTCTACCGTATTCATGCCTCCAGGCTAGGTTACTATCCCCCAGTTAACACCAGTTTGTACACATTGCAGGGAAGTGATAAACAAATGATCTTAAATTAATCCGGCCATACTGAATAAAATTGGTTTGAAAATTTTGATGCAATTTCAGACATTTTCTTACGATGTGTAAATTTAAGGAATGCATTTTATTTCCCTTTTGTTTAAAACTGTAAAATAAGATAAAAGGCTTCTATGATAACGTTATTGGTTTAAACCATTTATTCATTTAAACTAGCGGTAATTTTTTGACCAATTCTTCAAAGTTGACCAATTTATACTTTTAAAATTTTTTTTGATAAAAATGGGCTCATTCGACCTATAAACAAAATCGATTTAATTTTTGAAAAATACAGTACCAGCCATGTAGTTACTTTAAAGTTTCCACAAATTGGACTTTTCAAAACTTTAATCCAAACCCAACACTTGCCTGATATTCTTCATCTGTCAAGCAAGCCAGAACCTTAGATTCACATGCAACAATGAGAAAGTCCAATCCTTGACTAGCCCACCTAAATAGTAAAAAAAAACTGTCCTGTTAGTACTTTTTATCCAAGTTGACCTGTTGATATGTAACTCTATATCCAATATTGACCTGTTGTTCTGTACTTACTTGGGCCTCATGCCTCTCCCTTTCTCACATTTTTCTGTGACAAAAGCCATCCACTCTTTGGCTCAGCTTTTGTTTGGTATCGCCTGTGACAAGGCGAGTCACTTCTGTAAGATACTGCAATAAACCTGTAACAATATGTACCACACATGCATAAACACAAAAATTACAACTTTAGAGACACAGAAAAACAATTGCCACCTAAAATGTGTCACCAATCCAAGATACGCTACATACAGCTAATAATTATCAATTAATTAATAATGAATGTTTTCATTGGGACGTCACTAGGTCACTAGATACAATATATAATATATCATTCTATCAATGGTATGGAGATGGATAAAAGAGACAAAAATCAAAAATGGAAATCAATAAATAAAAGGTTAAAAAAACTGAACCAAAATTCTAATAATAAAAATTAAACGTCAATCAATGGTAAAAATGTATTCACTTAATCAAGAGATAAAACGGCCAATAAATTACATGCCTTTAAATTATTAAATAAACTGGTGCCAATTTCTGAAGAAAAAATTTAAGGCATGGGTTAAAAGGTATTCACCTCAAACCCAAAGTTGTATCCTTTGAGCATGGTTTCTCTGTAGATATTCAGAAGATAGTTTCTCTCATTGTCGTCAAAGTTTGCCATGTCTTCTCAGTAGAACTTGTCGTCCACCTGTTTGATGGCTTGGACCACTCTCTCTTGAAGTTCCATGGCAGATCTCTGTGATAAACATATTAATAAATAAAATCACCACAGTAGGAGACAAGTCCAAAACATGGGTTTTCAGGGTTTTTTTTTTAGATTTGACTGAAGCCCCAGGGGGGGCTTAATTCATTTTTAATGAACTTCTTTGTCCATGATGTTCATTAAATCAACGAAAATTGATTTTCAAAAATATTAATGAAACCCAATAAGATGCTTCCGGATTTACCATCATAAGACAAATACATGTATCATAGAGAGATATAAAGCCTGCACATGAGACAAATATCGTAAAGAGATATTAAGCCTGCACTTCTGACCTGATTTCCTGGATCATCATCTTCTGTTGTTCCTGCACTTCATCGTTAGTGTCGCTGTCGTTGTTGTTGTTGGTGTCCTTCTCCCCTGGGTCTGATCTCTCCTCGCTGTCGTCGTTGATCGTCAAGTTGTACAGGCTTGTCGTGAAATCATCGATTCCGCTTTCCAAAAAGTCAGCAATTGAATTCAGCAAACTACTGGCAAGTGAGCTAAAATCACACATAAAATTCATCTCACTAAAGTGATTTTCTAAAAAGTATTAGCTATCTTCTCTTTAACCCTTTTAAAATCAGTTCATACTAATTTGTGAAGAAGTACAAATCAATTAGGAATTTGCATGGGGATGTGCAAAAATTTGGACTTAATTTGGCTGTAGAAATAATCACTACCAAGTCTGTTGCCAGTACATGTATCTTAATGCCTGAATCGTTTGCCTGCTTCTGCCTCCCCTCCGATCACGTGGGGACAGATCTGTTTGGTGAAGAGCCATTCTGACTCCAGGACATTCTTCAGACTGAGAGAAGCCTCGGGGAGACTCTGAAGAGCCAACATCCAGCTCTGTAGGTATGTGAAGTACACCTGCAGCAAGTACAAATACAAAGAGTTTACGTCTGTCATCAACTCTCATTAATCTGTGAGTTATGATGATGGGGAAAGCAAAAAGACTTTAATACTTAACACAGACTCTGTAATACTTCTTAGCAAGAATACAAACTAACATCTAACTTCTTGTGAGACATAAACTTTCGTCTTACAACTTGCGAGACTTTAACTTATGTCCAACATCTTGTGCTATATAAACTTACGTCTAACTTCTTGTAGAACATACCGAAATTTAAGTCTAACATCTTGTCATTCTTGTGGGACCTAAACTTATGTCAAACTTCTTGTGAGACATAAACTACGTCTAACATCGTGTGCAACATAAATTATGTCTAACATCTTGTGAGTATTATTAAACTTACGTCTAACATCTTGCGGACATCGTCGTCAAACTCTTCCAGATCTTTTATTGTGTTGGTCTCCCCTTCTGATGTTACATCGTCCATCATGGTCTGGAAATACTGCTTGACTATCACCGCTCCCCTCAAAACCTCTTTGCGTTCTCTCAAAAGCTAAAACAGAACAGTAATTCTCAAAGAGTACAGATATGCACAAAGTGTGGGTATACATTTTAGAATTCATTTGGTAATTATGTGATAATTATTAACATTAATTTGTGTTGGTAATTGGCAATGAATGGTTGGTTCTACCTAAACCAAACAAAGATGGTTTTATAAAGACTATGATTATAAATAGGTACTATACATAATTTTAAAAAGATGTTTAAATTCTTCTATAAATAATCTTGGATTTCAAACACTGAATGTTTTGCTAACTATGATAATACAAAATGGAGGTATCCAATTCCTTTTAAAAAGCAAGAAGAATATTTAACAGTATTAGCCATCATATCAGACATGTAGCCATTAACATGAAATTTGAAATGTACCAGTCTTATGCTGAGAAACGAGGGGTCGATAACAGGTCTCTGCTCCAGGCGAAGCCGCAGGGCTTCATGAATGACTTCCAAAAACACATGCAGTAGGAATAGGTAGCTGGACTGGAATGAAGGCAAGCCCATCTGGATGAACTGTTCGCACCAAGCTCCGAAATCTGTGAGGCTAGAACTTCGGTGGAAATTGATGGATGTGGAGCTAGTTTCGGCGTAGTGGAGATCCAAGGAGGGTGAGGATGAGAGCTGCACTGTGTCATCTACCTCTGGCGACTACAATCAGAAATCAAAGTACTGAAAATCCTGAAATTTGATGGCAAAGAAGTACAATTGAATGAATTGTGGCAAATAAAATTGAATAATTTGATAAAAAAAAACCTGGAAAATCAAAAGTGCAAGTGAGCAAAAATATATAACTTGTACACAAAATGAATGCTATGGCGGACCCACAGCTGACTCCAAGCAGACCCCAGGCTGACCCAGAGCAGACATAGAAAGCAGACTCCGATTTCAGAAGCAGACCCTTAAATCGCTACTGAAAAATGACCAAATGTCTCAACTTGATTGTGTATTTGAAATATATTTAGGGTTGGATACCGGTACACGGTACTAATACCGTACCCAATAGCTGCTTTAAAAATACCGGTAAAATACCGTTTCATTTTATACCGGTAATAATTGTATTTCTGTATCTTTGAAACATTTTTATACATTTAAAATGATTTTTAAAAAAACGATTGAAGACTCGCTTAAATCGAATTCTCCGTGCATTAAAAGGATAGGCTAATTAACGAAATATATGCTTTTTCATTCTTAGTATGAGTATGATACTTGATTCGACTGCCAATACTTAAAGAAATAAATCAAAACATAAATTAAAAAAAACTAAAATACATTTACAATTATAGTATTTATTAATAAATTTTATTCTGACAATAAATGTAAATTAAAACGACAATATAGCGCCAAAATGAGTTGTTCATTTCCATTCAATTTCTGATTTTTCGTCAATTAGTGCGGCCAAACAATGGCGGGCAATCCGGCAACCGAGTAAGGCCCTCGGCTGTCTGTCTCATTTCAGTGGACAGTAGGAAATCAGATGGTTTATTTACCACTAACCAGCCATTGGCAGCTAACCAGGGAGGTTGTGAACCTGTGATTATTTATGTTTCTAATCAAATCATTTTGAGATTCAGTTTGTTTGTTGATCTTTTATTAAAAGATTGAAACATGCCCATAGTTGGAAACTCATATTTTATTGTTAATATATAATACTATCTTTATAAATTATAACACTGAAAGATCAAAAACACATTTATAAAACGAATCATCATTCTCATTTAATAAGGTCTAGTACCGTATCGTTAAAAATACCATATCGTTTAAAAAATACCAGTATGGTATCGTACCGTTTCATCCTTAACGGTATCCAACCCTAAATATATTAGGTGCGGGCTTACAGTTGGTAAGAAAAAAGATTGATCAGATTCACACTTGCTTCACAGTGCATAAAGTGAACCCCAAGAGCTCTCCCCAAGTAAACCCATAGCAGACCCTGAGCAGACCTAAATCAGATGCAATTTTTTAAAATGCAGAACCAGACCAGACCACGGGTCAGCTTTTGGGGACTGCTTTGGTGTTAAGTTGTGTCTAGTCAATACTGTAATACAAATAAACATTCTAATGCATTCAAACTGCAAATTGTTTTTAAAACTGCTGGAAAGTACTGATCTAAATCTGTTAAAACTTGTTTACCTGCATTTCTAACTGAGGAAGAGTCTTTGGCCTCTGTAACGTTTGTTTTGATTTTTTATTTTGCTATAATTTTTTGCGCTCATGTTAACTCTCGAGTTTACCCACAATTTATACATACTTATTAAACAATTTGTAAATGCCTAAATGACATAAGCGTCTCTACTCAAAGTTAAACGGTAAATGTGATTGCAAAAAAATGGATGATTTTCTTGAAGTTGCAAGTCTTCACTATAAATGTGGGAAGATGTTACAGTATTCCGTACTTCATACGCAGATCTAGAGGGGGTCGAGTTGGGGGAGCCCCCCCCCCCCCGCCCACGGCAAACAAAATTCAAAATTATCCCCCGAAAAAATTCTGGATCAGTGTTTGGTATTTAATTAACATTTGAAATGGAATTAAATTAATAATTTTACATAAAGATTGCCAAACTATCAATTGTGGTAAGTGAAGAAAATTTCGAAAGTTTGAAAAGATTTTATGGATCAATTAATTTTGTACGTCCTATTCTAATATGAACAAGTTGCACACCAATTTTTTAACAACATGTCAATAACATAAAGGATGATGTGAAATACGGCCCTCAGTAAATCGGCAAAAAATTCAATTTTGGAATTTCTCATTTTATTTTGATCGTAAATGTACTTAATCTTTGGTATATATACACTTATAGACACTTTCTAAACCAAGAAAAACACTCACATGGGAGATATAAATCAGTATTTATGGTAGTGTTACACTGTTTGCATTCAATCTTCATAGACTTTTAGCGTTGCCCCACATTTGAAATCCTTTAAAATTCATGAGCGTATTTAAGGTACATTTTTCTTTTCGTTTTTACCACGCGTGCCACGTGACATAGATTTCGGCAAGCGTGTTCGACGTGACGTACTTTATATGCCATTTACCTTCATTTATGAGAATTCATCATTTGTAAGTTGAATTAAGGAGGCTGGCTGGTTAACAAATTTAACCATCAGATCTACCTTAATTTTTTTAAAATGATTTGTTAAGCTATACTAAATAAAATATTATTTAGTAAAGAAAAAATCCATAAATTGTAACTCAAAAGTTTTAGTGTTTTCCTATATGTTTATGCAGAGCGCTTCTTTTAAAGGAGATTAATATGGTCTAAAAATGGCCATGACCATCCAGCCCTCTTAAATTATCACGGATTTCATTTCTGATCGCTAAGTCCCCCCCCTCCCACAAATGTTGATAATTTGGCGATAAATAAGTCACGTGATATGTAAACGAGTTCTTGTCCGATCTGCTAATTCCTTCATATACATGTACATATCGTCTTTTGTTCCAAGGTCCAGGGTCACAAACCATGCAGAACGAAATTCACTGTTGCAGGGTGTACAAAATCATCGATAATGCGTCAATTATTACAATAAAAAACGATCCAAGCTATCAACAAGAATCAGGATGTGTCATTTATTCACTCTTGTTTAAAATTGATCAAATGCATGGAAGATTTAATATTTCTATAAATCATTGAATAAAAAGGGGTCGTTTTCTTATGTTTAGGGATATCATTTTTTGATTCAATCCTAGCATTTAAAAATTGTCAACAACCCATCTTCCTTAAATGAGCTGATGTGGTAAAGGTAAGGCATAAAGAAGACATTCTACCACACGAATTATTAGAGTTAGAATAAAATGAGAATTTTAACCTTATCAAATATATGATGAAAAAAGGCGAAAGAAAAACTTTGTTTGATACTTATTTTCCTAAACCGAAAAAAAGATTTTTTTCGGGTAGCCAATATTTCTTCCTCTTATGTAAATTTAGTTTTTCTGCATTAAATTAAGAAATGCTAATTGCTTGAGTTACTGCGCGAAGTTTGAATCAAGTTCAGCAACTGGAATTTCATCATATGAATTTTTGATTTACAAATTAATGGATGATGTTATGTAACAGAATTATACGAGAAACTTTATAGTTAATTGTCTTTTTATGGCTCAAGTTAAATTGGATAGCCTAGTTCCATCTGACCGCTGAGAGAGAGAGAGAGAGAGAGAGAGAGAGAGAGAGAGAGAGAGAGAGAGACGTTGAAACAGAATCTGTTCTTAGTCATTCTTTAAAAAGTATGTGGATTTTTAGTACGTATGTATGCATTTTTCTATGAAATTAAGTTTCCAAAACAACCTTACACCTGAACTTTCAATTAGAGACCCTATGTGTGGATCTGGAGATAGTTTGAAGTTGCGCCCCCCCCCTCCCCGAAATTTAATCTTATTTAATTTATATCATCAAAAAAGACCTTGGACCCTCCCTGGAAAAAATTATCCTTCGGACCCCCATGGGAAAAATCCCTATCTTTAATTTGAACCTCCCAACCTCAGGTCCCCTCGAGGAAAATAGATGTACCGTTATATGCTGAACTTTTATTTCATACTCTCAGCTTTCACTCTGATATTAAAGATCCATAACTCGTATGCTGAAGTAACATTACTAGCACAGCAGTTTGTGCGAGTCAGCCTACCATGTTTGATTTCATAGGAGAGAATTTGACCAAAGGAGATAACTCATAAATATGAAATAAAACTTTGGAGGATTTATAGACCAGATGTTGTTTCATAAATATACATGTACATATAATGAATTATTTGCTGAGCAGGACTAGAATGTTGGTACTTTAAAGGGAGTAGATGATCACTATTGATGTTGAAACCACAAGGCCAAAGGTTAAGGGTCAAAGTAACCTAATGGACAAAGAGCTCTCCATTTAATATTCTATATAATACTTTTTGTTTGCTTCACATCAAGCTTAAATCACTGTAACCCATTTAAGAGTAGATGACCCATTAATATTCATTTTAATATAACACGGTCAAAGGTCAAAATACTCGTGATGTTGACTTGAAGACTAAAATGAAAAGACTATAATATAAATACTAGAGATGTAATGAAAATTTTGTTTGCCCAGATGTTGTACAATTTATATTACATTTTATAGACGTTTGAGAAAGTAAACTACATGTACATAAAGTTAATATTTTCAACTTCAAACATCAAAGATTTAAAAAAAAAAACCCAAAAAACCCTTTATTTGCTAAAAGCTAATTAAAGCTACAATACTCAATGAAATCTAATATATGTGTCAATTCTTGAATCTGTGTCAAGAAGTTTAATAGTATTCATATCTTTTTAAATATGATTAATAAATCTGAAATCTATAATTATACTAGTACATGTATTTATAAATTCTAAAATATTGATCCAAACACTTGCTAATGTAAACAAGTCAAGTTTTTGTAACTATTGAAAATTATATCAACTATACATGCACAAATATTTCATTTCACTAAAGTTAGAGCACTTTCTACCAAAGAAATGTTTGCATTATGTCAAAAGCCTTTGTATTTCTTTATATAAGAAACCACATTAACAACGTGCTGATCGTTTACATTTATTTAACACATAACCACTTTATTTACATGCAAAATATATAGTAGTAGATAGTAAGTAATCATATATACATGAAAAAAAACACAGTTTCTGAATTGTTACAATCACCACAGTTTGATGAAACATGACATATAAAACAAACAGAGTTTGGTAATACATGTATTTGATATAATCACAGATAGTTTGTTAATGTATTACACTATTTAAACACAATCAGTTTATTTACATTGACATTTGATGTTCACTTTGTAGACATGCAATATAATGATCACAGTTTGTTTACATGTAATACTGGATTTTCTTCACTTTACCTGTTTTAAGTTCAGTCACAAACAGGTTGTCTCTGGTGTCCACACATAAACCCCATGGAAGCTTTAAATGACAGTTGTCAATGTAGCGGAGGAACTGTCCGTCCTGATCCAGAATGTGGATACGGTGGTTGGCACGGTCTGCTATCAGGATCCGACCCTGGCTGTCTGTAGTGATGCCGGCTGGATTGAATGGTCCCTTGGTAGTAGAGGAAGGACCGGTGTATGTAAACCGGAGTTTCCCGGCCTGATTGACCACCACTACTATAGAGTCAGCTACACAGATATCTAGGTTCTTGTTCTCACTGATGTATTTAGGGTAATAATCAGATGAATAGAGAGGTTGTCCTTTGTCATTGTATTGAATAGTTTGTTTCTCTGTGGAGCCAGAATAACGCACAACTTTTGTTTGTTTCTTATCATCAGTGATCATGACAACCAGGAGGTCACCAGAGGAGGTACTACAGACATGGAGAGGTCCCCACCCCGGTAGTCTGATCACTGTCTGTATCTGTGTATTCTTCACTATGTTCACAGTTCTATCATGGTAATCAGTATAAACTAGTTCACCACTCTGTGTCACTGCTATGTCATGTGGCATGTTCCCTGACTTGGTTTGGATTGAGTTCACTAGTTTACCGTGGAGGTTGTAGAGTCTCATCATGTTGTCCTGACCACACGTCCACAGTTCATCATCACTCAGACAGGACACACAGCGTAATCTATTAGATTCTCCATACTCTGTGTTTATCTCTGTGATGATTCGTGGTACATCAATGAGTGGTCTGTCCGGGGGAGAGGACTCAGCACCGGGAGAATCCATTGTGTAGCCATGTTCTTCTGTTTTGATGGATAACGCTGACAGAGAACCAATCTGTTGATAAATCTGTTCTTTGCTAATTTTTTGAGGGAGGAATCTTGGTAAGGAAACTGTGAGTTTAGGAGGCAATCTCCTGAATTCAGCATTCTTGGATTTGTAAGCCGAGACAAGGCTGACATCATTGGAGTTGAGTAATTTCTTCAGATCAGCAATGCACTTTGTAATTTCAGAAATACTGCGTTTGATTTCATTTTCCTGCTTATCAAGTACAACCAGGTGTTTGGATTCCATTTCATCCACGTCAGATTTCAATTTCTTGATGGCAATGTCTATTTCTCTGTGCAAATCTTCTCCATGTTTGTCAAGAGCTGTTGTTAATTTCTTGGAGTTTTTATTCAAATCAGTTTTCTGAACTGGGATGTTAGATGCAATCTCTTGATATTTAGGATAAATGAAATTTTCTAATTTTTGTAGATCTTTTTTTAAGACTTCTCTCTTGGTATCTAGTATTTTTAATATGCCCACTTGTTTGTGTCCTAGATGTTCATTAGAGGAAACACACTCCAAACAAATAGGAATGTCACATTGTTCACAGTGAAGGTCACATAATTGTGTGGGATGTTTTGAACATTTAGGATTAAGTCCCTTCTTTTTGAATGGCACTACTTTGTGTTCTTTGGATTCATCAAGGAGATGTTTTCCAACGCAGACTACACACAGATAGATATTACAAATGTCACAGTACATATGGGGGCCCGGTGTCTCGCAGAGATGACACCGTAACACATCCTGGAGGTTGTACTCAGGGTCCATGGTCATGTAGACACTTCGATAGGATTTTTAGATGATTTCTGAAAGAACAAAAGAACAGTTACATGTGGTATTAGCAAACTTGTTTTTTTTACTAATTCTATGTCATTTTTTATGTGTTGTCAAAAGTATTTACAGATGGGTATACTAGTACCGTAGTATAAAGGATCAAGTTTATCAGCCAAAGGTACTTCCTAATAGTCTAAGTCATGTTAGTGTACATTTTTATTTTTATTTTGCACAATCATATAATTCTCGAGTTTTTCGGGTTATGCCCCCTCCACGTACCCATTCTCGTGCACAGGTCTTAAATATTCATTGGGAGATGCTTTTTTCAGTTTGGGGGGCGTATCGATCCAAGCCCTATTTTTGGTAATTATTTTACGTTTTTCTATGAGGGGTGGGGTCCTGGAACTCCTGACACCCCTTGGCCGTCAGGCTCTGCTCCGCGCATTCTTCAACTTTTATAGGATTGCCTGATCGGTCCGTGCGACCCCCCCCCCCCCCAACACACATACACCCCAATAACACTTGTAACTCGTGGTAATACAGTGAAATAATGTGCACAATACCTAGTGTACAATTTTATTTATGTTCTTGATAGCCATTTTACTTTCACACAAACAAACTACAAACCTTAACACTCCAACATGGCGATTCGGGTATTTTCTATTCCGGGTTACCTGTACAATCATCACGTGATTTCTTTATCTGTACATGTAGGTCAATGGGTTGCCTTCTTCCTATTGTACTTTGAACACATTTTTTCGTTTGAGACTCATTTAAAATATTGACAATGGTTAAGAGGTATTTTACCAGAGGTCAAGTTTCGGGATATCCTTATAGTAAAGGGCATGTGAGGCCGGAGGTAGTGGGGGGGGGGGGGTCGTCAACTCCATGCGCGGATCAAGAAAATTTTCAAAGGTGGGGGTTAGGGGGAGATTTGCTGGCATGAAGTACATCATCATCTCAAACCACGGTCTCGATTCCATGTTGGTGGGAGAAGATATGTTGGCTTGCAGGATTTTTATGGGCGGTCTCTTAGAGACCCAAAGTATAATCAGGGGGTCTTTAATATATTAAAGAGTAAAACGAAACCGTGAAATTGACCCCAATATTGGTGATCCCGTTAATATATAAATGCTTAATAATTTTGCATTATTTTGAAGACAATAAGGATATCTAGAGAAAAAATTGCAATAAATTAGTTTTTAGTAAACAAATCTTGCTCACTAAAATGTTGCAAAGTTTGATACTTTACCTTTTAGTCATTCATAACAGAATAGAAATTTACAATTTTTATTTAACTATTTAATATTATGAATTGCTTAACAGTGATACGATGTTCACTCGTCATTTTCGAAATAGCCATGTGTCTGGAATCTGAAACTACGTAAAGACTATCTCTATTCTTTGGTTGTTTTTAAGTACAAACCATGTACATGGCATGTACTTATTACAAGGCTTTGTATAATTTAATAAAATGTTTTAAAAAATCCATTTTTAGGCTTTTTAAGGAAGAGGACTCGAGATGATTCTATTATGCAGGATACTCATATATAGTAGTTCGTTTTGGGAAAATAGAACTATATAGTTCTCAAAAAACAGAGGGATAGATGACTACATTTAATATTTCGATACTACATGTATTTTGTTTTTACCATAAAATACAATTCTTCCATAAAATATCTAAAGAGAAAGCAGACTCCTTGAAGCTACGATGTACATGTATGGTGATCCTATCAATACAATTGTTATTACATGTATTGCGCGTTATTACATGTATTGTAATATTGCACATCAATGAACATTAAATTTCGTGGATCAATAGCAGCCATGTCATTCATAAAAATCCCCAAGAATAAGCATTCAGCATTTTAAATCATTTTACAGAGACACTGCCGAAACATTCTCCTATATTCTCCAGTTTAAGACAATTTTAGCCGATGTTAATTCACATTCTTGACCTCTTTCTCCTTCTTTTCTGTTCCTTTTTATTTTTTCTTTCTTAATTTTTTCCAATTTCAAGGAGAGGTTGCAGCCCTTGTAAACCACCCCCTGGATCTGCCATTTCACCTCTTCCCATTTTTTTACAGTCCGCCATCAAATCCAAAGTAGAGAGAAATCATCAAATTTTCTAATTTTCTAATCGACATTAATTACAGTGCAAAAGTTTGTCGACCACACTTTTACCTTACAGGGTGTACATGTGTTTTAAAAAAACCCCATTGAATTTTAATATATATATAAGATGAATATTAAATAAATTCATAGACTTGATTTCAAAATTATTTATTTGTTCGGTCGTTTTTTATTTCATTTACTTTTAGTTTCCATTTTCATTATAAAGATAAATTTCTAAAAACTGCATGGTTTACATGCGTATCGAGAATAGACGTCCACGAACAAATCACCTGTCAATCGAAACCAGTACTTTTGGAAGAGTTAAAACAAACCCTCATCAAAGGTGGACTTTTAATTACAGTTCACAGCTGTTGATTAATAAACAATTGGTTTACTCTATGCAATGATGTACATTTTTTAAAAGTTCAATTTTGTATGATATAAAACTGATGTTTAGTGTGAAGTGAATCGTAATTAAACATGCTCGGATCCACAATTTTAAAAATGTTTCCAAAAGGGGTCTTGTGAATATGATTTTGCTGTCAATTGGGGGGGGGGGGTGCCGATGCGTATATTCGGTATTTTTACAAATAGGTTTTCGAGAAGAGGGGGTCCGTATCCCCCTCCCACTGGAATTCTTTGTAGATTACAGTGTAGGAACGAAAGTGTACATTTTTGGATAGCGTTAGGACATGTAGAGGTAGATATATACTTCAAGATAATAACCTTTCGATTGATGCTATTGTAAATAAAAGTAGAACAATTCCTAAGAATTTAGTTATCCATTCTCTCACCAGAGGTCGTGCTACACAAGCTTCGCTTACAACATGTGTAGCACGACCTCTGGTGAGAGAATGGTAGTTATTTGGAAGTAAAATCAATAGAATGACTTTTGTATGAATGGACATTTTCAAATAATTTTTCAATGATGAAAAGCAGATGTTTTAGTTGCGATTATATTTCCAAAAATTAGTAAAATACCTCAATATTCACCTCAAATAATTTTTAAAAAAACGAGAGGCCCATGGGGCCACATCGCTCACCTGAGTAACAATGGGCGTTCAAAAGATATTGTGCCATATGGCCCCTCAGTAGAATAACAAAAAATAAATATTGTAAAAGTATTCGAATTTTACACTTAATTTTGCTTACACGTAATCTTTGACATTGTATCTTTATGGAATACTATTTTTACCCAGAATAAGAAAATCCTACGCAAGATATAAAACTAAACATTTGATAGGGGTACACTGTTAACTTCCAATTCCCTATATTTTCGTTCTGCCCCCCCTCCCCCCCACACTTTATAAAGCGATCAAATTATATGAGAGCATATAGGTACTTTTTCTTCCTCAACTACTTACTAGTTATTGTATTTTTTTAAAAATATCATATAATAGTTATTGCATTTTATTAAAAAAAAATCCTATAGATGTGAAGAAGAAAATTGTACCACAATCCGCTCAATTCCTTCAAATTAAAAACATTCAAAAATTTAATTTGTTTTCTCCATTATAATTAAATGACTGTTGTTTACCTGGGTTAACTCGTGTGACTTTTATAACTTTACTCACATTTGTTTGATGAATACACTGGAATGAAAATTGTTGTCACGTGACATGTTAAAGAGCTATAAAAATCAATGTTACAGTACTGACAGGCACATCACTCTATTTTACTAAGGCCCACCCATTATTTTCATCTTTTATATTCAAAAATAAAAAATGGCTACCGACCAGGATAATTTTCCGCTGTAATATTTTCTTAGGAATAGCGATAATTCCTTTATCCCCGCAACAGAAATGTGTCAAACCTATGGAAATTGTTTAACAGTGTCGTTTTTATTTACTCGTGTCTGAAAAACTATCAAAATTGATGTAGATTTAACATTATTCATTGTATAAAGAGGGGGCCCCCAGAGAGTAGTTATATATAGCATATCATCCTTTAATTTTTTGGACAAGTATCTAACATTTAGCGAGACATTTCTAATGATCAACCAAAATTTCAGCGTGAATCGTAGAATTATAAGCAAGATACAGAGCTCACAATTCTGCTAGGTTTGAGTCTTATTTTGTTCACATGATTTTATTACATTCAGCTTCAGATTTTTTACTTGGTATTTCCTATTCAGCATTTAAAGTGGAAAAAAAGAATGGCCTCAGATCTGTGTACATAGAATTGTGAGCAAATCTCTGTATCTTGCTTATAATTCGAAGCTTAACACTCAAATATGGTTAGTAAATGGAAATTGTAAGCAATTAAACATATAAGAAACATGCACAATAACAAATAAAGTGCACAATTTATTTTTCAAAATGAATCATATACATGTATATACCTACATATTTTCGTCAGCGATATTAAACTCTATTTAAACTTATAAATAAACTCGAGAAAATGCTAAGCATCTCAACAAAACACATTGCATTAAACTAATATTACGCAAAAGATCATACCGAATTACCGATAGAATGAATAGTATTTTAGTACTCTTTTAATACATCAGATTTTGCTTAATTTGCGCAGGTAAACAGTTAACTGTCTGATTTACCGAAGTCTTCGTAAAAATTACAAAATGCAGGCGATAGTTCCCAGGTTACAAAGCATAGATAATGAAAACGAAAAGAAACGAAAATCAAAACAAGCTAACACCACCGTCATATGTGAAAACTGTCAACGCATTGAAATATTTAACCTCAATTTACTTCACAAAATCGGCACCAATGTACTTTGCATGTTTCAAAGATCCCCTTCGTACGCGAACTGTTGCACAACAAACTAATTTATCATTGTCGATCTGACCCGTTTATCTTAAACAAAGAACCTCGTTTGAATACGAGTCTTGGTAAAATGAGTGGGCATACCCGGGCCGGGGCAAAATAAAAGCCGGGGCAGATCGGCAATCGTCAATTCCAAAATACACATTGTTTTGCAGCAATATTTACAGCGAATACAAATATACTGGTCCGTAACATATCCTCAAAATTTTAATGAGATTGACATATTGATAGTTTTGCCCCGGCCCGGGTTAGCCTACCCATTTTACCATGACTCATGGAATACCGAACCTGATTGTAACACGCCTTTCCTTTATTATTATTTCCGTAATAATTCAGATTTGAAACAGAATTAGCCCATAATTTTCGCAATTTATGTTTTCCTTTCCATAAGGATTATTTATGCTAAATTACATTGAATTTGACTCAGTAGTTCTTGAGAAGAAGATTTTAAAAAATGCACCCCCCTTTTTCTACTGTTTCGAGGTTTTCTCCGCTTTAAATAAAGATCGGTCTTTCATTTTTGCAATTTATATTAACCTTTCCATAAGAATGCTTTGTGCCAAATTTGGTTGAAATTGGCTGAGCGGTTTTAGAGAAGAAGTTCAAAATGTAAAAAGTTTACAGACGGACAGACAGACAGACGGACGGACGGACAGACGGACGACGGACAAAATGTGATCAGAATAGCTCACTTGAGCTTTCAGCTCAGGTGAGCTAAAATCATAGGGCGCGAAGGGGGTTGGGAGTTAAGAGAATCCCAAATTTAGGTGATCATTTGGTGTTTGGTTCATGCCAGTTACCTCAAGAGGATTGCAGATTGCACTATAGTATTAAATTTCACATTATAGTTTGTGTATGTGTTTAAAATTATAACCTTTTTTCGGAATTACACATATACATTAAGTAATCATAATTTATATTGCCTCGTTGGGGAAATCAGGATCGCCGTAGCCAACTGTCCTCATCTATTTAGGAAAATTAATTGCATACAATTTGAAATGATTTTCCTCAGCTATAAGTTTTGGGGAAATTCTGTTCTGACATCTATTCTTGCATTGCAAGTTAAGATACTGATACCGTGCTTAGGACTTTACGTTCTTGGCTATTGTTAAATGATATTTTAAATAATAAATAATAAAGAAATATAATTTACAAGTATTTTCAATGTTACGAAAAGCAGGTTAATTATTAAAAGATTAATACTCATTACAATAATCCCTTTAAGGGTAGAGGAATTATCCGTGAAATCAAGTATTGTATTGTATTGTTTATTTGCTAAAATTCATATGAATTATAAGCAGTTGACACATATGTACATAATTATAAATATATTACGCTACACTCTATCCAAGTGAAATCAAGTGAAACTTGTATATTATAATAGCATCGTTTTCAAAAGGGAGAGTTGGATCAGACAGGAATTTCAGGGGTAACTCCGAATTTTAAAAAAAATGAATATAAGAAAAAACTACTAAAATTTAAAGAGGACCCCCTGTTACGTGTCAGTGACAAATACTGAATATTTGATTAAACTCCTTATGAATGTATAACCCATTCATACGACAGAAATTTGCTTTTGGGTACAAATTTACACATGAGTAAATTTACATACATAAGTAAAAGTAAATTTGCTAATCGTTCAAGATGAGAATTATGTACCGTATGTAAATCCTAAAATTGTCATTTAAAATCAGGAGATTTTGCATGTGTTGAGGTAGTTCCGCGACATGTTTAAAATAAAAGGCGACGTTATCGTGTTTTTATCACTTAAAATCACTTAAAATTAAAGGAAATAAATCTAGTATATGGAATCTTTTCCGACTTTGATGAAAATTTATTAAGTGGATGCAGATGCTACATAACATGATATGTGTTTAAAGTCGGAACCGAATATTATTTATTTTAAATGAGAAAGATAACTTAAAATTTGACGCTTGTTATTTTCGCTTGTTAAACAAATGTTAAACGTATGTTGCTATTATTTATTTGTTAGCGTTAGCCGAGTATAGGACAGGTTGCTCGATTGTCTATCCGTAGAAAAAAGTCGGAAGATATAGTACTACCATCTATTTCATGTTCATCAATGAGGTTACTATAAGCGGAGTTTCTTAATTATTATTCACAAATATCTAATATTCGATAACTAATATATTACTACATATACATGTACTAAACTATCAGAGCGATAGTAAAATATAAGACATGAACTAATTTAAGGTAGTACAAAACAGTATCCGAAAAACAAACACTTCGGAAATCCTTGCTTAAGTCAAACGTTTACGAGAAACAAATAAATGAAGTACGTCACTTTCTACGTATCTTATGACGTCACGCCGTGCAAGAACTGTTCAAAAAATACTTTGTAACAAAGTGGGGGAGGGAGGTTTAAACTTCTTTTTAAAAATATCTAGTGGTGGAATTGTCTTGGTATTTACAAAATATTATCTACATATTCCAACAATTTATATGATAGTTTTTCGTGGAATTTGAATGATAGGAATTTATGTAAAAACGGTATTTAGTATGGCGAATAGCTCCAAAATAGGGCCTTCTTGCATATACTTTGGACTGATTTTATTGGTATAAAAATTTATTAAAGTCAATGATTATTATTTTTTAACGTTTAACGTGTCTTAGTCTCTTTGTTAATAGATATTTGCCAAAAAATATTTTGACAATTTAAAAAAAAAAAAATCATGTATTCTGATGAGCCTAGCCCTTTTCTAACAGGGTGTCGGAAGCCATAGTTGTGACCTAGATTATGAGAAAACTAATAGTGGATTTTTTTTTAAAACTTTGTACATGTATATGTATACAGTTTAATATGATTAACATTTCGTGCAATTTAAAAATAAATGAATTATGGGAAAAATTTTCGCTATCTGTTTTGTACTACCTTATCTAGGTAAGATTTGCTTTTAAAATACGCAATGACTGCCAAAAAATAAACGTGACGCCATTCTTTTTGCACGACTCTATATGCGATATACATGAATCGGTGTAAAACTTCAAAGAAAAAACACTGCACCATTGGACAACCCAAGTAAACACACTAACAAGGGTTTGTTTAATGGCTAAATCGCCTGTATATTTGTTTATAAACTATACATTATTACATATATACATATATATATATCCTTAAAGACAGGTTAATTATGATTATTAAAATTCTGCATAAAATCCCAAATTTATTTTTCTATATGCTTGACCAGATTATTCCAACTTGTTATTACACATGTTTTAGTAGGCTCTATAGTAAATATGGATGCTTTGTTTTGGAAAGAAACGTTTTCGGAACCGCCTTTTTCTTCAAGAACATATAAACTTTTGAGCGATTAAAGATAACATGACATCTGAATACTTCTATGAACTCATGTAAGCTTTAATTGCTATCTCCTATCCAGAGTTGTCTTTCGTTACACTCGCACAGACAACCCATTTATTCCTCATAAAGGCGTCTAAAGGTTTAAGGACACACGAGACGTTCCTCAATTTTAAATAATTTTCCATGAAAAATAATTCTTATCTATTTGCATTAAAGTCAGTTAATGCCCAAACATTTAGGATACATTACCAGGGTTTTTTTTTTGGAGTTAGAACATTTTGGATTTTTCCTATAATACTATGCAAAATGCAATTGAATGCTTATAAATAGCCATAGCATATATTTTCCATTGAAACTATATATCCAAATAGAAAAACATCCTATAACATGTAATATAATTATGGAATTATGTGATGGAAATTTTCACATTGTGGAAATAGGCCAAAAATTGGAAAATAATGGAAGATAGGTATCTCTATCCTTAATATAATAATATAAATGCATTCACTTATTTCAGAACTTCAATATGTATCAATGTTTCCCATTAAATAAAAAATTACAACAATCGTTCTTTGACCAAAATAATTAATAAATGAAACATCTTATTTACAATATACTTACTATCGCAACTCTTAAAATTATCACATCAACATATGTGTATTAAGATTAAACTCTGTTATCAAAACAATAAAATACATTGTAACATTTTATTTTATTATGCTTCCACATAATTTTGTTGCAATGTGTATCAGAAATAGTTTTTCACAGAAAATTATCCTCACAACTGCTTACGGATTTCTCTCAATATTTACATTCATAACAGTCTGAACAATTTTTTTTTCAATAATCTATATAAAACAAGAAAGGTATATAAAAACAATATTGTAAAATGCTTATCAGCACGTTATGAAGAGGGAACAGTCAATTCTCCATGTATGTGAAGGAAACCATGGTAACTACAACTGCCTGGAAGTCTGGGATCAGTTAGAGCAAGTCCGTAATCGGAAGGTAACATGAAATAGTTCAAGTAAAGTCAACAATAAAGTACTGTATAAAACAAAGCACCAATCAACAACATTACATGCTATCAATTTGAATAAATACCATGGACAGAAAAGATCTAATCCTCATATTAATCAGAATCTTTGAATGATCAACTCTATTGATGAATATCTGTTAAAAAACTAAATCAGATATGCTTCTAAGAGCTAACCATAGGTCCAATAACACCCCCGCCCCCCACACACACCTTCTCTTTTATGTGGTTACCTTTTAAAGCTGTAACTTAGTAAGAAGGCATACACCATACATGTGTACATGTAGGGCCATACATCTCTACATACAGTTGATCTTCACTGGGTTAGTGTCTGGTATGTTACCATGAACAGTGACGCCCAAGACACTTAATGAAGATGAGGCAGCCAAAAAGGCTGTAACAGTGTTACAGAGATATAGCTTTTAGCAGACCTCATCAGTCTTGGGCAGTCACAGTTTAATGCCAGCAACCAGACTTTATGCTGCCATTGGTACAGTAGATTCATTTCAAAGTCTAGAACAAGAATTTACACCTATTATTGTGACAAAAATATGCAATGCAATAAAAAAAGTTACAAATAATTTCTAACCAATAATGATTGATATGTATTTAAAAATTTAACACTTTGTGTGTAAACACCTGCATAAGAAATTTACATATCCCTCATAATTACTTTTCAGTGTTAGATATGATAAACTTACCTTACCATGTGTCGTTTTATTACATTGGGTTTATTGGGGGTAAAGAGATGCACTCCTATTACAAATCCTGTTGGAGGGAAAACAAGGGGGAGGGTTGACAGGTGCCCCTCTCCCTGTGTTTACTGTATGGTAGTGGGATCTGCATAACAATAGCAATAATATGTCAATAAAATGGATGTAAACATCAACCATGACATTAAATTGATCTGTTGTTTGGCATTTCAAAAAATGTAATAATTCTGTAAGTTCCATGTCAAATACATGTATATTGCAATCAATACAGCAAATTACACTACATACACACTCTGACAGTTAAATTCAAGTTAAAGGGTACCTGCAGTGCCGGTCATTTTTTGATATTATGGAGATCTATGTGAAAAAACATCATCCCGAAAATTTTACTGCGATCGCATAAGTACTTTTCGAGATATTTGGGGAAAACCCAATTTCACACCTGAACGGTTTTTGAATCAAGCCGATTTGGCGCGAGATGAACTGTGACGTCACGGGGTCAACGCCGCTACAGGAGAAACAAGAGAATCGTATGAAAACTGTTCGTTTTCTTGCATTGTTTTATCAATATATGAACAGTTGTTTCTGTACTTTTATTTCCTTTTCAACCCAGGATGACTAAATAAAATGTTTGAAGTAAGTCAAATTTGTAACACGCTTTCCATATAAATTCACAGTCTATGTACCAAAATGACAATCAATCAAAGCACTATTGTGATAAGAAACATATTTTTTCGTATTTTTCTGGGACGATTTTTCCATGACATTATAAATGATATTGATAATAGTTCATATTTTGTAAGAGGTATTATAACGCGGGGTCTATTCCTCGTATGAGACATAAAATTACCACTATGTCGCCCGATTATTCCTTTATACTAATTTCAAACCAATTACAATTAAAACAGCATGCATATAAAATAAACACAGGATTGATTATAAACGGATCAGGGCGAAAGTCCATGCAAGATGGCTGCATGATGAAGTCTGTCTTGTATTCTTTAAAAATACAATAGTGGAATTTTATTTTAGTCTTATTTACATCCTTTGTCATATTTTTTTTCAAAGATTTTATAATGATTCGGCGTCAGTATAACAACTAAATTAAGCTATTTGGAGTATTTAACTGCTGACCATAGAGCTCGAAAGAAAGTTGCACTTCCAATTAATATTAGATAAGAAATTAAGCCTAAATTAATGATCAACGTAATTACTTCCGAAATAATTATTTAATTACATTTTTAAAAAGATTAAAACGGCTGAATGGTCATTTTGTCACTTAAAATGTGAGTAAATAATTAAGTAACAATCAAGACATTTATTTTTAACGTTAGCAGGCTAGTGGTTACGATTGATGGTCTGATTGACAGACTATACACATGTATTAGCTTATGAACGCTTGATTTTACACAGTCTAATATATTTTTCGGTTTTGAGTAGCTTATTATACACAAATCAATTTACCAGTCTAGAGGTGTGAAACCCCCTTTTGTTCACCAGACATGCATGTGTACCATGTATATACGTACCCCAGATATACACGTGTCTGGAGCAGTAGCTCCGTTAGTTTACCTGCTTACCTGTGTCATTGTCTTGGATCATTAGCGTGTAAAGTGATATTATGTTATCAAAACATATTCTGCCCATGCAAGTGTTTTAAGATATCGTAATCATCGGTAAAAAGGCGAGGAGGATAGCATATTTTAAAATCCTTTAAAAATAAATCTGACTGTAACAAATATATATGGATACAATTTTCTAAATCTACAATACTTAAAATAACTAGATACGTCAAAACATCGGACCTATATCAATCATTTTGGCTGTAAAATCGAATTTATTTTGTATAGCTTTGTATGGAAATTTTCCTCCTGTTGACCTCGTGACGTCACTTCCGCTGAAGCCTCGTTATCGCCTAATTCTATTTTCTCTTGATTGGATTTCTCAAAGCAGGTAAAAATAGCCACTTTGAAGCGGCGTAACTCCGTTATTTTTGCATTGATTTCGATGCGTTTTTTTGCATTAAATTCTGGTAAATAAATTCTTTAACATAAGTTTCACATGGGTTTGGCTGCAGGTACCCTTTAAGACTAAATATTTCTACAAGCCCCCATCACCCAACCGATACATCAAACTAAACTCTTTTAGAGGTTGATGATACATACACATAGCTAAACAATAAAAAATGACCAGGCATAACTACATGTAGTGTGACTGTATCATCACTTGTGTATATATGTGCAATTTACGTGTAGGTCCTACCACGTAGGTATTTAACGGCCAGTAGAATCTCCTAAGTGTACACTCGAATGTTGTGTTTGGGTAGACCCATCTTAGCCGCCTCCTCCAAAGTTCCACGATCACAGTACTCCATAAACACCAGCATTTCATCCAGACCTATAATGTATCGGAAGAAAAAGTGAGTAAGCTGTTGTTCCCAATACAAAATTATATAATCCGTTCTGCTGCAATGTAAAGCCACAACCAGAAAGTTACATGTATCATAAGTACTTGATAAAATATATTAATTCTTTTTTAAAGGTTATTGACAATTTAGTTTGAAAATATAATAATTATTCGCATTGAAGTTAAATGAATTGCCAAAACCTCAGTGGGACAGAGATTTTTTTTTAGATTTGAATACTTTAAACCATCTTAAATTTGCAAACAGGAACATCACTGTCAAGAATATTGTTCTCATATTGTCGCAAACCACTGGCAATATGTATGATCCTCTTCCACCTGGCTGTTGTTGCACGAGACGAAAATAACTCATACATGTAGTTTTAAATATTAAAGTATTGACCAATGTGAGTAAAGCATAGTCGGAGATTGACCATTGAAGCATTGATCATCCAATCACAGTTTACATAACATACAGTATTATATCATTGCTACAAAGGCAGTGACCAGGGTTAAACAATTATTTTCATTGGTTAAAGTTGATGTTACACATTCGGTATTAATATTCAAGATTTCGATGAATAAGGTGTTCTAGCAGCCATGGGTAGGAGAGAGCTATGCAGACTCTGGTTGTTTTGAGACAATGTTTTCACCAAAAAGCATTTTTTTAACCTCTTAACCTTTTATGGCTTAAAAAGATCTGATCATGAAAATTAGGCACAGTGAACCTATTTATTACAGGAAAATCACAACATAAAGTTATCATGAATTATAAAGGTTGGCTTACAGTATTAACAAAGAGTCCATGATTGTGTGAAGTCAGAAACCTGTAGGTAATTGTGCCTGCAAAAAGGGGGTACCAGCAAAACCCACAGAATTCTAAATCTATCTGATGAATCCAACATGTCAGTAACAAATCCTCATCCTGTGGACTTCAACTCCATAATACCAGACTAGGTTATTGTCTTAAGTTGCAACTTTTTAACATGTACGGAACTGTAATTCCCAGGTCGTCCATCCAAGTTTTTTTTCAGACCTGGAGCTTATACTGGATCAGGTTTGGATGCTGCATGTCCTCAAACAAGATAATTTCATCGGCCAATTCCTTCAGGGCTTGATGGCTTGAAATTTCACCTGAAAGAGCAATATTGAGGCTACAGATATGAGTCATGAGTGCCAAGTTTTGCTTAATGTTTTGTAATGTTAGCTAGAAACATAGACGTTAACATTATTATTCTTAGCTGCAGGTCTATAGATCCCGTTCTGAAAAATGTGGATGGACCTTGGAGCTACAGTTTCATAAGTAGCACAACTTTTTGTGTGCCGGAAATTGCAACTTTTTAACCTGTATAAAACTGTAGCTCCCTGGTCGTCCATCCGAGTTCATTCAGACCGGTAGCTCCAGACCTGCAGCTAGTTTATTCTTTATAAACACCAAAGCAGTGATTCCAACAACTACTGACCTTGACTGTGGGTTGGACTGACAGGTGTCCGGTCGGCTGAACCAATCACATGACTGATACAGCTGTTGATGCTTTTCTTCAATTCCTAATAAATATCATTACTTACTATTAAATAATTATAAGACTGCGGAATCCTTAGCATTTATTGTGGCTCAATTTTTTTATGGATTTGTTGAGTTGATCCCCTCAGCATGAATTTACATCTTCAAAGAATTATCAAATGCAGTATTAATTCATTAATAAATTAACAAAATAATGACCCCCTTTAACATGTAAATGATTAAAAATAATTTAAAATGAAAACTGTCCCAAACCAAAATTAAAATTCCAAAGTACATGTACTGTATACAGGGTTTATTTCGCCCCATGTAATTTTCACCCTTCTACACTTGCAAACAGTTTCGCCCTGTCTGGATTTCGCCCAGACACAGTTTTGCTTAAAGAGAGATAATCTGAGACATTTGAATTTAAAGTGAGATGATAATTACCAGCCATGAAGTTATCTTAAAATCTCCACAAATTGGACTTTTTGAAAATTTAATCCAATGCCAATACTTGCCTGATATTCTTCATCTGTCAAACAAGCCAGAACATTAGGTTCACATGCAACAATGAGAAAGTCCAATCCTTGACTAGCCCACCTAAATAGTTGTAACCGGTGTCGGTAGAATAAAAACTCAGACAACTTGATCTGGTCAAAGGTTCACTTCATTCAGTATATAAATTACATAAAAACCTTGAATAATTCATTATAATTGTTGTATTCCATATTTAAATACATAATTATTTAACATAAAGTAATTTCACAATTATATTTATTATAATATCTTACCAGGACAGCTTAACCCAAGACAGACAGTATTCATCAGTATTTACAAACGATGCGTCTATCTGGACAACGAAGTGGGAAGTGTCCAGGTATTTAACATATATCATATAGTGCAGTATATTGGCGGGAACAGGTAGAAGAACAGGTTTTACAGATCATGTGATATTTTTATTTATAGATGAAGTTGGTCGTCGCTGGGCTAAAAATATCCGCTCACACGCACACGAACACTCTCAAAATATATGCAATAGCGCAAATACATATTTAAATATATAACCCTGGTTACATAGTGAAAAAAAACCTCCTTCAGCAAACTGAAACAAGAGGCCCATGGGGCCACATCGCTCACCTGAGCAACAATGGGCGTTCAAAAGATATTGCGCCATATGGCCCCTCAGTAGAATAACAAAAAATAAATATTGTAAAGTATTCAAATTTTACACTTATTTTTGCATACACGTAATCTTTGACATTGTATCTTTACATGTTTTTCTATCTTAAGTTATGATAAAAAATATCAAGGTGCCGAATTCACCAGATTCATAATGCCGAATTTACCAGCTGCCGAATTCACCAGGTGCCGAGTTCACTATTTTTGTAGGTGCCGAATTCACCAGATGCCGAGTTCACTTGTTACCGTTTGTATCACCTAGCCATTCCGTCCAAGAATACATATACGACGTTCACGACACTGCTTGCTTGCAGCATTAAGGTTACACTACAGTATTAAATTTTACTATATATTCTTACCAAAATTGCACAACTTTAGGTACAGATTAAAAATTCAAAACGAACTTCTGGAAAAATCCCCTTAACATCTTTTTAAACAACGCTTCATTTACAATTTTCTAGCAAAATACACACGTGCATCCAGCAAGGCGTGAGACTTTGTTTACCTCGAAGTTACACATGTGCTTGAAAATCAAGCCCGGGCCTTTTCACCCCCCTCCGGAAACAACACGCATCAAAAATTCAAATGACCTCGCATTATTACAAAATTGGGATAGTTAGACCTTTTACACATTGTTTTTCATCTCATAAAAAAATCAGCTCCTGTCGCGTGCGGAAACGACCTGCATTAATGCAGGTCGAATGCATTGTTTAGCACTATTATTTTGATCATGCAAAATATCTAAGTTACAATAAGCTAATCTACCTGATGAAATCGTCTGGATCTTCCGCCAGTGGGTTAAAAACTTCGGTTGGCGTTGTCGACAAGGGAGTTTTTAATTCCCCGTCCGCCATATCAAGTTTCGATAACTCATGCTCGGTGAGAATCCGTGATTCGCACCTATTCTGTTTCGCGCTAAGATGATTCGCACCTCCCTCGGAGCGAAACATCTCGCTGTATTAAGATATTTTTCTCGTGTTATTATCGCTCTGAAATTAATTATCACCTATATAAGAATTGAAATAAGTTATAACAAGTATTCCTTTTAAAGGAATGATCGGCAATAATGATATATTGATAGTTAGAAGCAATCAACATGATCAGTTTGATGTAAAATAATAAAAAAGTACTGTATTTTTACAAAATATAGAATATTTTGAATCTGTACACCATAATTTCATTATTATAAACCGTCAACAAATTTAATTTTGAAATAAATTTGGGAAAAGCCGTTCGTAAACTCCTTGTCTAATTTTATATTTTTAACGTAATTATTAAATGTTAATGTATCTTCTTCAGAATACTGAGTAGGGCTCTTCAAAGAGCATTAACACGTATACAAAGAAAGAGTTGTATTAAAATAATTTAATGCGACTGAAAAATCATAACTTGCTATTGAGGTCGCAATATAACGTAACCTTGTTTATAAATCCAGCCGTCTTCCTAGCTACTATTATGCAACATCAATAGATCGAGGTCAGTTCATGGAGCATCTTCTTATGATTGAGGTCAGTTCATCGAGACAACTGCATTACTGAATGAATCTTTCGATCGAAATTCTTACGCGTGAGACAAAATGTGCATTCTTGAATTAACAGGTCGAACGGTATTTTATGTATGTTTGCATCTCTTAAGGTAAATGAATTGAAATAAAACCGAGTAAAATGTTATATAAATACTAAACCAAACCTCAAGTTTTTATAAGAACTACTTATGCAAGCGGAATGTCTGCGCACGTGGAAGCATTTGCCGGATGCCTCATATGGACACAACAGTGATCGGCCGAAGCCGATCACAATCAAAGTACTGAAGTACTGAAAGCCGGACTCTTTTGATGTGTATAATGCGCATTGTGCAGTAAAGACTGACTCTCTCTCTCTCTCTCTCTCTCTCTCTCTCTCTCTCTCTCATATGCTTTTAATGTCGGCAAGCGTCAGATAGTGACTAAATTTTGAAAGCGACTATTAGCAAAAATATGTCTGTCTAGTAGAATAAAAATCAACGGTGCATTGCACTTTGAAACAAGCGTTATAAACTTAATCTCCTATATCTTCGATGTGCAGCCCAAGATTACTGTTTTGAAAAGTAGTTCATGGAAATTCATGCGCATTGTATGTGTCAAAAATGCATACTATTAGTCTTGTTTTTAAAACACGTAATTAATAAGAAAACAACCACTCTTTGCTAGATTTATTCGCAAAAAAAACCCACAAAAAAAACAATACATTTCACAAAACATGGCTCTCTGTGTAACTATTTGGTATAGCGGAAGCTTTTACTTTGACGCTGTTCGGTTTTTTGTTTACTTTTGAAGCTGTGCTATTTATAGTAACTTTGGCGATTTGCCTGCCTACAGCCAGGACTCTGCTTTCAGCAGAGCCCGGCTAAAAATGATGTTTGCATTTATATATGCGCCGCTAGCATAACGTTTTTACGTTTGCGTTGGCTTTTTTATGAAGCCTTTGAAGCCATGGCGTTATTATATATGTTCAGATCAAGAGGTATTAATTGTGTTGTGATAACAATTAAACCATCTCTCTCTCTCTCTCTCTCTCTCTCTCTCTCTCTCTCTCTCTCTCTCTCTCTCTCTCTCTTAAATTCTTCAAACAAATAATGTCTAAAACAAAATGTTTAAAGTGTCTGAAAAAGATGAAGTCAAAAGCATTAAGACAAGATCATGGAAGGAAAGTTATCTAAATGTTTAAAGAGTCTTATAAAGATTAAGTCAAAAAAATTACGACAAGATCACGGAAGGAACTTTATCTACCAATCCACTGATTCTACGCGGTATAAAAATGAAAGTACTACCATGCACAGTGTAGTCCGAACGGAAGTGCACGGTTTTGAGTAGCGCTGTTTGTCGAATGGAATAAACAAATAGATGACGTACATGTAGCATTGCGAACAGTCGAAGATTTTAATCAAATAAAATGATAAATGGATGTAAAAAAAAAACTTCCTTAACAATTCAATACGTTATGGATAATAAACTGGCAAAAGTATAAAAATGTGCATTCCTTTTGCAACATGATTTACAATGAACATTTTGACAGTCACGTTCTAAAGCTGAAATGATTATTATGTACGAAATGCAATCATTTCGACTGAATAGGGGACATGTAGAGGTAGATATATACCTCAAGAGAGTAATCTGACCTGTACGCATAGTTCTCTGATTATACATTGGCTTCGAATGGTAAGTTAACTTAATAGAATGACAATTGTATGAATTGACTCTTCAAAAAAATAATTCAATGATGAAAAACAGATATTTTTGCTAGGATTATTTTTGTATTAAGTAGTTTTTAATCGGCCTTGCACATTCTTTTACAAAGCTGTCATATGCACATGAGTGCTAAACACCTATATATATATATAGGTTTTGGATTAATGAGATTTAAAAGCGGAGTACTAGTGTTACATTAAAAGTTTAAAATTTATCAATTTAAACTTAACTATAACAGTTTATAAACTGTTATAGTTAAGTTTAAATTGATAAATTTTAAACTTTTAATGTAACACTAGTACAAATATATATATATATATATATATATATATATATATATATATATATATATATATATATATATATATATATATATTTATTGACAAGCAGACCAGAAACTTTATATAAAATATATTTGCAGTTTATGCGATTGATATCAACACCCTTATTATAAAAATAACTAGATGACACCCCGCGCTTGCGCGGGAAAAACACTTTACAAATTAAGGTGGAATAACACATCATCACAAAATAGCTTACTCTATAGCTAAGTGGATAGTTTCGGGCTTGTGATCCGTACATCCCAAGTTCGAATCCCGCAGGGGCTTTTGTTGTTACTTACTGAATTGAACTTTTTTTTACATATTCATGTTTTATCCCCAAACTACAAATTTTTCGCTTGGTTGACATATACATGTACAGTTTATTTGTCATAATATCTTTCATAATCATAATTTACTGTTAATTTGAGTGACTTTTTCCAGGTGTCATTTCCACTTTTGGGGCTTTGTGTTTTTTGTACACATTTATTTGTGTCCGATTTTTTTTCTTAATTGGTAAAAAAAAAAACCCAAAAAACCTTCAAATTCAAAAAATGTATTGTTTCCTTCATATATGTAGTTTCTTGTCTGAAAGATATCATATTGGGGAAATATTTTCACGACAAAAAACAATATTTTTTGTCAAAGAAATTTTGATTCAATTTCTTATTGAATATTTGCAGTTTTGATTCAATAAAAATATTTTCCACAGAGAAATTTCAAGATTATTGAATATTTGTACAGTTTTGATCCTATAAAAATATTTTCCAAAGAGAAATTTTAAGATTTTAAGATTGATATGACGAGTATAAACTTATTACTACCGTATAAAAAACGAGATACTGTCCATCCAGATATGAGTTATTGACGTATTTACCATCTACAATCAAAATTCTGTATGCAGCGCTTCTTGTTCTCTCGCTTCGACAAACAGCGCTACCCAAAACTGTACACTTCCGTTCCTTTACTGTTAATATGTGAAGTTGCGCCCCCCCCCCCCAAATTAAATCTTATTTAAATTATATCATCAAAAAAGACCTTGGACCCTCCCTGGGAAAAATTATCCTTCCGACCCTCATGGGAAAAATCCCTAGCTTTAATTTGAACCTCCCAACCTCCGGTCCCCTCGAGGAAAATAGATGTATCGGTACATGTACTAGCTGCAGGTCTGTAGCAAAAATTCGGATGGACGACCTCAGTTGTAAATTGGATGAAGAATTCAATGGTACTAATTGTTTTCACAGAATTTGCCTATAAATAAGGTTAATTAGTCGAAAACTAGCGCACGTTTTTCTGCGCAATAAATACATTTTTTTCAATGGGTGGCCCTGTAGCTCCGAGGTCGCTCCTCCGATTTTTTTTCAGACCGGGAGCAACAGACCTGCAGCTATACATGTACATGCTGAACTTTTATTTCATACTCTCAGCTTTCACTCTGTTCCTGATATTAAAGGTCTATAACTCGTATGCTGAAGTAACATTACTACCACAGCAGTTTGTGCGGAGAGAATTTGACCAAAGGGAGATAACTCATAAATATGAAATAAAACTTAAGAGGATTCATAGACCAGATGTTGTTCCATATATATATATATATATATATATATATATATATATATATATATATATATTGTATTCATTTTAATATAACACGGTCAAAGGTCAAACTACTCGTGATGTCGACTTGAAGACTAAAGTGAAAACTACTATAGATGTAATTAATATTTTGTTTGCCCAGATGTTGTACAATTTATATTACATTTTATAGACGGTTGAGAAATTAAACTACATGTACATAAAGTTAATATTTTCAACTTCAAACATCAAAGATTTAAAAAAAAACACCAAAAAACCCTTTATTTGCAAAAAGCTACAATTAAAGCTACAATACTCAATGAAATCTAATACATGTGTCATTTCTTGAATCCGTGTTAAGAAGTTTAATAGTATTAATATATTATTAAATTAGATTAATAAATCTGAAATCTATAATTATACTAGTATTTATAAATTCTAAAATATTGATCCAAACGCTTGATAATGTAAACAAGTCAAGTTTTTGTACCTATTGAAAATTATATCAACTATATATACATGCACACATATTTCATTTCACTAAAGTTAGAGCACTTTCTACCAAAGAAATGTTTGCATTATGTCAAAATCCTTTGTATTTCTTTTTATAAGAAACCACATTAACAACGTGCTGATCGTTTACATTTAATTAACACATAACAGCTTTATTTACATGCAAAATATATAGTAGTAGATAGTAAGTAATCATATATAATACATGAAAAACACACAGTTTCTGAATTGTTACAATCACCACAGTTTGATGAAACATGACATATAAAACAAACAGAGTTTGGTAAAACATGTATATGATATAATCACAGATAGTTTGTTAATGTATTACAACATTTAAACACAATCAGTTTATTTACATTGACATTTGATGTTCATTTTGTAGACATGTAATTTCATGATCACAGTTTGTTTACATGTAATACTGGATTTTCTTCACTTTAGCTGTTTTATATTCAGCAACAACGAGGTTGTCTCTGGTGTCCACATATAAAGCGCATGGGTACTGTAAATGACAGTTGTCAATGTAGCGGAGGAACTGTCCGTCCTGATCCAGGATGTGGATACGGTGGTTGTCACAGTCTCCTATCAGGATTCGACCCTGGCTGTCTGTAGTGATGCCGGCTGGATCAAATGGTTTCTTGGTAGTGGAGGGAGGACCGGTGTATGTAAACCGGAGTTTCCCGATCTGATTGACCACCACTACTGCACAGGCACTATTGTCAGCTACACAGATATCTAGGTTCTTGTTCTCACTGATGTATTTACTAGGGTAATTTTCAGATGAATAGAGAGGTTGTCCTTTGTCATCGTATTGAATCGTTTGTTTCTCTGTGGAGCCAGAATAACGCACAACTTTTACTTGTTTCTTATCATCAGTGATCATGACAACCAGGAGGTCACCAGAGAAGGTAATACAGACATACCAAGGCCTCCACCCCTGTAGTCTGATCACTGTCTGTATCTGTGTATTCTTCACTATGTTCACAGTGCTATCAATGGGATCAGTATAAACTAGTTCACCACTCTGTGTCACTGCTATGTCTACTGGAATGTTCTCTGACTTGGTTTGGATTGACTTCACTAGTTTACCGTGGAGGTTGTAGAGTCTCATCATGTTGTCCTCACCACACGTCCACAGTTCAGCATCACTCAGACAGGACACACAGCGTAATCTATTAGATTCTCCATACTCTGTGTTTATATCTGTGATGATCTGTGGTACATCAATGAGCGGTCTGTCTGGGGGAGAGGACTCAGCACCGGGAGAATCCATTGTGTAGCCATGTTCTTCTGTTTTGATAGATAACGCTGACAGAGAACCAATCTGCTGATAAATCTGTTCTTTGTTAATCTTCTGAGGAGTGAAACTTGGTAAGGAAACTGTCAGTTTAGAAGGCAATCTTCTGAATTCAGCATTCCTGGATTTGTAGGCATTGACATGGCTGACATCATTGGAGTTTAGTAATTTCTTTAGATCAGCAATGCTCTGTTCAATTTCAGAAATACTGCATTTGATTTCATTTTCCTGCTTATCAAGGACAACCAGGTGTTTGGATTCCATTTCATCCACGTCAGATTTCAGTTTCTTGATGGCAATGTCTATTTCTCTGTGCAATTCTTCTCCATGTTTGTCAATAGCTGTTGTTAATTTCTTGGAGTTTTTATGCAGATGAGCTTTCTGAACTGGGATGTTAGATGCAATCTCTTGGTATTTAGGATAAATGGAATTTTCTAATTCTTGTAGATCTTTTTTTAAGGCTTCTCTCTTGGTATCTAGTATTTTTAATATGCCCACTTGCTTGTGTCCTAGATGTTCACCAGAGGAGACACACTCCACACAGATAGGAATGTTACATTGTTCACAATGAAGGTCACATAATTGTGTGGAATGTTTTGAACATTTAGGAGTAAGTCCTCTCTTTTTAAATGGCACTACTTTGTGTTCTTTAGATTCATCTAAGAGATGTTTTCCAACGCAGGCTACACACAAATGTATGTGACAAATGTCACAGTACATAGGGGGGCCCATGGTCTCACAGAGATGACACCGTAACACATCCTGGGCCCAAGTACGGCGGTCCATGGTCAGGCAGTTTGTTGGGATTTTTAGATGATTTCTGAAAGAATAAAAGAACAGTTACATGAATGTATTCTATTATTAGCAAACTTGTTTTTATTAATTCTATGTCATTTTTGTATGTGTAGTCAAAAGTGTAGTCACAGGGATGGGAGGTAGGATCAAGAGCCCCCCCCCCCCCCCTACGCTCTACTGACTAAGCTATAGGGTTAACCAGTTTCAAGTTGTGCAAATCTCATGCAGGGGTCCTGGGGTAGGGGGGTGATTTTTATTTTTCAAGTTGGGGGGGGGTGGTCCAAGCCCTACTTTTTGGTAATTTTACTTTTGTAAATAATTTTACGTTTTTCTATGAGGGGTAGGCTCCAAAGACTCCTAACGCATCCTCACCGTCAGGATCTGCTCCACGCATTCTCCAACTTTTATAGGATTGCTTTGTCGTTCCGCCCCCCTCCCTCCCCGACACACACCAATGGCACTGGTCTACACTGTTTGTTCGGTTACTGATGGTAAAACATTGAAATAATGTGCACGGTGCCCAGTGTACAATATTGATTATGTTCTTTATTATTATTTCTTGATATTATTTTACTTATTCATCAACAAACTACAAACCTTCACACTCCCAACATGGCGATTCGGGTATTTTCTCTTCCGGGTCTGGTTACCTGTACAATCGTCACGTGATTTCTTTATTTGTAGGTCAATATGGGTCGCCTCCTTCCTGCAATGTTCAAATTAAATTGTAAACATTGGTTCGTGATTGGACTCGCAAAGAATATTGACAAAGGTATTTTGCCAGAAGTCAAATTTCGGGACATGCTTAACGAACAGGGATTGTGGGTGGGAGGGGGGGGGGGGGGGGCTCGACACACCCATGCGCGGATCCAGAAATTTTTAATGGTCGGGAATTGAGGGGAAAGAAAGTGGGCACTTAAGATGTAGATTCGACAGGAATACGGGCGCACAAGGAGAGTGGAAATTTCATCATTTAACTTTGCACATTTTTCGATTTATAACCGTTATTTGGTTTCTGTTGGACGTGGAATGGTTAGAAAAATGTTTGTAATGCAAAAGGTTTTATCATAATATGGGTCTAAATATAGCAACACGATGCAATTTATGCAAAATCCTACTTATTTGCAGCTGTTTTTAAATGATTTTGTTGTCTCTGGGTCTTCCCTCCACAAATTTGAAACGTGTAAAGATGACATATTTCAGCATTAAAAATGTCGTTTTTTAAAAAAAAGATGGAGAGATGACCCAGAGATGACTAATTATGTACTTTTTCAAAATATGTTTTGAAGGATAAAAAACAAAGTCCATTGATATGATAATGTTGTTTCAATCACTAATTTTTACCAAATATTTTCAAGTCTCGCATGGCTCACTGGTTTCGTCCTGGATTAGTGAATACGAACTTGCAGTGTTTTGGGTTCAAATCCTACTGGGGATCTTTTTTTGTTTTTTTTAACTTATTTTGTTTTAAATGTGTGTTGATATAACATTATGTTGTAATATAGAATACCGGTATATTATGATTTGTCGTTATTGATTTCTGCCGTATGAACACTATTTCCTGTTCTTATTAACTAGTTTATTAAAACATACAATATAAGTGAATTAAAATATGTTTGTATTAACATTTCCAATATAACTAGTTATCGGTTTACCCCTCATTGCCATTTTTAGAACGCTTGTGAGTTTTGTTTAATAACTGGAATAGACATGTACTTCGACTCCCAACATAATATAGTTTTAGTAATTAATTTTTTTTCAAACCTGTACATAGCCTTACGAGGTTATAGACATTTAAATCCCAATTGATTCGTGTCGATGATTCCTGCAATCTTACTATCTTGAGCGCTCACTTTCTTTGCCGGCATAAAGTACAACATCGTTTCAATCCACGGTCTTGAGTCCACGTAGGTGGGAGAGAATTATAGAATTTGGCGTGTTTCGCGATGATGTAAGTACAGTACATGTATGCTAGCATGAATTTTTTTTAGAGACCCAAATATGATTAGGGGGTCCAGGGGGCGAAGTCGATCTTTAGAAGCTTTTTCAGTTTTTGATATTTTAAAGAGTCGAACGAAACCGTGAAATTGACCTGAATACTGGTTGATATAATTATGTTTATTAGAAAATGCATTAATTTAAGTGAAAATAAGAAACATTGCAGTGAAGTGTTTCTAATCAATTTTGTTTTCTAACATCGTGCAATCGAATATAGAAATTTTACATTTTTTATCTTAAACATATTTTTAAAAATCACACAATAATAACATTCTAAAACAGTGGTATGATGTTTTCTCTTCATTGACATCGCCACGTGTCTGATACCACAAAAAGACTATCTATATTCTTTGATTGACTGTGTAGGTACAAACCATGAATGTACGAGTATGTACGTATTACTTAACTATACACAAGTTTGAAGAAATTCAAATCCAATTTTAGGGGTTTTTTTTAGGAAGAGGAGTTAGAGATGGTCGTATTATGCAGGATTCTCATAGTTCTCTTAAATTTTGAAAAATAGAGCTTTATTATAGTTCTCAAAAAAAACCAGATGGATTGGATACTAGTTTAAATATTGAGATACTATATTTTTTCGACCACAAAATAATCTGAATCTGATTTGTTAATTTTTTATGTTTGTCGGAAAATCTATGCGTGTATATGTGGTATGAAGAGTGTATAATATTAAGATAAAAATACAAAAATCGCCGCTTTATGGATCGAGCGGACCAAATATCTATTTCAGTCAGATTGCGGGGGAAACCTTTTCTCATATCCCCGCCCACATTTCTACCTTGAGTGCTGTTCTTATTTTTCATTCTAACCAATACAAAGCAATATCGTGTATAAGGGCCATTTTTTGAAATTCAACTTCAGAATTCAACATTTATATTTGAGGGTAGGAGTAAAAAAATCTTTATCAGATCAACATACAAAAGACTGAAGAAGACTAAATTGTGGTTTATTAACCTTGGATGTGTTTGATAGTGACGTCCCATCTTCTTTGCCTCACACCTCTGACGGGCTGGTCCCTGCCGGCCAGGTACTCACTACTTAGGGCCTCTATCACCTCTAGTATAAACCTCAGACGGGGTTTTACCGTAGCATCTGATGTGTTCTTTCTGTACAGGATATAGGCGTTGCTGCACATTCGATGAACGATATTAATGGCAAGTTTTTTTTCCAGACTTTAGTAGATTTCCGATTATCATGACAAAAGTGTAGCATCATATCTGCCCCATCAACCCCCCCCCCCCCCCAACCCATATTCATGTTATAATATTGTGTTAATTTTGGTTTTCCATTTGAGTTTGCTGCATTAATAAAAGTACTAATCATTTTAACCGGTTGTTTACCCTCCCTCCCTCTGTACGCTGCTGCCAAAGTTTCCCCTTGTCTTACATATACACTTTCACCAGGTCCAACATGAGCATTTCTGACTGTTAAAGGCATATTCCGCTTAAATCTTATGGTTCCTTTCTAATATGTGTTTAAGTCAATTAATTTTCTTGCGATATCGAAACTGCAGAAAAAACTGTCACAGACAACATGGTAACCTTTATGGAGTAAGTTGCAGGTTTTTAAGAAATACAGGACTACTTCTGTTCCTTGTAAAAGATAGGAAGTGGGAGTAAACATTTTACCTAGGTATCATTTCAAATGCGCAACATATCCATGTTGTGCTTTCGGCTAATACACAGAATTTGACGCCAATCTTTACTGCTTTAGACGGGATGTATTGGAGCATTGTTTTGCGACGTCTGGTACCAATCGTCCACATATATGTTCCGGTCCGGCGTGTAGAAATAGGAGGCGAAATGGTCAAACAAGGGGCGAATTTTAATGCCGGGTCTGTAAAGTTTAGAAGCAAAAGATACTGATACTGATTTTTAGAGAAACATTTCTTTAAAAATTTATTTGAAATGCATATTTCTTGGTTTATTAAAAAGCATTACCCACATATACATATTTTTGACATGGCATATCCCAGTGAATATTTGTCGTTATTTTACTCTATTCTTGCTAAAGCCCCCGACCCCACCCCTCATTTGTATCATTACCTCATGGTAACGTGCTTCATTTAAACAATAAAATGCTTCTTTGGCGAGTCATATGGGTATGAAGGGAGCGACATTGCAGAAAAAATACATGTTATGTTAATTTTTTTCTGCAATGATTGATACCTTCATAGTCAACGTTTTATTTTTTTATTTACACTTTTTAAAACAAATTCTTGAATTAATTATAAAAAGTAGGTAAAAGTAACTAAATTATAATAGTTAATGTACATCAGTAGGTTAGATAAAGAAATATTTGGGAATTTGAGCTGGACATCATCATGATTATTTCGTGCGGTCCGTGATTTTTTTTTTTTTAGGTTGTTGAAGCTTTCGACCAATAAATAAATTGGTTAGAACTGGTTCGGGTAGATTTCAGCCTTGTCAGTTTCTATAAAGCTATGAATCACAATCGGGTTTCTTTAAAAAAAATTAAAAGGGGTGTAAATATATAGGGATAATCACTGATGCATCTAGTAATTGACATAAGCAGAGCAGAGTTGAAAGTATGTTGTCTGCTTCAATTTTGCAGCTCTCCCCTATTCCCACCCTTAAAAAATAAGGTGGAAAACTATTAAAACTTGACATGATTATAACAATTAGTCATTGTGATTAGTTATGCAAAAGTGAGTGTTGGTATATCTACACGTAATTTGTGTTAAAATACCAACACTCATGTAATTAGAACTGTTGCGGTTTGGAATGTTTTTGTTGTCTACGAAATGGAAAAACTTCAGAATAAGTTGAAACCGGTTTCTTGGGAACATTTTCATGAACCATCGGCTTAACTGGCTATAGTTATTCGCGTATTGTTGGCTTCCTCACAATACCCAAAACCACAGTGAGAAATCCTTTCATTTCATTTACCAGAGGTATCCATTTTCTTGCTCTCGAAAATCGAGAGAAAAAACTGTTTCTAATGTGAGTCCGAGCGTACCTTAAATTAATGTATATAAACTATAAAGATATATTCCTTTGAGATTAACATGTTACTTAATTGCAACAATAAATCAAAGTAGATTATGAAATCCAAAGTAATATTGTGTGAAATATATTCACATTTATTTTAGGAAAATATGCATGTAGATGTAAAAGTGTGGCATGTTCTTGTAAGTATAATAATAGGAATTTCAAGCACAATGTTTCCATATTGCATAGTTACACAATTTTGATTCACAAAATATTTCAAAAGCATTCAATTTCTTTTAACGAGCAAAGAATTAACATGTTAAAATAAAGGCTTGTAAACTACCACTGCATGAAGAACTAGAAATCCCTCATATTCAATATCCAATTAATCATGTTTGAACAATTAAAGATATGAACACAAATAATGTGCCCATCAGATTTCATATAATGCTATATGAAGTTAGGTACTTCTAAGAACTTCAACGCAATATTCTTATAAGGGTGCTTATCGCTTAATAATTTTGTCAAACAAACAAACATTCACTAATTATGTAATATCAAAAAATCATTTTTTCCAATCAATATTTTGTTTTTAAACAAACTACCCAAACATCAAAACGAAGTATTGCAATTGTATTTAGCTTTTTTTTACGTATATAGCTTTATTGCTACATTGTACGTGTTTATCTAGATTTGTTATATTTGCCTTATTAATAGCAAAATCATTTTGTTTTATATAATGCAGTATAACAACATTCATAACTATGGAATACAATTCCTTTTTGTTTGTCGCACAACTTCTCTGATAAGGTTTAGGTTAAAAACAACAGGAAATACTGCAGATCCAAAGGCATCTGACGTAATTTTTTCTCATAATAAATACATGTATTATTAGGTATAGGGTGTTTATTTTTATTATGAGAAAAAGTTATAACGTCAGGTGCGTGTGTGCAGATCGTCAGGAGATGCATTTCGCGGTGGCATATTCTTAGGCCCTGGATTACCGGAAAATGGTTTTATTTTGCACCGGTTCAGGTGGCATTAAACGGAACCAAACGCCAGCCATCTTGCACAGCGTATAGCAGAACGCACTTTCATCTACTTTAGGACAGAAAAATCATCTGCTGGTGATTGATTTTCAAGAGTGAGAAACAAATATACGGAACAAAATTATGTACATATATGTTAATCACGATACAATAATACATATACATGAAACCTATATATCATATGCTATTTCCGTGCAATGTTTTGCAGCAATAAAATACACCTTGTCATCAAATAACAACTCGCTTAGATGGCAGATATGTGGTTCAGTTTATAGCATGAATTTTATCTAATTCTATAAAATAATATATTAAGTCAGATATTAAGTCAATAGGTCGACAATTTATATAATACTACTTTGTTATTCAGTCTAACATACTACGCTTTTATGATTGAAGTAAAATTGATAAATGTCAAGTTCAAATCGGCCCAAAATCGGCACTGTGGCACAGAAGCGGTTAAAACAACATCAGTTTAATTTAAAAATTATGTGAAGCCCGAAGGGCTTCTTAGAAGATTTGATCACGTACCAACCAAGTTCATATCCTAGTGAACTTTTTAACATTGCTGTTTATTACTTATATTAACGTTTGAAAAGGCAAACCGTACAGAATCATTAACGTAGTAGTATGTACCTATCATTGCAATTTTCAATATCACTCTTAATTTCTTTATTTTCATTTCAATTTCTTACATGCTACCAAAAAGTTTGGGGCGGGGGGCAGCTTCGTGTTACTTCAATGTTTTATTTGTAATATTCAGAAAAATAATGTTTGCTGCGAGAAAAAGTGGGGGGGGGTGTCCTCTTCCTGATGCTACGTTCCTTATAGTTATGTATAATTTTGCAAAAAATTGGGGGGGGGGGGGTGCTAAGCTCCCTCCCCTCCCCTCAGTTCCTACGCCTATGAGTAATTTTATTTGTTGAAGTTTTGTACATGGAAAAGCGATACTGGTAAACACTGGAAATGGCAATGTATATTCTGCATATAGTATATGATACAAACGCCGTCGTCTTTCTACGTATGCAAGAAGTTTACTAGAACTATCGGTTTCGACACTAAGAGTGACTTAGTAAAAGAACACATTTCAAAGGTATTATATCAAGTCGTCGGTGCATACCAGCTCCTTTCCTGGAGGACAGGACCGACCCCCCCCCCCATCCCCCAAATATCTAGACCCCCTTAAAACAAACACTTTGAAAAAAAATCATATCCCCTCTATATATAATACAACAAGGTTGGTAACTTTGTCTGCCAGCCGAGAGGCCGGTATACTGCCGATGAATATTTGTTGAAATGTGCTATCAAACTACATCTACCGGTAAAAACGGTTATCTCGTGTCGTAGCCAGATAATTCTCTTCACTGAATATCTGTATGTCATGCCAATGTTAATACATTTATTGGGTAAATTGGGTCAATGTTGCAAGTTTTTGAACCAATCCATCTGCAACCAACGGAAGTGAAGTTTTATCGCAAGAGAGAGGTCGGTCCTGTCCTCAAGCACATATAAAAAGAAAATTACATTTGAAAGTGTACATCAGGGGCCCGTTTCACAAAGCATACTTAGGAGTAAGATATATATCTTAGGAAAAGAACTTTTTCCTAAGTTAATCACTTATCCGTTTCACTATTCCAGTCGTATCTTATGAAATTCCTAAGTTATATGTAATCTTAACTTTAAGACAGGTAAATCGATGTCTTAGAAACAAATTAACGTGGCGACAGTTTATGTTACATTGAAATTAATTTATTTATATGCACATTAAAGTTGAACAAAAAATATATAAATGCACGTATCATTAACACCTTTTTCACTTTACTTCTAAATTGAAAACTTTGGAACAATCAAAATATAAATATTTTTTTTTCAATTAATTTCTTTGGTGTAGACTTAAATATTTGCTTTCATATACCTACTTTTATTAGTCACAATTTGCTTAGTGACAATGTTTTAGATTATCTGGTTGCAAGCGCAGATGGATAGCGGGTATAGTTATGGCTAGTGCACTGATAATAATTAAATTAAACATGCCCGAGAATCACTGATCCCTTTAGTAGTTTAATATTAACAAGAGGCCCAGGGGCCACATCGCTCACATGAGGAACAATAGCCTTAATTCTGATCAAATTAGCATTACAGTATCAAAATCAAAATATCTTGACAACTAAGAACAGTAGATATTGCTCAAAAATTTAAAATATCTGCCGATTTTTATCCACATATTTTTATGGTAAATACCAAGCCCCTTTTGTTGTTGTACCTGTAAGATTTTTTCTATTCCTATATAACCCCCCCCCCCCTCTTTGTGGCCCCACTTTTCTCTAGGGAATCATGGTTTCATCAAACTTTAATCTGCACAACCCGTGCTTTCACACAAGTTACTGCTTTTTGGACTGAAAACTCTCCGAGAATATTTTTAAAGATTTTCTCTATATATTCCTATGTAAAAATTCACCTCCCCATTGTGACCCCGCCCTACTCCCGATGACCATGATTTAAACAAACTTAAATCTACACTATCTGAGGATGCCTCCACACAAGTTTGAGCTTTTCTGGCCAAATAGTTTTTGAGAAGAAGATTTTAAAAGATTTTCTCTATATATTCCTTTGTAAAAATTCATCCCCCCATTGTGGCCCCACCCTACCCCTGGGGACCATGATTTAAACAAACTTGAATCTACACTATCTGTGGATGCTTCCAACCCAATTTGAGCTTTTTTGAACTAATAGTTTTTGAGAAGAAGATTTTTAAAGATTTTCTCTATATATTCCTATGTAAAAATTCATCCCCCATTGTGGCCCCACCCTACCCCTGGGGACCATGATTTATACAAACTTGAATCTACACTATATGAGGATGCTTCCACTCCAATTTGAGCTTTTCTGGCCTTATAGTTTTTAAGAAGATTTTTAAAGATTTTCTCGATATATTCCAATGTAAAAATTCATCCCCCATTGTGGCCCCACCCTACCCCTGGGGACCATGATTTAAACAAACTTGAATCTACACTATCTGAGGATGCTTCCACTCCAATTTGAGCTTTTCTGGCCTAATAGTTTTTTAGAAGAAGATTTTTAAAGATTTTCTCTATATATTCCTATGTAAAAATTCATCCCCCATTGTGGCCCCACCCTACCCCTGGGGACCATGATTTAAACAAACTTGAATCTACACTATCTGAGGATGCTTCCACTCCAATTTGAGCTTTCCTGGCCTAATCGTTTTTGAGAAGAAGATTTTTATAAATTTTCTCTATATATTCCTATGTAAAAATTCATCCCCCTATTGTGGCCCCACCCTACCCCTGGGGACCATGATTTAAACAAACTTGAATCTACACTATCTGAGGATGCTTCCAATCCAATTTGAGCTTTTCTGGCCTAATAGTTTTTTAGAAGAAGATTTTAAAAGATTTTCTCGATATATTCCTATGTAAAAATTCATCCCCCCATTGTGGCCCCATCCTACCCCCGGGGACCATGATTTGAACAAACTTGAATCTACACTACCTAAGGATGCTTCCATACAAGTTTCAGCTTTTCTGGCCTTATAGTTTTTGAGAAGAAGATGTTTGAAAAATACATACAAATTTTCAATAATTCTAAATTATCTACCGTTTAAAGAGGGTGTGGCCCTTCATTTGAACAAACTTGAATCCCCTTAACCCAGTGATGCTTTGTGCCAAGTTTGGTTGAAATCTGCCCAGTGGTTCTGGAGAAGAAGATGAAAATGTGAAAAGTTTACAACGCCAACAACAACGCCAACGACGACAGACAACGGACAAATTTTGATCAGAAAAGCTCACTTGAGCTTTCAGCTCAGGTGAGCTAAAAAAGGAATAAATACTAAATAAATACTCAATTACAGAATGACTGGATGATTTGTGCTATCCCTCCACGAAATAAGATTTCTTTTTCATGAGAGTAGGTGTTTTCTTTGTAATGGGGGGATGTGTTGATTTAAATTTTTGTTGAAGGTGGGGGGGGGGGGGGCGGGGAATACGGGTGACCGGGAAGTGGTTTAGGAATGTCGTTGCTAAATCCTCCAATGGAATGCTGTTTCATTCAGAAATTTTTGCCTTTATCCTCACTTCTTCTATCGGCCAAGATGCATTTGTTTGCGATTTATAAAAAAAAATCATCCCATCTTTATATAAATAATTAAAAGAAAACACGCGTTACAATGAACTTAGTTCCACATCTCTTCATTCTAAATCCTACTTGTCACTGCATGTGACTATTGTTTTCCGTATGATATAATAAAATCATATAATTTGAATTTCTCAACTAACATTTTTAATGTATATATAGGACTAAGCATATCTGTGTATGTTAACACGGGCAATTTATAATGGACCAACCAGACTAAAAATGCACTCGATCATTTATAAAGAATAACAGAAATTCAATTTTCAATTAATTTACGCTATCATATCCATATAATATTTGAAATAGAGAAATATATGTACATGTAAAATGAATCTTCGTTCAATGCTTTCTCTCTTAAATTAAAAAAAAATACTGTTTTCAAAGAATATATGGGTGAATTACGTAATTTTTATCTCCTAGTGTATGCACATTAGTGTATGTTGATGTCAATTTCAACTGTTACCCTCCTAAACAGGCGCTATTTATATAATGTTACATGTGAGGTACATGTATTTGGATATTAAATAATGAATAAATAATGAGATTTTAAATAAGCTAAACAATGCATTTGAAAGAATGTGAATGTTTACGCATACAAATTGATTTAACTAGTTAGATTGTGATTTTTCACAATTGTACATGTAACACATTTGTTTTTTACAGAAATTATGGAGGAATTACTCAGATGATGACAATATGTTAAATCCTCTATCAACATATTACTCTTCAGCTGTATTGACATGACTTGAATCAAAGTGAGCCTGCCTCCAACAGTTACCTATGATAACTGATGTCTTCAACACTGACATATCAGATCCACTCCTCATATCAGTCAGAAACATTGATGAATAACTCTATTGGTGAATATCTAAAAAAAAATTGATATGCTTCTCAAAGTCCACTTATACATTCTCCATAGCCGATAATGTTAACAAAATGTCACACAGCATTCTCCCTAATTTTCGTTCAGCAACGAGTGATCCCTCAAACTGAAGCTACACAAGTTGTCCATCTTTGGTCCGAGTTTCGTGGTTTGATGTCAGATTCGTTTTCCCGCAAAATCCGTCTGTTTACGTCAACCCCTGAAAAAGAAAGTGAAAGTAGAAAACTCCTGCCTATCAGTGAAGCATCACATAACACAAAATAATTCCATACACTTTCAGGTTAAATCACATTTTGCTTAATATACTTACAGGAAAAATGCTCCTCACTTACAAGTATGATGTTCATAATAATACATAGCTTCATTATTTTTATATGTAGGCTGCTAATAAAGGAACTTTTATTTTTAATGGCACTTACTTTTTTGTCCTACCGATTCTAAAAATAGTTGAAGGGATAAACCCATAAGTCCAATACCACTCTCCCCCTCTCACACCCCCTCTCCACACACACACACTTTGGGGTTATTTTCTCTGTGGTTACCCATTGAAGCTGTAACTTGGTAAGAAGGCATACACCATACATGTGTACATGTAGGGTCATACATCTCTACATACAGTTGATCTTCACTGTGTTAGTGTCTGGTATGTTACCATGAACAGTGACGCCCAAGACACTAAATGAAGATGAGGCAGCCAAAAATGATGTACATGTAACAGTGTTACAGAGAAATAGCTTTTAGCAGACCTCATCAGTCTTGGGCAGTCACAGTTTAATGCCAGCGACCAGACTTAATGCTGCTGTTGGTATAGTAGATTCATTTCAAAGTCTAGAACGAGAATTTACACCTATTATTGTGACAAAAATATGCAATGGAATCAGATTTAAAAAGTTACAAATAATTTCTAACCAATAATGATCGATATGTATTTAAAAATTTAACACTTTGTGTCTAAACACCAGCATAGGAAATTTACATATCCCGCATAATTACTCTTCAGTGTTAGATATGATAAACTTACCTTACCATGTGTCGTTTTATTACATTGGGTTTATTGAGGGTAAAGAGATGCACCCCTATTACAAATCTTGTTAGAGGAAAAACAAGGGGGTGGGTTGACAGGTGCCCCTCTCCCTGAGTTTACAGTATGGTAGTGGGATCTGCATAACAATAGCAATTATATGTCAATAAAATGGATGTAAACATCAACAATGACATTAAATTGATCTGTTGTTTGGCATTTCAAAAAATCAGAGACATAAATAACAGAGATTGGCAACTGATCTCGCGAAATCTCGCGGTCCCTATTGTAATGTGTTCCCAGTTTAAATCAGTTTATCTTTCTAATAAACAATTATATCGAAATATAAACAGCTAAAACCTATCACCAAAACATTCAAAATATTATATTTTCATGAGTTTATGTCATATAAACAATATTAAAAGAGGAGTTTTAGGAGGCAGTTGGCTACCCGTCGTCCGAGATTTCGCCGATGTTTTATAGCTGGCCAATATATTTTCTATATATAAATCTTATTTTTCAATTTTTTGTTTCAAAAATGTCTAAAACCTATGCACATTTTTCATTAAAACAGTTTACTTTTGGTTTAAGATCATTATCTCAGTTTACTAAAAAGTAGTTCTCAAAGTAAGGTTGGTCCCATACCATTTTTCAACAACAAATCACGCTAATGGCGAAGTTGCCAATCTCTGTTATTTATGTCTCTGAAAAAATGTAATAATTCTGTAAGTTCCATGTCAAATACATGTACATGTATATTGCAATCAATACAGCAAATTACACTACATACACACTCTGACAGTTTGTGAGAGAGAGAGAGAGAGAGAGAGACAAAGTTTATAGGATATAATTTTAAATTCAAGTTAAGACTAAATATTTTTACAAGCCCCCATCCCCCCCCCCTCCAACCACCCAACCGATACATCAAACTAAACTCTTTTAGAGGTTGATGATACATACACATAGCTAAACAATAAAAAAAGACCAGGCATAACTAGTGTGACTGTATCATCACTTGTGTATATATGTGCAATTTACGTGTAGGTCCTACCACGTAGGTATTTAACGGCCAGTAGAATCTCCTAAGTGTACACTCGAATGTTGTGTTCGGGTAGACCCATCTTAGCCTCCTCCTCCAAAGTTCCACGATCACAGTACTCCATAAACACCAGCATTTCATCCAGACCTATAATGTATCGGAAGAAAAAGTGAGTAAGCTGTCGTTCCCGATACAAAATTACACAATCCGTTCTGCTGCAATGTAAATCCACAACCTGAAAGTTACATGTATCATAAGTACTAAATAAATATATTAATCCTTTTTTAAAGGTTATTGACAATTTAGTCTGAAAATATAATAAATATTCGCATTGAAGTTAAATGAATTGCAAAACCTCAGTGGGACAGAGATTTTTTTTTAGATTTGAATACTTTAAACCATCTTCAATTTGCAAACAGGAACATCACTGTCAAGAATATGTTCTCAGATTGTCGCAAACCACTGGCAATATGTATGATCCTCTTCCACCTGGCTGTGGTTACATGAGACGAAAATAACTCATACATGTAGTTTTAAATATTAAAGTATTGACCAATGTGAGTAAAGCATAGTCGGAGATTGACCATTGAAGCATTGATCATTGATCATCCAATCACAGTTTACATAACATACAGTATTATATCATTGCTACAAAGGCAGTGACCAGGGTTAAACAATTATTTTCATTGGTTAAAGTTGATGTTACACATTCGGTATTAATATTCAAGATTTCGATGAATCAGGTGTTCTAGCAGCCATGGGTAGGAGAGAGCTTTGCAGACACTGGTTGTTCTGAGACAATGTTTTCACCAAAAAGCAGTTTTTTAACCTCTTAACCTTTTATGGCTTAAAAAGATTTGAATCATGAAAATTAGGCACAGTGAACCTATTTATTACAGGAAAATCACAACATAAAGTTATCATGAATTATAAAGGTTGGCTTACAGTATTAACAAAGAGTCCATAATTATGTGAAGTCAGAAACCTGTAGGTAATGGTGCCAGCAAAAAGGGGGTACCAGCAAAACCCACAGAATTATAAATCCTTTGATATATATATATCTGATGAATCCAACATGTCAGTAACAATTAAATCCTCATCCTGTGGACTTCAACTCCATAATACCAGACTAGGTTATTGTCTTAAGTTGCAACTTTTTAACATGTACGAAACTGTAATTCCCAGGTCGTCCATCCAAGTTTTTTTTCAGACCGGGAGCTTATACTGGATCAGGTTTGGATGCTGCATGTCCTCAAACAAGATAATTTCATCGGCCAATTCCTTCAGGGCTTGATGGCTTGAAATTTCATCTGAAAGAGCAATATTGAGGCTACAGATATGAGTCATGAGTGCGAAGTTTTGCTTATTAATAATGTTTTGTAATGTTAGCTCGAAACATAGACGTTAACATTATTATTCTTAGCTGCAGGTCTATAGATCCCGGTCTGAAAAATTTGGATGGACCTTGGAGCTACAGTTTCATAAGAAGCACAACTTTTTGTGTGCCGGAAATTGCAACTTTTTAACCTGTATAAAACTGTAGCTCCCTGGTCGTCCATCCGAGTTCATTCAGACCGGTAGCTCCAGACCTGCAGCTAGTTTATTCTTTATAAACACCAAAGCAGTGATTCCAACAACTACTGACCTTGACTGTGGGTTGGACTGACAGGTGTCCGGTCGGCTGAACCGATCACATGACTGATACAGCTGTTGATGCTTTTCTTCAATTCCTAAATAAATATCATTACTTACTAGTAAATAATTATAAGACTGCGGAATCCTTAGCATTTATTGTGGCTCAATTTTTTTTTTTTGGATTTGTTGAGTTGATCCCCTCAGCATGAATTTACATCTTCAAAGAATTATCAAACGCAAATTAATAAATTAACAAAATAATGAACCCCTTTAACATGTATATGATTGAAAATAATTTAAAATGAAAACTGTTCCAAACCAAAATTAAAATTCCAAAGTACATGTACTGTATACAGGGTTTATTCGCCCCATGTAATTTTCGCCCTTCTACACTTGCAAACAGTTTCGCCCTGTCTGGATTTCGCCCAGACACAGTTTTGCTTAAAGAGAGATAATCTGAGACATTTGAATTTAAAGTGAGATGATAATTACCAGCCATGAAGTTACCTTAAAATCTCCACAAATTGGACTTTTTGAAAAATTTAATCCAATGCAAATACTTGCCTGATATTCTTCATCTGTCAAACAAGCCAGAACATTAGGTTCACATGCAACAATGAGAAAGTCCAATCCTTGACTAGCCCACCTAAATAGTGAAAAAAACCTCCTTCAGCAAACTTAAAACACAATTACTTTCATCAAAAATCCATTCCTCCTAGACCTTTTATCCTGTACTTTTTTGTACTTAATAGTTTATATCCCAAAGTGACCTGGTGATCTGAAAATTTGCATCCAATACTGTTCTGTACTTTTTATCCTATATTGACCTATTCAACTATAAATGTATACACTTCATGTACTTTTCTTTTTGCTGTCCTGTTAGTACTTTTTATCCAAGTTGACCTGTTGCAATCTGATTAAAATCAGCTGTTCTGATACGCTACCGCTCTCGAACATCTGAAACAAGCCGCTTAGAGGTCACGTCCGAACGACCTTTCGATTAGCCAATCAAATTTTGGCTAGCAAAACTCTGCCAGTAGATAATTTCCCATAAATCTGTGTGGTTATATTTACCTTGCTGTTACTTCACCCGATAATCTTTAAGAGACGGGGATTCTCATTGGTCAAAAAGGTCACGACCTTATATTTAAATATTTAGATTGTCGGGTCGTTCGGACGTGACCTCTAAGCGGCTTGTTTCAGATGTTCGAGAGGGGTAGCGTATCAGAACGGCTGATTTTAATCAGATTGGACCTGTTGATATGTAATTCTGTATCCAATATTGACCTGTTGTTTTGTACTTACTTGGGCCTCATGCCTCTCCCTTTCTCACATTTCTCTGTGACAAAAGCCATCCACTCTTTGGCAAAGTTATCGAGTCGTTTGCTCAGCTTTTGTTTGGTGTCGCCTGTGACCAGGCGAGTCACTTGGGTATAGTCCACTAATGCATTTTCCATAGGCGGTAATGTTAACGTTCGGGCTCATAGCTCCGGCCCTAATTTTCGTTCAGCAACGAGGGACCTCTTGAATAAAAGCTCATCAAATTGTCTCTCTCCTGTTAAAATTTCGTGGTGTAAAGTCAGATTCATTTTCCGGCAAAATGCGTCTGTATTGAAAAACTCTGAAAATTAAAGTAAAAGTAGGGACTTTCACAGTTTTGGAAAGGGTGTACATCAAACAATTTCAATTCTTTCCTTCAAATGATAATTTAATTTTGACACTTGCTTTTAAAATTGCAAACCCTCTTTTCTGACATGTGTCAAGCATTCTGATTTAAAATGTCCCTATATATGTATATACACCCTGCAAGAATAGGAACTATTTTGCTTAAAGGCACTACCTTGTTGTCCTACCGATTCTAAAAATAGTTAGAGGGATATACCCACTTCTCTAAGATACTGCAATAAACATGTAACAATATGTATATACATGTATTAACACAAAAATTACAGGTTTTAGAGACACCGAAAAACAACTGCCCCGTAAAATGTGTCACCTATCCAAGATACGCTACATACTGCTAATAATTAACAATTAATTAATAATGAATGTTTTCATTGAGACGTCACTAGGTCACTAGGGTACAATATATAATATACATATCAATGGTATGGAGATGGATAAAAGAGATAAAAATTAAAAATGGAAATCAATAAATAAAAGGTTAAAAAAACTGAACTCAAAATTCTAATAATAAAAATTCAATGTCATTCAATGGTAAACAGTCTAGTCAGACTCCCAAAACGGAGTCAACGGAAGTGAATTTCTGCAAGCATTTTGGACTCCGTTTTAGGAGTCTACGCATGCGCACTTGTACAAAATATGGCGATTTTTCGATGAAAACGTGGGGTCCACAAGAAATCATCTTGCAAAGCGCTGAATGTGTTGGCAGACTCCTAACATGTTTTAAAAGACCCAGGATATAATTTACTATCGATCGTATTTGCATGAAATAGGGGTTTATTTGCACTTAAGAAAGTTATTTATCTCCGAAGTTGGATGTTTGGACGATGCTTAAAAAGTGATATTTTTGTGTTTTTCATGGAGTTTTATCGTTATTAAAAGGTAAATTGCATTAAATTTTACTTTTTTTGTATTTTGTTATGATTTAAAATCACCAAACATACAAATTGATAAGTGCGTAAACGAAAAGAGCTCCGATTACTAACAAAAACTGGCTGCTCTAGCGATGATTAAAAACGTCTTATTTGTATTGAAAAAAAAGGATTGATTGTTTAAAAGCCCAGAAAATTAAACAAATTGTCACTCTAGATACAATAACTCTTTAAATTGAACAGATAATTATTTAATAAAACAATTATAATCGCTCGCGGCGTTTCCGATGTTAGGAAACCATGTTAAATACATAATTATTCAAGTTAATTGAATAATTTAGCCTGAAAATGATTAAAATGGGACTATACTTTTAACAAACAATGATAAATAAACATATCCAAGCGTTTGATTTATTTCAAAACAGTTATAGTTGTGCGCGATCGAAGTTATGGGTGAATTTTTCAATGTTTTTCATTTTAAAAATTAATCTTACGTATTACAAGTAAACAGTTATTAACATATGACATAAATATGACACATAAACGTTCAGAAATGTTTTTAAAAGTTTTAAATTAATTTTTGGCGTGTTTTTGGCCAATTTTAGAAATATATTTAGAACCAAGGGGCATAACTCACACGTTGTTTACATTAGAAACGCACATTTACCGCAATGCATGATGGAGCCAAAGACTCCGTTTTCGGAGTTAACTCCGTTTTCGGAGTCCCGACTAAACTGGTAAACATGTATTCACTTAATCAAGAGACAAAATGGAAAATAAATGACATGCCTTTAAGTTATTAAATAAAGAAAAAAAATGAAGAAAGAATTTAAGGCATGGGTTAAAAGGTATTCACTTCAAACCAAAAGTTGTATCCTTTGAGCATGGTTTCTCTGTAGAGATTCAGTAGATGGTTTCTCTCGTTGTCGTCGAAGTTTGCCATGTCTTCACAGTAGAACTTGTCATCCACCTGTTTGATGGCTTGGACCACTCTCTCTTGAAATTCCATGGCAGAACTCTGTGATAAACGTATTAATAAATAAAATTACTACAGTATGAGGCAAGTCCAAAACATGGGTTTTGGTGAGTTTTTTAAAGGCTTGACTGAACCCCCCCCCCCCCCCCCGACCATTAAACGACTAGTCTCCGAGTAAATTTGACATCCCTCCGATCACGTGGGTACATATCTGCTTGGTGCCATTCCGTCCAAGATACCTTGTACGAGGTTCAGGATAATCTCAGCGAGATTCGTCGAGACTGAAAATTTTTGACGGACGTCTCCTCCGTAAAAAATTTTCAGTCTCGAACGAATCTCGCTGAGATTAGGTTCAGGACACAGCTTGCTTGCAGCAGTCCTGCAGGTCGGATGCATTGTTTTAGCACGATTATTTTGCTTATGCAAAACATCTAAGTAACAATAAGCTAATCTACCTGATGAAATCGTCTGGATCCTCCGCCAGTGGGTTAAAATCTTTGGTTGGCGTTGTCGACAAGGGAGGTTTTAATTCCCCGTCCGCCATGTCAAGTTTCGATAACTCCTGCTCGGTGAGAGTTATCCTTCTTTAATTTTCTACCCAAACATAGGAGGTATTATAGTAGTGTAATTTTAGCACCAGCCTTAGCACCATCTTCATTGCGCATGCGCAAAGTTCTGTTTACCTTCTGCTTTCATTTTCTTTAAACGCTAACCTTACCAGACAGAGGAATGGATGCATCCGTATATTAATGCCACAAATTCACTACTGATATGTATTTATAATTAAAGCGTATATTTTATTGAAAAGGAAGGGATTGGTGTACCTGTGTATCTCAGTTTGACATGTCGGTTTCACCGGGAAATGTTGCAAGCAGAAAAAAAAATGATTTGTAACTAAGGTAAACAGGTAAAATATTTCATATACCATGAATGAAATATTGATAAATTATTACATGGCAATTTTTATATCGCATCCTATATTAGCCCGAGGTCGCTATATATCATCCCTCGAGCTTGACGTCTCACGGGGTGAAGGTCAGTGTTTGTGGACAGCCAAATCTTTACTGGTTCATGTTACCATTGAAATCCATGAACAATGGTCTGCCACAAGCAGTGATATGATGAATAAAACAAATTGATAAAAATTTTATGTATTAACTTATCAAATATATTTGAATTTTCATATATCAGTTTGTAGATTTATTTAATTTCAGCATGCATGCAACATTTTTCAATATGCCTTGAATCAGGATCCAGCATATTTCAAAGAAACACGATTCCTGATTGACAGTCTGCATTGGCCAAATCAAAAAAGTATGTGCAGTTTATTTATTCCATTGTAATTAAGCTTGACAAAGTTAACAACAAAAAATAAGTGTGGATATTATGAAAATGTAATACAGTTATGAATACCTGTATTTACGAGAGAAAAAAAGTTTTTCCATAAGTTGTGAGGGGTATAACGTTTTGACTGGTCCATCAGTCAATCAGACGTCCTTCAGTCAGTCCTATTTTTTTTTTTAACAAACTCCTTTTAAACCGTAGCATGGATTTTTGTGAAACTTTGTAGGTGTTTACACAATGTGTTGGAAATTTCGGTTCCTTAATTTTTCAAGGAAATTCGGTCCTTTGAACTTAGAATTTTGGCCATATATTGAATATAGTATTGAACAGTTTGTAAGCACAGCTCCTCTTTGAATGCTCTAAGGAAGAATTTGTAAATTTGTAGAAACCTAATTTTTACTAGGTATTTTGGCCACAAGGTGCATATTACCATGAAATTCCAATTCCCTTATTTTTCTGAGAATTTTGTCCCTTTTGAACTTAAAATTTTGGTCCTATATTGAATGTTGTTATGAACACTTTGTAAGCGCAATTCATCTTTAACTGGTGCAAGGAATTTGTTGAAACTTAATAGTTTTAGGAATAGATGTGCATATTTGAAGGAAGTTTTTATCTGATGATTTTTTGCGATTTATGCTCTTTATCAAATTATTTGGCGCATTCAATGTGCACCATGTCATTCATTATGTGTAGCATTGTCAATTAATTGGGGAGCGTGCCGGGTATGTGAGCTTGTTCACTTTTCCTTTCATTTGTATAAAAAAAGTACTTGCCGCAATTAAGAAGTGTGTGAAAGAAAGAAATATTTGACATACAAATTTTATTCTTTTTTCAGAATGTGCAGCAGGATATGAGGCTCGCAGCTACCCAAAATTGAGGGGTATAAATACTCAAATTGTTGAGCAAAGCAATGCAAAACTCAGAAAATTAAAGAACTCTCTCTCATACATGAACGAACCTGAAAATTTTATTGATACATTAAAATTATTCCTGTGGTACAGCAATGAACACAAGCAGCATATACAGCCTTAATTACACTAGCACCACCCATATACAGCCTTAACACCACTTGCACCACACACATACATCCTTAATACCACTAGCACCACACATACAGCCTTAATAACACTAGCACCACCCATATACAGCCTTATTAACACTATCACCCTAATATACAGCCTTAATAACTCTAGCACCACTCATATACAGCCTTAATAACACAAACACCACACATATACAGCCTTCATAACACTAGCACCATACACATACAGCCTTAATACCACTAGCACCACACATATACAGCCTTAATAACACTAGCACAACACATACAGCCTTAATAACACTAGCACGATACAAATAGCCTTAATAACACTAGCACCACCCATATACAGCCTTAATAACAATAGCACTACGCATATACAGCCTTAATACCACTAGCACCACTCATATACAGCCTTAATAACACTAGCACCATGCATATACAGCCTTAATACCACTAGCACCACACATATACAGCCTTAATACCACTAGCACCACACATATACAGCCTTAATAACACTAGCACCACACATATACAGCCTTAATAACAATAGCACCATACATATAAAGCCTTAATACCACTAGCACCACACATATACAGCTGTTATACCACTAGCACCACACATATACAGCCTTAATAACACTAGCACCATACATATACAGCCTTAATAAGAATAGCACTACGCATATACAGCCTTAATACCACTAGCACCATACATATATAGCCTTAATAACACTAGCACTATACATATACAGCCTTTATAACACTAGCACCATACATATACAGCCGTTATACCACTAGCACCACACATATACAGCCTTAATAACACTAGCACCATACATATATAGCCTTAATAACACTAGCACCACGCATATACAGCCTTAATACCACTAGCACCATACATATACAGCCTTAATAACACTAGCACCATACATATACAGCATTAATAACAATAGCACTACGCATATACAGCCTTAATACCACTAGCACCATACATATATAGCCTTAATAACACTAGCACCATACATATACAGCCTTAATACCACTAGCACCACACATATACAGCCTTTATAACACTAGCACCACACATATACAGCCTTAATACCACTAGCACCATACATATACAGCCTTAATAACACTAACACCACACATATACAGCCTTAATACAACTAGCACCATACATATATAGCCTTAATAACACTAGCACAATACATATACTGCCTTTATAACACTAGCACCATTCATAGACAGCCTTAATAACAATAGCACCATACATATACAGCCTTAATACCACTAGCACCACACATATACAGCCTTAATAACACTAGCACCACACATACAGCCTTAATAACACTAGCACGATACAAATAGCCTTAATAACACTAGCACCACCCATATACAGCCTTAATACCACTAGCACCATACATATACAGCTTTTATAACACTAGCACCACTCATATACAGCCTTAATAACACTAGCACCATGCATATACAGCCTTAATACCACTAGCACCATACATATACAGCCTTAATACCACTAGCACCACACATATACAGCCTTAATAACACTAGCACCACACATATACAGCCTTAATAACACTAGCACCATACATATACAGCCTTAATAACAATAGCACTACGCATATACAGCCTTAATACCACTAGCACCATACATATATAGCCTTAATAACACTAGCACCATACATATACAGCCTTAATTACACTAGCACCACGCATATACAGCTTTAATAACACTAGCACCACACATATACAGCCTTAATACCACTAGCATCATACATATACAGCCTTAATAACTCTAGCACCATACACATACAGCCTTAATAACACTAGCACCATACATATACAGCCTTAATACCACTAGCACCACGCATATACAGCCTTAATAACACTAGCACAATACATATACTGCCTTTATAACACTAGCACCACTCATATACAGCTTTAATAACACTAGCACCACACATATACAGCCTTAATACCTCTAGCACCATACATATACAGCCTTAATAACACTAGCACCACCCATATACAGCTTTAATAACACTAGCACCATACATATACAGCCTTAATACCACTAGCATCATACATATACAGCCTTAACACCACTAGCACCACACATATAATAACACTTATAACTTAATAACACTAGCACCATACAGTCCACTGCCATTCAATTCTTTCGTCGGACGAGGTTAATAGTAATTGCGACTGGCTTGAGTCTTTAGTCTTTTAAATATGATAAAAATGGAGATAACAAGCATTTTTTATAATTTCAAACTAGCTTGAATTACTTACGGGTACAAGCGGAATATTTTGATTATCACAAAATAAAATGATATTTTTGTACCGCAACTGCTTATATTAATTTGTTAAAACTATAGCAATAACGCTGGATTAATAAAAAAAATACAATTTAATACTAGTAGATCTAAAAGAGCCGTTGTTTACAACTACATGTAGTTATAGCTTACTTTATTGGTGTCATACTTGAGTAATCACATAACCTACATTTAGACCTAAAGTGGCTGCTTATACCCTATTCAGCAATCCAGAAAAGTATTGAAAACTCTACTGGTATTCTGTATTTCGCTGTAACACCCTTTTCAGCGTCAATTAAGCACTTCCCATTGCTATCAAATAAACAAACAAACAAAAATCATCCAACATGCCCTTAATTCAGTTGAAAATTAAGGTGGCTCACTACATCTTGAAATACTTTCTCAAATTCGGAGCCTGGTCAAATCTTTTATAAAGGCCCTTCGGGCTTTATTGGATTTGACCACGCCCCGACCAAAATTATCATCTCATAATGCTCAAAGAATAATTCCTTATTCCTTAAATAATTAATCTGGAGACCTTATAAATATGTCCCACGAGGGAATGCAAATCGATTCTTATAAAAAAAAAAATTCAATCCTGACTCGACAGTCTCATTCAGGAGCGAAAGATCACCTTTTAGCTTTATTTACATATAGTATAATGATGGGAAACTTAATATTAAATGATGTTTTGGACAGTTTGAAAGAATAAAAATGTTAAAAACTAAAGCGTTCAAGTACGTGTATATATACATATCCCACACTTTTTTCTTAACTCCGCCCACTATATCTCAGGTAACAGCAATATCAAGAATGTTGTTTTCTAACACGTCTATTATACTGTTCACAGTAAGAGATTCCTGCAGATCAAAATTGCCAAAAACTCAACACGGATAACTGACTCAAACTAAGTTCGTCGAAAAAATCTCATTTGTAGCTTGAGACAAAACAATATTGGCAATGGCTTTGTCAGGATGACTCGATTTTAATATTCTCCTCCATGTGTGCAAACAAGTAAAGAAACGCGTGTAAGATGAAATAGGGGTATATCCTGTAGAAAGGTTTCATAGAAAGTCAATCGATCACGTGATAGGAACGCGTTTGAATAGCTAACTTGTTTTGTGAACAGAAAGAATAGCGGCGGCCAATCGGATTCGACATTTATCAAACACGATTTCACGACATACATTTCTCAAATAATTTTTTTTTTGTTTATTGATTGTTTTTTTTTTTTTAAGTTTATATATGTTCATGTTTATCCAGCAATTTTTAAAAAACATACATGTATATTTTTGATACAGAGTATCAAAAAGGATTTTAAAAAGAGTAGCTATATTATCATCAATTTAAATCTAATTTCAACAGGAGCATTGCACAACTGAGGGTTCGTAAACATAAAATTGTGTTAACAAGTTTAATTCTTTGAAGCAAGTATCGATACTAGAAGTCGGAAAATGAATAAATATGAAATAAAAATACGACATCGAACAGTCGATTTATTCCTAACTGCTATGAATTTTTAAAAGTTCAAAGAATAATTAATGTTTGTCGGCGATAGAAAATCATTTTCACGGAGTACAATGTACATATATAAGACCAACACATTGGTACCGTATTGTTTAGAGGCAAGTGCACTCACGAAAACTTTAATAAGGTATAACGAATAATTGTAAACTATGGTACAAGTAACTTAATTACCCCATATAACTGTATAATATTGTTGATTATGTGCACGATTTTTCGACGTTAAATATTGACCCGGGGTCATTTTTCATCCCTGAAAATTGAGACCAAAAGTCGTTAAATTTATACCCGAGGTCATTTTTAAGAGCTTAAGAAACAGATTTCTCTAAATATGATGACTTCGACACCTTGAAAATTAACCCTGTTGGGTTTAAATGAAAATATATAGTAGTTATCCCATATAATTTTGTTGGTTATGTGCAGATACCCGATGGGCGTGGTCATAATGACACGAGGGAGCGTATTTTCTTAAGCTCTTAAAAATGACCTCGGGTATAAATGAAACGACTTTTGGTCTCAATTTTCAGGGATGAAAAATGACCCCGGGTCAATATTTAACGTCGGAAAATTTTCTTCGTTACACCATCTTCTTAGGTTTTATTGATTATAATTTCCTTTATTCAATTTACTAACATATTACTACAATGTGTAGTTCTATCATTTAAAAATCTGTGCAATCTGAATGCCTCCATCGGAAATCTTTGTTGGCCAGTAAATATACCCCAGTGGCAGTTGAGGAGCGATCAAAACTAATCTGGCAACCAAATGCTTTTATAAATTCATTTCAGCTTTTTTCCCCCCAAATTCTACAGTGTTTATGTTACAGTATTGTATCATAAAGCAACAAGTGTCTTGCTCTACCTCATCGAAGTGTGGACCTGCATTTCATTATTACAGGTATACAGAAAATTTAAGGCAAAAGTTTTGTTGCAGTTGAAGGGTATCTCCAACACCAATATAGCATGAAGTTCGAGATAATGAGGTTTGACCTTTTTTCAGTGTCTAACTGCATGGGTAATTAACAAGTAATTTTAAGGTGGTATGGGACACTTCCATATTGTGACGTACTGTTTATCGAAATGAACAATAAAATCAAGTGTTATTTTATCTACAGTTTCTTTCACAAAACAGAACACTTATAGCGTAGCGCAGTGGGTTAGATTCGAATCTGTAAGTCATAAGTTCGACTCCCGCTGGGGTTTTCAAAACTTTTACCTTTCCAATTATTTTTAAAAAGTATTTTTTGGCTAAATATTATAAAATGTAAAAATTCTAAATCGGTGAAAATATAGAAATTATAATGTACTTTAATCCACATTAATATCGACAGATGTCCCATTCCACCTTAACACAGAATTACAGTGGGTCTTGGTGAAATATTTTGTATGAATGATATTCTTCTTTTTGTCTCTCACTGTTTTATCTCCTTCCTATTATTGATAAAAGCTTACTCTACCTTTGTCAAAACAAACTAAGTATTTATTTTGAATAATGAAATACCAAATACCAAATTACCATTTTTTATTATCATATTTTCACAGTTCAAAACATAATAATTTAATTTTGGTTGTAACGCCTCATTTGATTGGCTGATACAGATGGAGGGACATGTATTATATTGTATAACATACCTTGGTATGGGGACACACCCCCTTGACAACAACTATCCGGCACTACTTTTTTTTTTTTACATGTAAACCTTTTTTTTACATGTAAACCTTACATGCATGCATGTGTATACCAGAGTGAATAAATAGAATATGATTAAGTTTATCTCTTTTCATTTGCATAATATAAATTTAAAATAAAATGTAATTAATTTAGTTTTTTTATTAAATTCTGCTCCAATCTTTCCAAATTACAAAAAATTTTTTTTTTAAAATGTCTCACAAATTATTGAGCTATAGCAACTTCAAGACAGAAAAAAATGAATTTCTACGAAAAGAAGCACAAAATAGGAGGAAGGGATTTGAATCTTTTTCAAGGTATGTAAAGGATAAATTAAAAAAATATCAATAAATTTTAAACCATAGTAAAAATAAACGCCTTATTTACCAAAACACCAAATTTTAACCCAGAATGGGATTTGCACCCATATCTCTCTTTTCAGAGCGCTTTACTTTTAAGCTATCTAGGTTTATGATGGTATTTTGGTGTGGTTTTAATATTCTGATGCCTCTTTTCATAGAAACATTTGATGAGCAAACAGATTTCCATCTGATTGAGCTAGCCCCCTCCCCCCCCCAAATTACTAACGTTAGACTGTTAAAAATTGATTTATAAAGCGTAAACTGGCCCAAGTTATGTTATATCGTATAAAATATGTCAAAATTAAATTCATTCCTTAAATAAATGCAAAGAGAGGTTGTGGCATCAATCGTACTCTCTACATGTGGAGCGGCCCATTACCGCATCTGACTTTACACTCACACAGGAAAATATAAACATTCATAGAAGAAAAGTAATCTACGTGTGGAGCGGCCCATTACCGCATCTGACTATACACTTGCACAGGAAAATACAGTGTATAAATATATACATAGACGAAAAGTAATCTACATGTGGAGCGACCCATGTGGAGCAGCCCATTACCGAATTCCACTAGACACTTGCACAGGAAAATATGAATAATCATAGAACAAATTATACACATATCTTTAATTAACATTTACATCACCTACTCAGACATTTTGCAAACATCATACAAAACAAAAGTTGATTCTCTGAATTGTTTTAAATTCAAACACATAGCGTGATACCAAGAAATGGCACATCCATCACATTGAACCTGTAAATAAAGCAAAATGTTTACAGTAGATCTTAATAAGTAGAATTTTCTCAAAAATAAGCCTTAATGATATGTGCATCATTTAAAATAAAATAATCTCTAATGTAAAATGAAAAATTGTTAATTGAAAATTCATAAGTTTTTAGCCGATCAATCCATTAGAAGCTTTAGTAAATCATTCTTATAATACAGATTTCTTCTTGACATCAAACTTTAAAAAATTTGAATGCAGACAGTAAAATGAAATATTTTTTCCCAATGAAAGAAATAACTGAATATTTGTATTAATTATTATAAATGAAATGTTTACTCACCCATTTGATTCTTTTCACTTTGCTGTTAGGGGGTTCATGCCACTAGCAACATCTGCATAAATTGCTAGTGTCCTCATCTACAAAATATAAACATCTCATGTAATGCAATTTTCTTTCTAGGAGTAATTAATTATTTTGAAACATAATTTCCATTACATTTAAAATTTCATGTCAGATTTTTTTTTACTCTACAAGTGTTAATTGATAATGTTGAAAAAAATCATAATTCTTCTATAGTTTGAACTTTCCTGGCACTTTAAACATTGCATCATTGTCAGTGAAGTCAATAACAAGCACTATTTTCTTTCATAAATCCTCAATCCTTTCAATTATTTGAGAGAAAGATAAATTGCAGCTCCTCCTTGATGTAGGAAAAAAGAGATATTTCAGCAATTTTCAAGATCCAATGATCCAGGTGTCTTCCTCTCAAATTGTGCAAATCTTAATCAACCTGCACACATACAGGTTAAACTCTAGCATATGAAGTGTTAAGGCTTTACTTTTAAATTGATGATTCTGTTATATGACTACTTTCTAAACATTTCAGTTTTCTTTTCATAACTAAACAATGCACTGTACCTTGATTATTTATAATGGTCTTCATAATGTTGCATCTCGTTTCCTGCACAGTGTCCTTTGGAAGATGTAATGTCTTTTCAAAACAACTGCTTCTGCAAACTATAGTATAGAACAATTTTATTTGATGCATAAATCTTAGTTTTTATTTGGGGGGGGGGGGTGTAAGGGAGTGAGTAGAGACTAAGAATTTACAATCTGAAATTTGGCTCTAAAATTAACAATGTTTTACCTTCATGCAATAAACTCCACAAGAAACACTGTCCTGTTGCTTGGAGTAGTGGATGGTATCAATTTTCCACCCTTTGGCATCATGTTTTCTATGTGTCAAGTAATTACTAAAAAAAATTAATTCTGATAACAATTTTTAACTTGACACCTCCATTTTTAAATCTTAAATGTGTTATTCACATCATTATACAATTCAATTAAAATCTTATGCTTACTTACATCCACAATATAAATATTAGCTGGTCTACAGTCAATCGCATTAAATACTTGTATTCCTGGAAAAAATTGTCTGGATTGGTGAAGCATGCCCTTTTATACATGTAGCTGACATATAAATTTTCTTCGAACTTTTGTCTGGAATGTAACCATAGTTTTGGCATTTGAGTCAGCTAAGATCCAGTCATAGCCTAACAGAAAAAAGATTAAATTCACTTCATATGTAAGAATCATTTTACCAGCAAAATCCAGTGGATTTCTCTCCTATTAACAATGGCCAGCAAGACTTTTCCTTTGTTCTCATTAAGGACCTAGACAAAAAATTACATGCCATAAATTTTGAAATATTATACAATCTAATAATTACAAAATCGGAATAAATAATATAATGTGAATTGAATTTCAGTTATGTTTTCATAAATACAATAGTTTTTACACCTTCTTAATATATTTGAAATGAAGCATATTACCTATTAGACAAATAAAAAGTAAAGGAGTAACATACATCTGCAACTTCGTTTTGATGCCGGGGATGAAAAAAAATCATTGATATCACACTGCACGGCACATAGAAGAATTTGTTGTTTAGCTGCTGATCCTTGGTTTAAATATGTGTGGCATTAGTGTTATAGAGGTTAAATGCACGGTGCTAATGCTAGAGAGGTTAAATGTGTGTGGTGCTAATGTAATAGAGTAAAGATATGTGTGGTGCTAGTGTTATAGATGTTAAATGCGTGGTTAAATGTGTGTGGTGCTAATGTAATAGAGTTAAGATATGTGTGGTGCTAGTGTTATAGAGGTTAAATGTGCGGTGCTAGTGCTAGAGAGGTTAAATATGAGTGGTGCTAATGTAATAGAGTTAAGATATGTGTGATGCTAGTGTTATAGATGTTAAATGCATGGTGCTAGTGCTGAAGAGGTTAAATATGTGTGGTGCTAATGTAATAGAGTTAAGATATGTGTGGTGCTAGTATTATAGATGTTATATGCGTGGTGCTAATGCTAGAGAGGTTAAATGTGTGTGGTGCTAATGTAATAGAGTTAAGATATGTGTGGTGCTAGTGTTATAGATGATAAATGTGTGGTGCTAGTGCTAGAGAGGTTAAATATGTGTGGTGCTAGTGTTATAGATGTTAAATGCATGGTGCTAGTGCTGAAGAGGTTAAATATGTGTGGTGCTAATGTAATAGAGTTAAGATATGTGTGGTGCTAGTGTTATAGATGTTAAATGTGTGGTTCTAAAGTTACAGAGTTAAGATATGTGTGGCATTATTGTTATTGAGTTTAAATGTGTGGTGCTAGTGTTAGAAAGGTTTAATATGTGTGGTGCTAGTGTTTTTGAGATAAGAAAATTGTTTGACCCGAGTGTTAAAGAGGTAAGATATGTGTGGTGCTAGTGTTATAGATGTTAAATGTGTGCTGTTAAAGTTTTAGAGTTAAGATTTATGTGGCATTAGTGTTATAGAGGTTAAATGGGTGGTGCTAGTGTTATAGAGGTTAAATATGTGTGGTAATTATGTCATTGAGTTAGGATATGTGTAATGCTAGTGTTATAGATGTTAAATGTGCGCTGCTAAAGTTTTAGAGATAAGATTTATGTGGCATTAGTGTTATAGAGGTTAAATGCGTGGTGCTAGTGTTATAGAGGGTAAATATGTGTGGTGCTAAAGTTATAGAGTTAAGATATGTGTGGTGCTAGTGTTATAGATGTTAAATGTGTGGTGCTAAAGTTATAGTTAAGATTGATGTGGCATTAGTGTTATAGAGGTTAAATGCGTGGTGCTAGTGTTATAAAGGTTAAATATGTGTGGTGCTAATGTAATAGTTTTAGATATGTGTGGTGCTAGTGTCATAGATGTTAAATGTTTGGTGCTAAAGTTATAGAGTTAAGATTGATGTGGTATTAGTGTTATAGAGGTTAAATGCATGGTGCTAGTGCTATAGAGGTGTAAATATGTGTGTTGCTAATGTATAAGAGTTAATATATGTGTGGTGCTAGTGTTATAGAGGTTAAATATGTGTGGTAATTATGTCATTGAGTTAGGGTATGTTTGGTGCTAGAGTTGTAGATGTTAATTATGCATGTTGCTCATGTTTTATTAGAGAAAAGATAATTGTTTTGCCCTAGTGTTAAAGAGGCAAGATATGTGTGGTGCTAGTGTTATGGAGGTTAAATATGTGTGGTAATTATGTCATTGAGTTAGGGTATGTGTGGTGCTAGTGTTATAGAGGTTAAATATGTGTGGTGTTGGTGTTAAAGAGAATAAATATGTGTGACTATAGTGTTATAGATATTAAATAGGTGTTGTGCAAGTGTTATAGAGTTAAGACATATGTGTTGCTAGTTTTATAAAGGTTAGATATGTGTGGTGAGTGTTATAGAGGTTAAATGTGTGGTACTTATGTCATAGAGGTAAGATATGTATGGTGCGAGTGCTATGGAGGTTAGAAATGAGTGGTGCTAGTGTTATGGAGGTTAGATATGTATGGTGCTAGTGTTTAGAGGAAAGATAGTCAGAAATATCTCACGTCCTGGCTATTTTTAATGCGTTTAATATTTTGCATGCCAGAAAAACGAGAGCTAATTTAAATTTAAGCCAAGAGTTTGAACAGAGAATGTCACATTAAGTTGAAGATTGCGAATTTCCAGTATTCGTAATGGTGCCAGTTTTGGCATTTTCCTGGGAAATAAAAATATAAATATATGGTTACAAAAAAGACAGGAAAACGTCAGATATTTCGGACTAAGGAAATGCTTGTAGCAAAAAAAAAATGTCGGTATGCAACTATGGTGCTGGTATATAGGGTAATTGATAAAACCAACAAACTTACTTGCATTGGCCATTCTTTTGCTAATACTACGACACACTGATTATAATCTGCAATAGACAGTTCTTGAATAGTGCACATTACATATCCCTCTAATAGAGTCTCTAGACATATATCAGGTCCATAAAATTGAGAGTGTTTATAGAGTGATTATAATTTAATTTTGGCAAATTCTGGGGTGTGCTTACCAATATATGGTAGGACTAAATCGTAAATAGAAAGGGTAATATGAGGTTGACGCCAAATTTCCCCTTTCAAATTTGAGAAAAAATCCGAGATATATATGTATGGATTCTACGATTGGGTTCATTTTCAAAGAAAAGTAAAAGAGTTTTGTATTTGGTTATATTCTCAAACAAATGTTGTTACTATAATAGGATATTGTCATTAATAAAACAAATTAAGAAAAAAAAATACCTCTCCGTTTGAATGTAATGGTTCAAAACAGAAAGTACGAAGTACGCATGTCTTATGACCCACCTTTACTTTGCGCATGCCCTATGAAGATGGTGCTTAGGCTGGTGCTAAGATAGTAAATTGTACTACTATAATAACTCAAACATAGAATACATTCTCTCACCAGAGGTCTTGCTACACAAGCATAAACAGAACAATATCAATAGGCCTTTACACTGTGGTGTGTAAGCGAAGCTTGTGTAGCACGACCTCTGGTGAGAGAATGACATAGAATAAATATAGCAACTGATCTGAATGTACAGTGTATTAGTTTTTTAATCTTTTAATATAGAACTTCTTGCTATAATTGTACTTTAAAAAAATTGCAAAACTATTTGTTTTAATAATATGTAGAATATCAAGGTTTTTAAAAAGATTTAAAATATTTATAAATATTTTCTGATGTCTTGAACGTTTAATGCAGATCGAGTATCGATTTATTTTAATTTTGCACATACTGAAAAAAAAGAACTTCAAATATCAATCATATCAATATTTTTTGTAATAAAATATCACGTTAATGATGACAATATGATATCTGTTTATAATAGAAAAATATATTAACTGATATCAAACGTCAAAATATCGATTGAAAATAAAAACAATTTTTGTTATTAATAATTATTAGAACGGTTTTATGTTAGGAATTGCAAGTCAGAGAGGAGGAGGGCGGAGAGGAGGGGGGGGGGGTGTCTCAGACTTTTATCCCGGTATTTAATTTACCTTTTTTCGTTGGTTTTACCAGAGACATAAATAACAGAGATTGGCAACTGATCGAAATCTCGTAGTCCCCATTGCAAAGTATTCCTAGTTTAAATCAGTATATCTTTCTATAACAAACAAATATATCGAAATAAAAAAATCTTTAAGAAATCCTATTACCAAAACATTCAAAATATTATATTTTCATGAGTTTGTGGCTAATAAACAATAATAAAAGAGGAGTTTCTGGTGGCAGTTGGCTACCCGTTGTCCGAGATTTCGAAGTTTTATACCTAACCTATATATTTTCTATATATTAATCTTATTTTTCACTTTATTGTTTCAAAAACTTCTAAATCCTAGAACAATTTTCATAAAAACAATATATTTTTTGTTTAAGATCAATATATCAATTTACTAATAATTATATGTAGTTCTCAAAGTAAGGTTGGTCCTGTAACATTTTTAAACAACAAAACACGCTAATGGCGGAGTTGCTAATCTCTGTTATTTATTTACCAGGTATATGTCTCTGGTTTTATACAGGCACGTAGCATCGTTTTTGAAAGGGGGGGGGGGCAGAGTCATCCAAAAATCTTGACACGAATAAAAAGCGAATAAGGTTACTTTCCAAAATCCTAAAAATCCTAATCCATGGGGGGGGGGGGGGGGGGGCAAGTTTATCTATAACTTAAATTTCACTGTTTATTTTTCAATTTTTTTTACATGATCCCATAAAAGGGTGTGGGGGGGACTCCATGTTAATGTCTATTTTTGTATGTAAATTTAACAAAATTCTTTGCTGCCCAAGCCCCCCCCCTCCCCCCCCCCCCCCCACGAATGCTACGTGCCTGTTACATATACACTTCTTAGGTCAAATGTGTGACTACGTACGCCACTGTCATCACTATAGCAAACCCACGGCTAATGAACCAGCCTCAATGGATTGCTGGACGTAGTTAAATATGCACAGCCATTAATGATATCAAAGGTTTTTAGGACCGTATATATTGTATAAAGAAGTTGGGGGAACAAGATAGCGCAAATGCCTATTTAGTTTAGTCTTAAAATACAATTTCAAATTTATTTTTTTCCAACTAAATATACTTGATAATGTTATAATACAAGTTTACAAAAGTACAATTTCTAACTATATTGAATATTTTAACAAACGATAAGAAAAAAAAAATAAATGCGAAAGTTTTGGTGGTATCGAACCAACAACCTAAAAACCCTATCTCTATACTGTTACCTACTGTCTGGTGCTCTAACCACTGAGCCATTTCAGTCACAACAACCTACACTGTAATCGGTTAAATGCTATCTGCCACTTCAACCACGAATTTACGGACGTATTATGTTTCTAAAACGTTCAATTGTTGTGATACAAAATGACATTTTTAAAGTATAGTGGGTCATCTCTCCACGTTTTCGTTGATTGAAATCGGTTTGATTTCCTTTAAACCTTATTTAGACTATGACAAAAATATGGAGCTCAGACCCACTCTATAAAAGAAAAGGCATTGAAGTTCTAAAAATGACACTATTTGGAGGTTTTGACACGCATACCCAGTTTACATCAACCTATTCCAAATATTTAACATATTTTAAAGGGTTATAAATCGATGGTATTGGTAAATATACATTGTTTTCAATAAATTACAAAGAAGTTATGAGATTTGTTGATATTTTAATTCTATAGTATCTTATCTATCCTCATATAGTTTACACGCCTTATTCACCCATCTTCAAATTTCATCTTTTTTATATAAAGCAGGTAATATGAGCAAACATGTAATCGCTTAATCGTTGGAATTTAATCGTTAATTACTATACCGCAGTCTTAGAGAGAGAGAGAGAGAGAGAGAGAGAGAGAGAGAGAGAGAGAGAGAGAATATGTATACCAAAGAATGCTTAATGAATATTTTGCGATCCGAAAGGGCTGGGGAACAAAGCAAAATGTACACGAAGAAAAAACCCTGATATGAATGTAATGTGCACATGTACACTGATTATGAATGTTTTACATACATTGTAGCTATACATGTGCACTCAGAATTAACTCAGTCTTTTTAAAATCATGATATCCTATACATGTGCTCCCTCTTTTGATATGTTGCTTGAATTAATGTAGATTTAATTCAAGAAAAAGTTTGTTTCGATTTTGTTTTGTTTGCTGTTATTTTTTGCGCTGATGGGAACTCTCTATTTTACTCGCAATTTTTAAATACACATTAAATGTAAACAACTTTGTAAGTGCCTAAAATTAATGGCATAAACGCCCTTCCTCCATGTACAAGGGTAAATCAGCAAAAATGCACGTGTTTTCTTGACGCTGCAAGTCTTCACTATATATGTGTGAAGATGGTACAGTATACAGTATTCATTAGCTGATCTAGAGGGAGGGGTCGGGTTGGGTGTGGGTGGGTTCCGGACCCCCTCCCTTCGCCCCTGGCAAACATGAATTTATTCTTTGGATCCATCCCACACAAATTTTCTAGATCCGCGCTTTGTATTTATTTAAAATGGAATTAAATCAATAATTTTACAAAAAGCGTCTGATTTTACTGTGCCAAATTTTCAATTGTGAATAGTGAAGAAAATTTCGAAAGTTTGAAAATGATTCTATTGATCAATTAATTTTCAAAATTTAGCAAACCAATTTTTAACAACATGTCAATACCATACATTTAATTCAATCCTAGCATTTAAAAATTGTCAACCACACACCTTCCTTAATGAGTTGATGTGGTAAAAGTTAAGGCATAAAAAAGAAATTCTACTATACGAATTTTTAGAGTTGGATCGGAATACAATGGGAATTAATTTTAAACTTAATGATCAAATTTAAGATGAAAAAGGCAAAATAATAACTTGTGTTATACTTCTTTTCCTAAAACGAAAAAAGAAAATTTTCCCGAGTAGGTCTTTCGATCAATATTTTTTCCATTAATGATATTTATTTTTTCTGTATTAAATTTAGAAATGCATATTGATTGAGTTATTGTGCTAAATTTGAAACAAGTTAACCAGATGAAGTTTTGATTTATAAATAAATTAATGGATGATGTTGTATAACAGAGAGAGAGAGAGAGAGAGAGAGAGAGAGAGAGAGAGAGAGAGAGAGAGAGAGAGAGATAATTTTTTATTCAGAATCAATAACTTAGTCATTTTTTTTAACTTGTGTATTTGAAGCAGGCATTTTTTTTTTTTAATGAAATTAAGTTTTCGGAATAACAGCATTTTAAAAAAAAATGAAATTAAGTTAGCGGAACAACCTTAAACCTAAAATTTTAATAAGAGATCATATGTGGATCAGGAGGGGGTTGGAGTTCGGACTTCCTACTCGCGGGAAATTAAAACTTATTTAATCTAAATTACCAAAAAAAATCCTTCGGACCCCCTCCTCGGCCCCTCGAGGAAAATAGATGTAAACTTTTTTTTAAAAATACTTTCAGCTTTCATTCCTGTACACGATATCAAAGGTCCATAACTCGTATGCTGAATTGATATTTCTTACAAAACTTCTACAGGACATTTATCAGCACAGCATGTTAGAGCAGACCAGCTACCAAGTGCAGGCCAAGTTTGATTTCAATTAAATTTCCTTGACATGTTATAAATTATCATTAGGAGAGAATTTGACCAAAGGTAGATAATTCATAAATATGAAATAAAATTGGTAGATTGACGGACGGTCTAAGACCTAGTGTTGTGCGGTCAATATATAATAATTAAATTCTTTGCTGGACAGGAATCAAACTAATATAATATACTGGTTCCCTAAAAGGAGTAGATGACCACTAGGTCAAGGGTCATACTTCCCTGTACATTACCCAATGGACTAAGCATCAATCTAATTAAAATGAGATTTTTGATGTGCTCCTAATAGATCGCTACACAAAGCGTAGCGACCTACATGTATTAGCAGCGGATCAAAGATCAACTTTTAAATTAGATTGACTAAGCATTGTCCATTTAATATTTATTTAGTTATTAATAAATTTGAAATCTAAAATCATGACAATATTAATAAATTCTGAACTATTGATCCCAAGGCACTTGATAATGTAAACGTTTCTTTCCAAAAGTAGGTCAAGTTCTCCTACCTATTGAAAATTATATCAATTTTACTTACACACACATATTTTATTTCACTATAGTTAGAGAACTATCTATACCAAAGATTAAGAAATGTTTGCAATGTCAAAAGTCATTATTAAGAAACCACATTAAGAACGTACCGATAGTTTACATTTATTAAAACATATAACCACTTTATTTACGTGTAAAATATATAGATAGTGAGTAATCATACAGTGTAAACATAACATATAAAACAAACATTTTTTTATTTTTTTTTTTTTTTTATTTTGTCATTTTCAATTCACAATTGCATATAAACATGTCATTGGTATAGTAGCATATCATATAAATACATATCTTTATACTTCATTGAGATAAGTAAGTGTCTTATATATAAATATATATACATATATGTGTGTATATACAATTAGTGAAAGTTATAGGGGAGAGAGTAAAGAAAGAAAGATTGATAGCATTATGTACAGAAAAATTGTATTGGAGCACTTAGACAAGTAGAGTTGTAAATCAATTGACATACATGAGTTTATCAAAGTCAATTTTTCATTGAAAATTTCATCAGTCAAAGTAGATCACAAATTTTTTTCAAGTGTTTTTCATACTGAGTGAAATTACAATTTTTTAAAAGTAAATATTTTTCAATAAGTAATCTATCGGTTATTAAGGTAAACAATGCACTCATATCCAATTTGGGTACAGTTTTATATTTACATGCAAAAATAAACTGTTTCACAACAAGTGTCAATAAGTTATGAACTTTGTAAACATTATTGTTGTTAAATTTACCGAATAATACACCTATTTTATCAAAAGCTATTGGAAAATTAAACCTTAATAGAAACATTTCTTCAACTGCACACCATATCTCTTTAACCTTAGGACAATCATAAAAAAGATGCTCAATGGTTTCAACATCTACCTTACAAAATGTACAAAGCTGATTGTCCTTTATTTTTAATTTCGTTAAAAAGTAGTTTGTTGCAATTATTCTGTGTAATATTTGAAATTGTAACCAGTGGTATTTAGATTCCTTTGTAGTTTTAAATGGGAGCTCAAAAATTTTACCCCAATCTGATTCATTAAATCTATAACCTTCTTCATGCCATTTATAAACTGCTTTGATTGTTTCTTTCCTTTTACTTATTAAAATATTATACATATCTCTACAACCTTTGTTTGATTTCTTGAAAATTGCAATTGTATTTGGTATATGTGCTTGTATTTTAATTCTTGCCTCTTTAATATTATAAGGACCAATCCTAGCTAACACAGCCTTTTTAAGTCCAGCATATTCTAAAAAGTTTGTATTTACATGTAAATTATTAAGGGATTCAAGACTAATGAAATTGCCTTCTGCATCAAAAAGATCAATTATAAATATAAAGCCTGCATTAAAATAACTTTTTAAGAAAACTGAATTATTTTCAACTCTAATATGTGGGTTATACCATATGTGTTCACTATGAATGTTTTCATTTTTAAGGGCTAAAATGTCTATTATCTTCTGCCAGCTATAAAATACTTCTTTCCAAAAACAATTGTGCATTATATTACCAAGTCTGGATAGGAAATCTGTTCCTCTTAGCCATAAATTGTTCACTGTTATATTTAAACTTGTCTCTAACAAATTAACCCATATAGATTTTGAATGAGTTAGTCTCCTTATCCAGCTTGACTTCAAGGCCAGAATAAAGTCATTATAATCTATCATTTTAAGACCGCCAGATCTATAGTCTTGTATAATAGTTTGTTTATTTACTTTATGTATTTTGCTTCCCCAAAGATAAACATATAATTCTCTCTCAAAGTTTTCTAAGAAGTCTTTACTTGGATTTGGTAATGTAAGTACCAAATGATTCATTTTTGGAATTATAAGTGATTTAATGACAGTTAATCTTCCTAATATTGTTAATTTACGTAGTTTCCACTGCTTTATTAGTTTTTTTATATCGTCTAGTTTTACATTGTAATTTAAGTTTATCATATCATCTAAGTTTACCGAAAATTTTATCCCTAGCAGGTCAAAGTTTGTATTGTTCCAATCAAGTTTCCATCTCGAGTGATGAAAAGTTTCTTTTGAGAATTTTTTACTTCCTATCCACACCATCTTTGTCTTAGAAAAGTTTATATTTAGTCCTGATATATCAGCAAAAAAATCTAGTTCTCTAAGAATACCGTCTAATGTTTCTGGTGATCCATTTGTAAATAAAGATGTGTCATCTGCATATTGTGAAATTTTGTATTCAGTATCTCCTATTTTTATGCCTTTAATATCTTTATTATTTCTAATTATTGTCCCTAATATTTCTGCACAAAGCAAGAATAAGTAGGGTGATATTGGGTCACCCTGTCTGCACCCTCTCTGTGGGTAAAAGTAGTCCGATATTATACCATTTTGAATAATACATGTTTTTATACCATTATAAAAGGTCTGTATCCAATCTTTTATTGAATTTCCAAAATTAAATAAGTCAAGTGTATGAAAAACAAATTCCCATGATATAGAATCAAAGGCCTTTTCAAAGTCAATTAACATAAGTAAACCTGGAATATTGTTTCTTTCGGTATAGTTCATTAGATCATATACTAATCTGATATTTTCACCTATAAATCTGCCTTTAAGGAATCCAGTTTGATCTCTGCTAATTAATTTATCCATGTATAACTTTAACCTATTAGCAATGCAGCCTGAAGCAATTTTATAAATAACATTCAAAAGGCATATTGGTCTCCAATTTTTTAGATACTGTTTAGCTTTACCACTTTTCGGAATGCATGTTATTATACCTAATTTGTTGGGTTCTGAAAAATGCTTAACTTGTTTTGCAAAGTTAATGGCTCGTGTAATAAATGAACCCAGGTCATGCCAGAAAAATTTGAAGAATTCACAAGTAAAACCATCAGGACCTGGGCTTTTTTCATTTTTCATATTTTTCAGAAAGGATAAAACTTCATATTTTGTTATGGGCCCTTCAAGACTATTTGACTCATTTTCACTTAATTTTGGCAAGTTACAGGCATTTAGTTTGTCATGAATGTCCCTTAAATCAACATATTGCTCTCTTTTTTGGTATAAATTCTGGTAAAAGCATTTCGTTTCATTTAATATTTCAAATTGATCATATAGTATAAATCCATCATTTTTAACAAGTTTTGGTATTTGCTTATTGATATAATTTCTAGATTCTAGTGTAAGGAAATATTTACTAGGCTTTTCTCCTTCATCAATCCACTTTACTTTTGATCGTATACATTGGCCTTGAAACTTTTTTTTTCTTATATTTTCTAGCTCTTTCATTTTAATACTATATTCATTTATATTCTGGTCTGTTAAATTTAGCTCGAAGTTAAGTATATCATTTTCCAATTGTTTTTCTTTTTTATTTATTTGTTTTTTCTTAAATGCTGCAAAAGATATTGATTTACCTCTAATTTCTGTGAGCAGAATATCAAGGAAGGTTTGATCAGTAATTGTAAATTGGATAAGCTCATTGTCTATATTTGGAACATTTTCTCTCTTATATATGGGGCATGCATACTGAAGCTTCACTTTGTTAATTTCTTCCTTGATTAAAGTAACATAATCCTTATCTGTTAATAAAGAATTATTAAATTTCCAAAAACCTTTGCCTTTTTTAAAATCACTAGTTTTACAAGATAATATGACTGGTGAATGGTCCGAACGGTAACTGTTTTCAGACTTGACTGATAATATCTTGGGTAGCAATGATTCTGATATTAAAAAAAAATCAAGCCTAGCTTGTTTAATGGGGTTTCTTCTTCTCCAAGTAAACATTCTAGAATCTGGGTAATTCTCCCTAAAAACATCTTTTAAGTTTAATGTATTTATTAGATTATCAACTTCTTGTCTAGATTTAGGGTTATTATGATGTAGGTAGTTCACTGAATCTAATTCTTTGTTTAAAATTAAATTGAAATCACCACCTAATATAATGTATTGAGAAGAGTAAATATCTTGGAGGGTATTCAGTAGTTGAGAATAAAATTCTGGTTTGTCAGAATTTGGACCATATATATTTATAAGCAGAAAGTGTAGATTATCTACAATAACATCTAAAATCAAGTAGTTTCCATTATCATCTCTGTATTGTTCATGAATTGTTATCTCACAATTGTTGTTAAAAAGAATAGCAACCCCTCTTGAATTAGATTTGTAAGAACTAAAAAAAGCTTTGTATCCCCATTGTGTTTGTATTAGGTTTTCATCTTCTTGAATAAAGTGTGTATCTTGAATAAAATAAATATTGTAATTTTTAGTTTTTAATATCTTAAAAACATCTCTTCTTTTATTTGGATCCCCAAGGCCTTGACAATTGACAGTAAGTACTTTTAATTGAACGGAACTATCCATTATCAAATTGGTATAAGATGGACATTGTGCTCCAATATAAATGTACAGACTTTGTTTTGGTAGAGTAGGAAAGTGCGTAAACGTATATACAAAAAACAAGACAAACAAAAGTCCGAAAAACGCATGATGGCATGTGTGATGAAATCATACTAGTAGGGGGAGGGGGGAGGGGGGGAGGTCCACCAGAAAAATGTTTTCAAAAATACTGAATCTCATTATATTCTTAAATGAAATAAATATGGATGCGGTTCTGAGAAATTTAAGAGGTAAAGCCCTGTCCCTTATGTTTCCTATACATATGATTATAGTCTCCATAAAAAATACGTTAAACATTAGAATATATTGTAATACAGTCATGATCTTGCTTCTGCATAGATAAAGTTTTGTTTCATAATAAAAACTTTACCTTCAAAATTTCCCTGTGTAAATGGTAGCATGAAATAATCCATTGACACATATAACATTCATTTTTGTTTGTAGCTGAGCCATGAGTTACAGCACCGGAAATATGAAACGAAACATAATTACGACACGTCAATGTAGAACTAGATGTTCCGGAATTATATTAAACAAAGTGGAACTAAATATTCCGGAATTATATGACAAAAAATAATCCATATAAAATAAAAATAAATAGATAAATAATCAGTACACAGCAGAAGAGAAGAAAAGGTAATAATGGCTCCAATTTTTTAATGACTTAAATGGTTGTGTCTATCAGAAATAACATACTAAACTAGTTACTGAAACCAAAAAAAAAAAAAATAAAAAAAAAATAAAAAATAAAAAATAAAAAAAACGGGGGAAATAAGGGCTGATGTTTTTTTTTTTGTATGTTTCAAATATCAATTAGACATCAAAATGCCTTGGTTGTTTTTTGTTGAACATGCTGTATGTTTGTTAAATACAATATGTTTTACAGTGCATAATGATCACTTAAGGAAAAACCTGAACACACTACGGGATCTCACTTATAGATCAATCGACGCCGGGGAGTTTCTCCACAACAAACATTTTGGTAATACATGTGATTGATATAATTACAGATAGTTTGTTAATGTATTATGACATTTAAACACAATCAGTTTATTTACATCAGTTTATTTACATTAACATTTGATGTTCACTTTGTAGACATATAACATTATGATCACAGTTTGTTTACATGTAATATTGGATTTTCCTCACTTTACCTGTTTTCCTCTCACCCACAAAGAGGTTGTCTCTGGTGTCCACACATAAACCAAATGGATACTGTAAATGACAGTTATCAATGAAGCGGAGGAACTGTCCGTCCTGATCCAGGATGTGGATACGGTGGTTGTTTTCGTTTGCTGTCAGGATTCGATTCTGGCTGTCTGTAGTTATGCCGACTGGGTAAAATGGTTCCTTGGTAGTAAAGGGAGGACCGGTGTATCTAAACCGGAGTTTTCCGGCCTGATTGACCACCACTACTGCACCAGCTCTACTGTCAGCTACACAGATATCTAGGTTCTTGTTCTCACTGATGTATTTACTGAAATAATCAGATGAATAAAGAGGATGTTCTTTATCATCGTATTGAATCGTTTGTTTCTCCTTGGAGCCAGAATAACGCACAACTTTTGCGTGTTTCTTATTCCCCCTGATCATGACAACTAGGAGGTCACCAGAGGAGGTACTACAGACGTGACAAGGTATCCACCCCGGTAGTCTGATCATTGTCTTTATCCGTTTATTCTTCACTTTGTTCACAGTTCCATCATCGGGATCAGTATAAACTAGTTCACCACTCAGTGTCACTGCTATGTCATCTGGCTTTTTCTCTGATTTGGTTTGGATTGACTTTAATAGTTTACCGTGGAGGTTATAGAGTCTCATCATGTTGTCCTCACCATACGTCCACAGTTCATTATCACTCTGTAAAGATATACTATATAAATCATTAGGTTCTCCATACTCTGTGTTTATATCTGTGATGATCCTTGGTACGTCAATGAGTGGTCTGTCCGGGGGAGAAGACTCAGCACCGGGAGAATCCATCGTGTAGCCTTGTTCTTCTGTTTTGATAGATAACGCTGACAGAGAACCAATCTGCTGATAAATCTGTTCTTTGTTAATCTTTTGAGGAGTGAATCTTGGTAAGGAAACTGTGAGTTTAGGCGGCAATCTTCTGAATTCAGCATTCCTGGATTTGTAGGTAGAGACAAGGCTGACATCATTGGAGTTCAGTAATTTCTTCAGATCAGCAATGCTCTGTTCAATTTCAGAAATACTGCGTTTGATTTCATTATCCTGCTTATTCAGGACAACCAGGCATTGGGATTCCATTTCATCCACGTCAGATTTCAGTTTTTGGATGGCAATGTCTATTTCTCTGTGCAAGTCATCTCCATGTTTGTCTATAGCTGTTGTTAATTTCTTGGAGTTTTTATTAAGATCAAATTTCTGATCTGGGATGTTAGATGCAATCTCTTGGTACTTAGGATAAATGGAATTTTCTAATTCTTGTAAATCTTTTTTTAAGGCTTCTCTCTTGTTATCTAGTATTTTTAAAATGCCCACTTGTTTGTGTCCTAGATGTTTACCCGAGAAGACACATTCCAAACAAATAGGAATGTTACAATGTTCACAATGAAGATCACACAATTGTGTGGAATGTTTGGAACATTTAGGATTAAGTCCCCTCTTTTCAAATGGCACTACTTTGTGTTGTTTTGATTCATCTAAAAGATGTTTTCCAACGCAGGCTACACACAGATGTATATGACAAATGTCACAGTACATAGGGGGGCCGGGGGTCTCACACAGATGACACCGTAACACATCCTGGGCCCAAGTACGGGGGTCCATGGTCAGACACCTTTATGGGATTTTTAGATGATTTCTGAAAGAACAAAAGAACAGTTACATGATGTATTCTATTATTAGCAAACTTGTTTTTACTAATTCTATGTAATTTGTGTATGTGTAGTCAAAAGTGTAGTCACAGGGATAAGAGGTAGGATCAAGACCCCCCCCCCCCCCCCGCTCTACTGATGAGCTAAAAGGGTTAACTGGTCACTAGCTAGTGCTAGTAGGAGCATGGCAGTACCGAGCCTTTATACAAACCCTATTTCATATCATACGGGGCAAAGAGTAGAGTATATCATGCAAAGTCTTAATGTATATTTTTTGTTACTTTGCTTTAGCAAATATTTTTCAGGTTGTGTTCCCTCCCCATCTCATGCGCGGGTCCTAAAAAATGTAATGGGGGATGATTTTTACTTTTCAGGGGTTTTTTTTGAGTCCAAACCCCACTTTTTGGTAATTTTGCTTTTGTGAATTATATTACATTTTTCTACGAGTGGTAGATTCCGAGGACTCCTGACACATCCTTCCCATAGGATGCGCTTCACGCATTCTCCAACTTTTATGGGAATTGCTTAGACGGTCCGAGCCCCCTCCCATATATAATGTATCTACCCCTTCCCCCGACACACATCAATGAGAATTTTCTAGTTTGTTCGGTAACTCATGGGAAAACAGAGAAATAATGTGCACAATACTCATTTTTTGGTGATGTTCTTCATTATTTGATATTATTTTACATATTCATACAAACTACAAACCTTCACACTCCAACATGGCGATTCTGGTATTTTCTCTTCCGAGTCTGGTTACCTGTACAATCGTCACGTGATTTCTTTATTTGTAGGTCAGTGGGTCGCCTCCTTCCTGCAATGTTTTGATTATATTGTAGACACATTTTTTTCGTGATGGGACTGACTCAAAATATTGACAATGGTTGAATGGTTGAATATATATATATATATATATATATATATATATATATATATATATATTAAAATGAAAAAAAATTAACAACACTAATCGTAAAACGTAAGCGCCTTCATTTTTCAAAATGAAAGCGCTTACGTTTTACGATTAGTGTTGTTAATTTTTTTTCATTTTAATATATATTGCCGGACACTGTGACTTTTTATTTTATTTGGATATATATATATATATATATATATATATATATATATATATATATATATGTGTGTGTGTGTGTGTGTGTGTGTGTGTGTGTGTGTGTGATATGTGAAGCCAAAGGGGGGGGGGGGCTCGGCATTCCCAAGCGCGGATCTAGAAAATTTTCAAAGTGGGGGTTGAGGGGAAATTTTGCTGGCATGAAGTACAACATCGACCGTCTCAAGCCTTGGTCTGGAGTCCACGTAGGCGGGAGAGAATTGTAGGTATTGGGCGTGGTTTACGATGATATAAGTACAGGCTTGCATGATTTTCTTTAGAGGAAGCAAAGTATGATTAGTGGGAGCAGTGGGCAAATTCTCAGATGCTTCTTAAGTTTTTTATATTTTGAAGAGTAAAACGAAACCGTGAAATTAAGGCTCTGCAATCTTAAGCCTCAAAGTATTTTTACATCATAACAATTTTATTTATCCTTTAAATTTTATTTATGAAATTAAAAAAATGGATGATTGCAATTTTAGCCACGATGGATATAATGGAATAAATATACAAGTTGGGATAAAAAAGTTAAGAGAGAAAAAAAAGATTGTATGTGGTAGGTCTCCGTCGAGCCACGAAGGCAAGCAGATTGTTGAATAGCAGTTTGTCATATTAACACTACAAGACTAATTAAATTTGTTTTTATGAAAGGCAGATTTATGGTACCAATAAAAAAATTCCGGATAATTTAGAGTTATCGAATATTGCTGAGATCGGAGATTGTTAACCTCAATACTGGTTAATATAATTATGTTTTAAAAAATTGCATTATTTTGCTGGAAAAATAAAAGATATTGCAGTTAAGGGTTTCTAGTAAAAAACTTTGTTTTCTAGCATCGTGCAAATGTTAATATTTTGTCATCTTTATCTATTATATATAATCTACTAATCAATAGGCCTGGAATTTTAAATTTTTATAATATTATTTTTTAAAAATTGCTCAATAATAACATTTTAAAAGAGTGATATGATGTTCTCTCATCATTGAAGTCGCCACGAGTCTGATACCCCCTAAAGACTATCTCTTTGATTGATTTTCTAAGTACAAACCATGCATGTACATGTACGTATTACTAGACTATACACAATTGTGAAGAAATTTAAATCCAATTTTTAGGGTTTTTTAAGGAAGAGGAGTCGGAGACGATCCTATTATGCAGTATACTTATAGTACATTATTTATTCGTAAAATAAAGATACAATTCTTAAGAACAGAAGAATCAAGCACTAATTTAATCATTGAGATACTTACATTTTTTACCACAAAAAACAATTTTTGCATAAAATATTTAAAAAGTAAGCCGACTCCTGTACTGTTATGTTGTAAATTGTTGTCGTGTTGTAAATTTTGTATTTACTGCCACCCAGTAAATTCAAAATTTGCAACATGACAAATCTGTGCTTTCAATTTTCGTGGATTAAATGAAAATCACAATGTCTAGGTTAAATAGATTTATGGTTAGTGATCTCATTAATACAATTGTTATTAGATATTGCACATCAACGAACTTTATGTTTCGTGGATCAATTGCAACCATTCTTAAAATTTTTCGAATACATGTATTTGCATTTACCATTTCAAATCGTTTTATTCCTAAGTACAAACAGTGCCGAAACATTCTCATATACAGTATTCAGTTTATTTTGGCCGACAGTAATTGACACCCTTTTTCTCCTCCTTCCTCAGTTGAGCTTTTCTGATAATATTTTAGGTGGAGGGGATTCATGGAGGGGATTCATAATTGTTTAAATGCAGGCCCACGCCTTTATTTAAAATTTGTTGGTGTTTTAAAAAAATCTTTTGAAGCATCCTCCGGTAGGGTAGACTAAAGTTCATAACGCGGGTTATATATTTTTCTGCAATGTTGCTACCTTCATATGCAGCATTAATCACCAAACAAAAGATTTTATTGGCTTAATAAAACCATATTCCCTTTGACTAAATATTTTTCTTAAATTCACGTATACATGTAGGAAAGTGAATTTTAATGAATTTGTCTCCCCCACTTTTTGGTACTATATAAAAAAAATTGAAGTGAAAATAAAGAAATGAACAGTGAAATTGAAATTTTAGATATACTACCTAGGCTACCCCCATCCTCTCCCCCACGGATTAGGATATTCATAATTTTGGGAAGCCCCCCCCCCCCCCATTTCGTTTTACTTGTTCAAATATTTTGGATGAGTTTAAGAACCCCCCCCCCCAGTTAAAAAAAAACTATGCTACATTCCTGCCAAAACAAAAAAGGATCCACTACGCTGCATTGAACAACCATACTCATTTACACACACAGAGAGAGAGAGAGAGAGAGAGAGAGAGAGAGAGAGAGAGAGAGAGAGAGAGAAAGAGAGAGAAAGCGATTGTCAGTCTTCTTTTGAAATCTAAATTGCAAATCGAATTTATTAAATATAAACAAAACTTTGGGAAAAAATTCTTTCTTAAACTGCCGTATAACTTCGCAATTTTATACAGTAACAATTTGTTAGATATCTAAGTATACAAGTATTACTAGTCTAGGTACAGAAAGAATCTATTGCAAATAACAAAAGAATTGACCTATAGGGGAGGTGGATTTCCCGGAAAAATGATTTTTGAAAATCAAAGTTTTTTTTTTGTTATTTTCTATTGTACATATTTTTAAATTTTTCGAATTTGCATTTTGAACCTATCATATTGCTCTTGCAATTTAATTGTTAATCTTCAAAGTTGGCTAATACAGCATTTTCTCAGTAAAATGGTATATTTCTTCATGGTTTTTGGTCTAGATATATTTCAGGACCGGCCTGAAACAGGTTTTGTTCAAAAGAATAAATAAAGATAGAATTTCTTAGGGGCACCCCGGCTCTGGGTTTGAATTTCGCAAAAAACTGACATTAATTTCGGAAACTGATTTCTATCATAGTGGTCTATATTTACATCTAAAAGTGTAACTCCTGGATAGCTTAATAGGTTAAAAACGCTGGTTATGGCACACATGATGTTTTTGTGCCCTGGTTTGATTCTATCTGTGGGCATTCTTTTTCTTTTTTTAAATTAACGGTATTTATAAACAACGTTTTAATTTTGAATTTGAATTGTACATTTTGTATATTAAACTTCCTTCTTCTTCCTTAAATGCACATTTGCTCTTTGAATTAAAGATATCGACGGAAAAAGTGTGTACTTCATTACATGTAACAGCAATTAACCAGAACTATACCCTATTGTGAGCACGCTTTGTTTGAGAACAAGAATCATTCACTCTGTGTTACTCGAGACAGATGGCACGTAAAAAAATCATGCCGAGCAAAAATTGTTGCGTTTGCCTTTCCAGAACATCTAAAGGAAATAGTGCAATTGTAATAGAATGTACTGCAAAGTAGATACCATTCGTTCTTTGCAAAGAACGTATGCATTGGTGACACTTTATGCGAAAAATGCAGGAGGAAGGTTTATAGATTAGAAAAAAAATGGGGTTAGGTCAGTTAGAGTTTTCCGTCTCCTTGCCATTTCGGCATGAGGTACATATGTAAGTCCTTTTATACAAAGGATGAGCTGGTAATCCGGAAAAGAGTTGAGTTGAATGTACAGTGAACGATGATAATGTTCAAACGCCACGTAAAAATCCTTCTACATCTACAAACATCACTCTTTCTGTTATTTTTGCTGGAAAAATTAAGGTGACGTGCATTATTTGTCACAAAGAGTCAAAGAGTTTGCGACCTTTGAAATCGCGTCACGCGAGACTTTCGATAGTTTCTAATATGTCCTTGGTTGAAAAAAAAAACGCATATAAAAAATATGTATCGTATTATAGAATGTAAACTGAAAACAAAATTTTTAAAAAAAGTTCATTACTCATGCTGCTTGGAGAACGACTGTGAAACTTTTTTTCCATCACTATACATTATGAGAACTAGAACCTAAAGGTTTACTGTGTATGGCATAAAATCAAGATGTGGAACGGAAATCGATATACTTTTTGGAAAGACAGAAACCAATACTGGCCCTATAGGTCAAGTCTTTTGTTATATACAAGTGTTACTTTGGTGCACTCAATCGTGAAGCGTGTTTTGCCTGTTTATCGTTTATTTACTACCAATTGATAATTTGTGTATTCCTGTGGTGTAATGACGTTAAATCAATTTTTAGACACACAATAGCTCAGGATTCTTGTCAGAATAGCGTGAGAATACATGTATATATCAAGAAAAAAATGCAAAAGCATTCAATCAAAACCAATTAAGTAACTATTTGCTAACAAAACAAAAAGCCGTGATATTGGTGTGAACCATGAATTATTAAACACAGGATTAAAATATTATGCGATATTCTCACCCGGGGTTAAATATTGAGCCCCCTAGATAATATAGAACCCGTGGTTAAAACATGCAGAATGGTTGCGAAATATTGAAACCCCCATAACCATTTCTTCTTGCTAATGGAGAGGGGTTTCAACATATTATGGAGGTGAAATATCTAAGCCATGTCCATTCATATTATTTTATTCTCATTGGATAACAGAGCTCAAAATACTATGATCTCAAAATATAGATCCCCTCTATTGTCATTACTTTTGCAGAGGGGGTTTAACATAATGCCTCCCCCCATTTTTCGTTTGCTATTGGAGAATGGGTTCAAATTATTACGATCACAAACCTCCATAATATTTTTCATTCTAATTGGAGAATTGAAATGTTGAAACCCCCTCCCCCCTTACTGGGGGGGGGGGGATATTGTGGCTGCAAAATATTGAACCTTTCCTCTTATTTCTATTTTACCTTGTATGCAATCAATCTAATTAAAAAGAGACTTTTAAAACAGTTTCTTTACGATATGCAATACAAGATCTAGGTTCCCTGTGTAGTAAACAGTCATAGTGAAGTGCATGCGTCGATCTAGGATTGTGTTATCAATGTTTGCATGATTCATGGAGAACAGGAGATCGGGCGACGGATTTAATGCATACAATTTTGGGAAAAACTATTTACTTAGCATAAAATAGATAACCAAGCATCAAAGTTGTAAGAGATAAAACGATAAAACTATTTTAATACCTGTTTATTCAAGATAAAATTTGATTGGCTAACGTACGTATATAACTATATCAAATGTTTATTCATACTTGAAAGGTCGCTCTGAGATGACCTCTTATGCCTATGTCATATTAAGCCAATGAGAGAACAAATTTCCCTGATATCGTCGGCTGAAGAAACATGATCGCCCAATACTGGTATCAAACGACTCAGAGCATGCAGTCACATTAATTTCTAAGAACACGAATATTCATTGGTTGGTGAATCATTGCTCGATCATCGAACGTCGAACCACAGTTTGATTTTTACGGTCGGCCGATTACATAAACAAGTTTGCAATTGTTGAATATACACCAGTTATACGTGGGCATTGCTTTAATTTATTGACAAAAAAAGTCTGAAGCATGTCGTCTTCCGCCTAGCCGCCACTTATCGACCGATAGACTGTAGATGTTTAACGTAATCCGTATACGGTCGGTCGTCAATCAGGCGATTTGTCAACGACTACTCAACGACTGTATCTCTGAAGATGTCGGCCACCGACGCAGAAAAAATTATAACTATAATTGGCCCGACGGACACAAAAGTGGTCGGCCGACAAAAAAGAGGCCGATATCGGCCAAGACAACGACTGATGAACTGCTGACTGTCGCCCGAATAATCACATTTTTTGTCTTAAAAAACTGTCGACCGTTGGTCGATTTTGAAAATGTAACTGGGGTTTTATAGGATGTTGTTGGATCTTGTATAGCATATGAAAGAGAAGCGGTTTTACAAGTTTCATTTAAATTTTTAACTGTTGTCTGTTACGAACGTACTTTAAATATATATTCTTGAACCCTGCCCCCCCCCCCCTCCCGATGCTATGTGCATCTTGCATCAACAGATTATTTCCTCCTCAATTGAAATAACCGAATAACTTGAAGTACAATTTATTCGCGTATGAACAAAGGACATAATCGTGCACGGGCAATGTTAACATCTATGTCTTTTACTAATTAACAATTTTTAATTGTCAATAAGTCCATGAATAATTATTCATGGACTCATTTACAACTTTTTCATGACTGTTATCTAAAATTTCTTTTTGAATATTTACCATCAGATTTAAGTTTTATTTCATAAATTTACATAAACAGACTATTTGTATCGTTCTTTTTGTGTTATTTATAACCATTATTAAACATAAAAAAAAAATGTTAACAAATTAATCCCCTTAAATAAGACGGAACCCTTGGGAGCCACTTGGTGGTACCCCTATAGCCCAAATTTGAGACAGTGAAATAATAGCCCTAAATGTTCCTTACACTGTCCTGGTATCCGTTTAATGCACACTTCAATGATAAAGGAAATACTGTACAGTAATAGACCACATTTCACCCCTATATCATTGTGAAATTCGAAAAAATTCCGAAGTTCGGGTGAGCTAACTGTAACTTTTAGGGGTCACAGGCGCCCTCTAACCTTTACTATAGATCCCTCTTGAGGTTCTTTACTAAACTTAGTGTTTTCAAGTTCTAAAAGTCCCTAAAATGAGCCCGAACCCCTGGGAGCCACTTGATTATACTCCAACAGCCCAAATTTGAGACCGGGAAAAACTACCCCTATAAGTCCCCTACATTGCCCTGGTATCCGTTTGATGCATACTTCGAAGATATTGGAGATAATGAACCACCTTTTACCCCTACGTAATATTAATCATATCAATATTTTCTGTAATAAAATATCACGTTATTAATGATGTCAATATGATATATCAATCATTTTAATATTATAATAATAAAATATAAGAATGTCAATATATTTTTTATAATAGAAAAATATATTAACTGACATCAAACGTCAAAATATCATTACAAAATTTAAAAAGATTGTTATAACAGAGAGTTTTTATGTAAAAAATTGCGATTTAAAAAAATGTTTTCGATGACCATTTGTTCTGAGAAAATCATTTTTTTTTAAATTGACACTTTACGAGGGTTGTTCGGAAATTATTGAGACAACACGAATATTTCCCTTTCTGAGTGACGAATATAGGTGAAAATTGGCATAAACTTTGAAGAAAGCCGAACAAATAATTAAACAAAGTAATATTAAAGAATATTTAATATTTTGTTTACGACGGTAGATAAACAAGTCGGTGGTTGGGGTACCCGGCGCAGGCATTAACTCGGAGATTAGAAAACTTAAATATCTAGTGTCCGTAGACTTACAGTTAATGATAAAAGAAATCAAATTAAATGTGTTCATTTTGCTATTTATTGTGACTAACGTTTGATGAAGTTTTACTAATGTTCGAGTTGAAATACGAATATAGTGTAAATATATTTACCAAGCAACAGAAATCTGACAACGACGTTCTAAAATATGTACAAAATGCCTGTAGGAGACAATTCACAGTAATTTGACTTTCGAGTAAAAATAACTCGAATTCATTTCGCGAAAAATCAAGAATGGAGAGAATTTGTAAATGTTGACACCTTGAAATGAAAACAAAATATGAGAAATGAAGAACGATTCTTATTTCCGTTCGTTTGTAAGGTGTTTAAAACATAGGAGCAATGAGAAGCGTCAAAATGACGTTGCGGTAAGTTTGCGGTTGCTCCGGGTCACTGGACGAAGGCATGTTAGTCAGCTTACCAGGAATGATCTAATCCTGCCATGGACTAGAAACTATTCACATTGATAAACTCTATTCTGATTTACGTTTTGGTGAAATTTCAAGGGTTTATTTTTTTCCCCAAGGAAATAAGAGTGAAATAAGAGTAAGTGTCTCAATAATTTCCGAACAGCCTTCGTACACTGCATTTTGGGTTAAAGAAACAACTACATGTACCTTTATTTTTTTTCTCTCTTTACGAACAGATGAATGTTTAAAATCTGTTGGCCTATAAAGGTGCAACTTATCAAAATCAAAGCAAGTGAGAGGGGAGGAGTGCAGGGGTGGGGGGGGGGGGGTAAGGGGGCGCTCTCAAACTTAAATCGTCTTAATTTTTTAAATTTTTAATTTATTTTTATTCATTTTTTGGGGGGGGGGACATTTTATCGTTGGTTTGTTGTATACACTTCTTTGATCAAATGTGTGACTAAGTACGCCACTGTCATCACAATAGCAAACCAACGGCTAATTAACCAGCCTCAATTGATTGCTGAATGTAGTTAAATATATGCAACCATTAATGAAATCAAAGTTTTTTTTAGAAATGTTTATTGTTAACTTGATCTTTTTTTTATATGAAGAAGTTAATATAAGCAAACATGTACAGTGGAGCCTCACTTATCCGGACACTTTTGTCCCCAGGCCAAATCGTCCGGATAGGTGAAGCGTCCGGATATCTGAATTGTGATATTCACCTTCAATATTTTTTCTTGATAATATCGCCAATGGTAGACTTTCCTGAAACAAAGATGAAGAATTAGAACACAGTTTAAAAATTTGTTTTATTGTTTATGATTTTTTTTTAAATTTAAAAATGTTTCAAAAAAGGAAGTGCAATATGAATCAATCATTGTTTATCATACCTTTTAACACAATCCATTATGCACATCAGTTTACTGTAAACAATGAAAAAAAATTAAACACAAAAAAGCTCTAAGTTGTAATTTGTTTTAAAAAAATACTAAAGCTCATGTGGAAGACATGCATTTTACAGATGTGAACATACCTATTGTGATAGACTCCTCTTTGATTACAAACTGTCTCAAGTCTTGAAGAGAAGAAAGGGGGTGTTCCACTTTACACTGACAAATCTTCTTCTTCAAGCTAGCGGTGATTGCAACTCTGTGTATTATAATAATTTTTTTTCAAAAAACATGTTTTGAAACACAAGTTAAACAATTTTCATGACATTTTAATCAAACAATAACAGTTCATACGTTAAATGGCGAAAATTTAACATGTCACATCCATGGTTATCGTAATATCCTCGGGCGAGTACATAGCGTGACACAGGTGACCCGATTACCGGACGAAGGCATTGTTTAAAATCACCAACCAGGCTCAGATGTTTTTACAACAATTTGCACTTGCGCATAAAAAAACGTTTGTGCTTCCGAACACTAAAGTTTGACCGTCCGGTTAAATGAGGTAAAATTTGTATTATGAGGAAAACTGTATTATGTGGTAAAATTTGACCGTCCGGATCCGGAACGCGGAATTCCGGATAAACGAGACAAATTAATGTGTAAAAATTCCGTTCCCTATAAAAATCGACCAGAAAGTGAAGCGTCCGGATATCTGACGTTCGTTATATAAATAAGTTAATATAAGCAAACATGAATATAATCGTTTGAGGAGGCTGGATGATGGCCTACAAGTTAACCATCAGATCTATCTATAATTTTAAGATATGAATTGTTCCGCAATAAATTGCTACTTAATAAAGAAAAAAAATAATATATTTTACCTTTTAGATTTTGGTATTTTCCTATATTTTTATATAGAGTTCTTCTTCTAAAGGGGAGCAATACCGTCTATGCAAATAGCCACGACCATCTAGCCCTCTCAACTGTTTTGCTGTAATCGTAAATAAGCTGTCATACCGCAGAGAGAGAGAGAGAGAGTTCTTTTGATATGTTGCTTGAATTAATGTAGATTTAATTCAAGAAAACGTTTGTTTTGATTTTTTTTTTGCTATTATTTTTTGCGCTGATGTTAACTCTCCAGTTTAGCCACAATTTATACATTCTTATTAAACAATTTGTAAATGCCTAAATGACATAAGCGTCTCTACTCAAAGTACAAGGGTAAATGAGATTGCAAAAAATGGATGATTTTCTTGAAGTTGCAAGTCTTCACTATAAATGTGGGAAGATGTTACAGTATTCCGTACTTCATACGCAGATCTAGAGGGGGTCGAGTTTGGGGAGCCCCCCCCCCTCCCCAGCAAACAAAATTCTAAGTAATCCCACCGAAAAAAATCTGGATCAGTGTTTGGTATTTAATTAACATTTGAAATGGAATTAAATTAATAATTTTACATAAAGCGTGCCAAACTATCAATTGTGGTAACTGAAGAAAATTTCGAAAGTTTGAAAAGATTTTATGGATCAATTAATTTTGTACGTCCTATTCTGATATGAACAAGTTGCAAACCAATTTTAAACAACATGTCAATAACATAAAGGATATTGTGAAATACGGCTCTCATTAAATTGGCAAAAAATTAAATTTTGGAATTTCTCATTTTATTTTGATCGTAAATGTACTTAATCTTGGGTATATATACACTTATAGACTCTTTCTTACCCAAGAAAAACAATCGCATGGGAGATATAAATCAGTTTTTATGGTAGTGTTACTAAGGAAGCCTACGGAAGCCCATTGGTGCCAGGTGAAAAAAATATTTTATCTGGCGGCCGCCAGATAATTTTCTGGCGGCCGCCAAATAATTATCTGGCGGCCGCCACAAAATTATCTGGCGGCCGCGACATAATTATCTGGCGACCGCCAGATAAAACCTGGCTTCCTGATGCGCGCGCATGTTTAAATGGGAGCTTTTAGGGAGTAGTGGATATACTCTAATCTATTAGTTATATTAACAATGCAAAGCTTAAGTTTTGAAACACTGGTAGAGTGGAATGTATACATTAAAATTTATTCAAATCTAAAATGATTTAGATGTTACTTTGTGCCATGTATTATTTGTTGTAAAGCACTGTATTTCAGAGTTAATTATAAACTTTTAATACTGAACTAAACACCCGTTCAGGAAGTCTGAAGAGGGCTCGATGGTCGTGGTCATTTTAAGAGACTGATTTGATCTCCTTTAGAAAAAGAGCTCCAAATTAAAATCTCAAAATTTTAGGTAAATATGATGGTTAATTTGTTGACCATTAAGCTCCTTAATAATAAAAAACCTTAACTTTAGCTAGAGGACTGTTATGTAAAGATGTATAAGTAAAAGGAGCGCACTGCCTTCTTTAGGTTTTAATTTTAATATAAGAATTTAAAAACACAGATTACAGTCAGGTTTTTTTTTACCACGACAGCTTGCACAGACAATTTCACGAGTGCGGATCCAGCTATGACTTCATAAAGATAAACTAAGATACTAGTAAATGTGTACTAGCTTTTGTGGCCATATAAATAAAACTATTTAACTGACGGTATTATATCTGTGTTGTTAAACTGTTAAACAGCGGCTCTGTCAACATCCATCTTCTCAACCAAATATAAATAGAACAACACACACATTTCTGCAAAATAAATTTTATGGCGGCCGCCAGATATATTATTTGGCGGCCGCCAGATAATTATGTGGCGACCGCCAAATAAATTATGTGGCGGCCGCCAGAAAATTATCTGGCGGCCGCCAGATAAAATATTTTTCATACCTGGCACCAATGGGCTTCCGTATGACACATCCTGATTAGTGTTGATTACGGAATCCCGTTGGTGCCACTAAGAAAAATATTTTATCTTGCGGCCGCCACATCAATTTCTGGCGGCCGCCAAATAATTTTCTAGCGGCCGCCACATAATTATCTGGCGACCGCCAGATAAAACCTGTTTTCCTGATGCGCGCGCATGTTTTAATGGGAACTTTTAGGGAGTATTGAATACACTCTAATCTATTAGTTATATTAACAAAGCAGAGCTTAATTTTTGAAACACTGGTAGAGTGGAATGTACATTAGACTTTATTCAAATCTAGAATTATTTAGATGTTACTGTGTGCCTTGTATTATTTGTTGTAAAACACTGTATTTCAGAGTTAATTATAAACTTTTAATACTGAAACTAAACACCCGTTCAGGAAGTCCTAAGAGGGCTCGATGGTCGTGGCCATTTTAAGAGACTGTGTTGATCTCCTTTAGAAAAAGAGCTCCAAATAAAAATAAATGGAAATTCCCATGAAATTTAAAAAGTAAAATATATGGATTTTTCTTTACTTAATAATAGTTAATAGCAAAACAACCCAGATAGCAGCACATCGTTGGCCCAATCTCACAATATGGTTGTATCATCGCCGTTGGGTTATCTTTATTGGGCCAACGGTGGTCCAACATGAAATATTGATCGTTGGTTATGTATTATGGGGCCAATGTTGGGCTAACTGTTGGCATAATATCATAAAACTCTTGTAGTTAGAGAGAGTATTTGTTGCGGGGTTGACATCGGCCCTGGGTTGGCCCAATGTCATGAATCTGGCTAAGCATCATGGGTAAACAACATCCGGGCTACTTTTCTTAATATCGTACATATACCTGCGCCATTTTTCATTTGACATGAGAGTAATGAGACCGATACCTTGCATAACTGCATCCAAATCATAAGTATTTATGAGAAAGGGAAAAACTTTTCTTCCAAGGATTGTCTTAAAGGACAGTCATTGAAAGTAAGTAGAATTTAAAAGGTTACTTACCAGTTATTTTAGTATAAATATCTTTACTTTAGCAAGAATGATGTAAACTCAATGACTTGTTATTCTTGTTAAATTCTTATTTGAAAGCTTAAACATATGTACTTATAAGTTTAATCGTAATGTATGTTTACTCGTTACTGAGAAAAGTAACAAATGTTTTTAAATACTAAATACTACAGTTTTAGAGATTGTTCGAAAAAACAAAGCAACGGCTGATTCTTTAAACAAAGGACATTGAGAACAATATCAATGGGAAAGATATGCCAAAGAGAGGGGGAAGGAAGTAACGGGCACTACCACAGAGAAGAAAAGAAGGGAGAAGGAGACTCGGGAGAGGGAGCAAATGGAAAGTGGCAGTGCATAATTTTTAATATTTTAAAAAATACTATGGCATACCTGTGGTTTTACCCTCTTTGTTTTTTTTAGACTTGCTTATTGATATCTTAAATGTACTGAACTTGTGCATTCACACCAGAGCGGGGATAACACCATACATATAATACTACAAGTGAGCATTAACTTCTTGTTTTTTTATAAATATGTTTTCTTCATGAAGTGCATTCATGAGCAATAAAATATATTACAATTTAATTATATTTTACTCTTTTCTTTTCGCTCTGGTATTTTTTGTCTTATATTGAAAGAATACAGTGGTCAAAGAATGGCCCAATATTGTTCGTTTCATTGGCCCAACAATAAGACAACAAGTTGGTCCGATTAAGGGCCGATGAGCAAATTGCGGTTGGCCCAATGTTAATTGCTTACAATTGCCCAACCGTACAAAAGTGACGTTTGCCCAATATTAAAAGAATACAGTGGCCCAACAATGACCCAATATTGTCTGTTACATTGGCCCAACAATAAGCCAACAAGTTGGTCTGATTAAGGGCCGATGAGCAAATTGCCGCTGGCCCAATGTTAAATGCATACGGTGGCCCAACATAGGGAGCATTGTTGGCTCAACAAAGGTCCAATGACGTCCTGCTATCTGGGAAATCATATCTGATAATTTTAGGTAAATGTGATGGTTAATTTGTTGACCATTAGGCTCCTTAATAATAAAAAACCTTAACTTTAGCTAGAGGACTGTTATGTAAAGATGTATAAGTAAAAGGAGCGCACTGCCTTCTTTAGGTTTTAATTTTGGTAGGCCCCCTATACGAATTTAAAAACACAGATTACAGTCAGGGTTTTTTTTTTACCACGACAGCTTGCACAGACAATTTCACGAGTGCGGATCCAGCTATGACTTCATAAAGATAAACTAAGATACTAGTAAATGTGTACTAGCTTTTGTGGCAATATAAATGAAACTATTTAACAGACTGTATTAAATCCGTGTTGTTAAACTGTTAAACAGCGGCTCTGTCAACATCCATCATCTCAACCAAATATAAATACAACACACACATTTCTGCAAAATAAATTTTATGGCGGCCGCCAGATAAATTATGTGGCGGCCGCCAGATATATTATTTGGCGGCCGGCAGATAAATTATGTGGCGGCCGCCAGATAAAATATGTGGCGGCCGCCAGATAAAATATTTTTTTCACCTGGCAACAATGGGCTTCCGTAAATATTTCTTCCTCTTATGTAAATTTAATTTTTCTGCATTAAATTAAGAAATGCTAATTGCTTGAGTTACTGCGCGAAATTTGAATTAAGTTCAGCAAATGAAATTTTTGATTTACAAATCAATGGGTGATGTTATGTAACAGAATTATACGAGAAACTTTATAGTTAATTGTCTTTTTTATGGCTCAAGTTAAATTGGATAACCTAGTTCCATCTGACCGCTGAGAGAGAGAGAGAGAGAGAGAGAGAGAGAGAGAGAGAGAGAGAGAGAGAGAGAGAGAGAGAGAGAGAGAGAGACAGAGAGAGAGAGACCTTGAAACAGAATCTGTTCTTAGTCATTCTTTAAAAAGTATGTGGATTTTAGTACCTACATGTATGTATGCATTTTTCTATGAAATTAAGTTTCCAAAACAACCTTACACATGACCTTTCAATTAGAGACCATATGTGTGGATCTGGAGATAGTTTGAAGTTGCGGCCCCCCTCCCCGAAATTTAATCTTATTTAATTTATATTATCAAAAAAGACCTTGGACCCTCCCTGGGAAAAATTATCCTTCGGACCCCCATGGGAAAAATCCCTAGCTTTAATTTGAACCTCCCAACCTCCGGCCCCCTCGAGGAAAATAGATGTACCGGTACATGCTGAACTTTTTTTTTCTACTTTCAGCTTTCACTCTGTTCCTGATATTAAAGGTCCATAACTCGTATGCTGAAGTAACATTTCTAGCACAGCAGTTTGTGCGGGCCGGCCTACCAAGAGAGAATTTGACCAGAGGGAGATAACTCATAAATATGAAATAAAACTTTGGAGGATTTATAGACCAGATGTTGTTCCATAAATATATATACTAATAATGAATTCTTTGCTGAACAGGACTAGAATATTGGTAAATTTAAGGGAGTAGATGATCACTATTTGATGTTGAAACCACAATGTCAAAGATTAAGGATCAAAGTAACCTAATGGACAAAGAGCTGTCCATTTAATGTTCTATATAATACTTTTCTTTTGCTTCACATCAAGCTTAAATCACTGTAACCCATTTAGGAGTAGATGACCCATTAATATTCATGTTAATATAACACGGTCAAAGGTCAAACTACTCGTGATGTCGACTTGAAGACTAAAATAAAAACTACTATATAGAGATGTAATGAAAATTTTGTTTGCCCAGATGTTGTACAATTTATATTACATTTTATAGACGTTTGAGAAAGTAAACTACATGTACATAAAGTTAATATTTTAACCTTCAAACAGCAAAGATTTAACCCCCCCCCCCAAAAAAAACCCCTGTATTTGGAAAAAGCTAATTAAAGCTACAATACTCAATAAAATCTAATATATGTGTCAATTCTTGAATCCGTGTCAAGAAGTTTAATAGCATTAATATATTATTAAATTAGATTAATAATCTGAAATCTATAATTATACTAGTATTTATAAATTCTAAAATATTGATCCAAACACTTGATAATGTAAACAAGTCAAGTTTTTGTACCTATTGAAAATTATATCAACTATACATGCACACATATTTCATTTCACTAAAGTTAGAGCACTTTCGTTTGCATTATGTCAAAAGCCTTTGTATTTCTTTTTATAAGAAACCACATTAACAACGTGCTGATCGTTTACATTTAATTAACACATAACAGCTTTATTTACATGCAAAATATATAGTAGTAGATAGTAAGTAATCATATATACATGAAAAACACACAGTTTCTGAATTGTTACAATTACCACAGTTTGATGAAACATAACATATAAAACAAACACAGCTTGGTAATACATGTATTTGATATAATCACAGATAGTTTGTTAATGTATTACAACATTTAAACACAATCAATTTATTTACATTGACATTTTAATTGATGTTCACTTTGTAGACATGTAATTTCATGATCACAGTTTGTTTACATGTAATACTGGATTTTCTTCACTTTACCTGTTTTAAGTTCAGTCACAAAGAGGTTGTCTCTGGTGCCCACACATAAACCGCATGGAAGCTGTAAATGACAGTTGTCAATGTAGCGGAGGAAATGTCCGTCCTGATCCAGGATGTGGATACGGTCGTTGTAAATGTCTGCTGTCAGGATCCGACCCTGGCTGTCTGTAGTGATGCCGGCTGGCGTAAATGGTTCGTTGGTAGTAGAGGGAGGACTGGTGTATGTTAACCGGAGTTTCCCGGCCTGATTGACCACCACTACTGCACGGGCTGTAAAGTCAGCTACACAGATATCTAGGTTCTTGTTCTCACTGATGTGTTTAGGGTAATTATCAGATGAATAGAGAGGTTGTCCTTTGTCATCGTATTGAATCGTTTGTTTCACTGTGGAGCCAGAGTAACGCACAACTTTTGGTTGTTTCTCATAATCACTGATCATGACAACCAGGAGGTCATCAGAGGAGGTACTACAGACATAGAGAGGACTCCACCAGTGTAGTCTGATCACTGTCTGTATCTGTGTATTCTTCACTATGTTCACAGTTCTATCATTGTAATCAGTATAAACTAGTTCACCACTCTGTGTCACTGCTATGTCCCCTGGTCTGTTCCCTGACTTGGTTTGGATTGACTTCACTAGTTTACTGTGGAGGTCGTAGAGTCTCATCATGTTGTCCTGACCACACGTCCACAGTTCATCATCATTCAGACAGGACACACTGTATAATTCATTTGATTCTCCATACTCGGTGTTTACATCTGTGATGATCCGTGGAACATCAATGAGCGGTCTGTCCGGGGGAGAGGACTCAGCACCGGGAGAATCCATTGTGTAGCCATGTTCTTCTGTTTTGATAGATAACGCTGACAGAGAACCAATCTGCTGATAAATCTGTTCTTTATTAATCTTCTGAGGGGTGAATCTTGGTAAGGAAACTGTGAGTTTAGGAGGCAGTCTTCTGAATTCAACAATCCTGGATTTGTAGGTAGAGACAAGACTGACATCATTGGAGTTTAGTAATTTCTTTAGATCAGCAATGCTATGTGTGATTTCAGAAATGGAGCGTTTTATTTCATTTTCCTGCTTTTTGAGGACGACCAGGTGTTTGGATTCCATTTCATCCATGTCAGATTTCAGTTTCTTGATGGCAATGTCTATTTCTTTGTGCAATTTTTCTCCATGTTTGTTTAGAGCTTTTGTTAATTTCTTGGAGTTTATATTCAGATCAGCTTTCTGAACTGGGATGTTTGATGCAATCTCTTGGTATTTAGGATAAATGGAATTTTCTAATTCTTGAAGATCTTTTTTTAAGGCTTCTTTCTTGGTATCTAGTATTTTTAATATGCCCACTTGTTTATGTCCTAGATGTTCATTAGAGGAAACACACTCCACACAGATAGGAATGTTACATTGTTCACAATGAAGGTCACATAATTGTGTGGAATGTTTTGAACATTTAGGAGTAAGTCCTCTCTTTTTAAATGGCACTACTTTGTGTTCTTTAGATTCATCTAAGAGATGTTTTCCAACGCAAACTACACACAGATGTATATGACAAATGTCACAGTACATAGGGGGGCCCGGGGCCTCACAGAGATGACACCGTAACACATCCTGGAGGTTGTACTCAGGGTCCATGGTCATGTAGACACTTTGATAGGATTTTTAGATGATTTCTGAAAGAAAAAAAGAACAGTTACATGTGGTATTAGCAAACTTGTTTTTTACTTGTTTTTATGTCATTTTTTATGTGTTGTCAAAAGTATTTACAGATGGGTATAGTATAAAGGATCAAGAGTTTATCAGCCAAAGGAACGTCCTAATAGTCTAAGTCATGTTATTGTACATTTTTATTTTTATTTTGCACAATCCTATATTTCTCGGGTTTTTCGGGTTATGCCCCCTCCACGTACCCATTCTCGTGCACAGGTCTTAAATATTCATTGGGAGATGCTTCTTTCTGTTTGGGGGGGGGGGGGGTGTCTCGATCCAAGCCCTATTATTGGTAATTATTTTACGTTTTTCTATGAGGGGTGCTCTGCTCCGCGCATTCTCCAACTTTTATAGGATTGCCTGATTGGTCCGTGCGACACCCCCCCCCCCCCAACACACATACACCCCAATGACACTTGTAACTCGTGATAATACAGTGAAATAATGTGCATAATACCCAGTGTACAATTTTATTTATGTTCTTGATAGTCATTTTACTTTCACACAAACCTTAACACTCCAACATGGCGATTCGGGTATTTTCTCTTCCGGGTCTGGTTACCTGTACAATCATCACGTGATTTCTTTATCTGTAGGTCAATGGGTTGCCTCCTTCATATTGTGCTTTGAACACATTTTTTTCGTGGTGAGACTCATTTAAAATATTGACAATGGTTAAGAGGTATTTTACCAGAGGTCAAGTTTCGGGATATCCTTAACGTAAAGGGCATGTGAGGCCGCAGGTAGGGGGGGGGGTCGTTAACTCCAGGCGCGGATCAAGAAAATTTTCAAAGGCGGGGGTTAGGGGGAGATTTGCTGGCATGAAGTACATCATCATCTCAAGCCACGGTCTCGATTCCATGTTGGTGGGAGATATATGTTGGCTTGCAGGATTTTTATGGGTGGTCTCTTAGAGACCCAAAGTACTGTAAACGTATTATATTTGGCTGTGTATTCTAATTAGCGTTTTTAGCAAAACGCAGCTTCCGCTAAATCAAGTACATCGCTAAATGTCATGTACACATGTAAATGAATAGGAACATTCAGGAATACGCTAAATCAAATCTATGCCAACTTGTTAAAAAACTACTTTCCGCCAAATATCGTACATGCCAAATATAATACGTTTACAGTATAATCAGGGGGTCAATGGAACGAATTTTTTAATATATTAAAGAGTAAAACGAAACCGTGAAATTGACCCCAATATTGGTGATCCCGTTAATATATAAATGCTTAATAATTTTGCATTATTTTGAAGACAATAAGGATATCTAGAGAAAAAATTGCAATAAATTACGAGTTTTTAGTAAACAAATCTTGCTCACTAAAATGTTGCAAAGTTTGATACTTTACCTATTAGTCATTCATAACAGAATAGGAATTTTACAATTTTTATTTCTTTTGTTGTTTTTAAGTACAAACCATCTACATGGCTTGTACTTCTTACAAGGCTTTGTATAATTTAATGAAATGTTTAAAAAATCCATTTTTAGGCTTTTTAAGGAAGAGGAGTCGAGATGCAGGATACTCATATACAGTAGTTCGTTTTGGGAAAATAGAACTATATAGTTCTCGAAAAACAGAGGGAATGATGACTACATTTAATATTTTGATACTACATGTATTTTGTTTCTACCATAAAATACAATTCTTCCATAAAATATCTAAAGAGAAAGCAGACTCCTTGAAGCCACGATGTACATGTATGTAAATTCATAACTGGTGATCCTATCAATACAATTGTTATAACATGTATTGCACGTTATTACATGTATTGTGATATTGCATGCACATCAATGGACATTAAATTTCGTGGATCAATAGCAGTCATGTTATTCATCGAAATCCCCAAGAATCAGCATACAGCATATTAAATCATTTTACAGATAAGTACATATACAGACACTGCCGAAACATTCTCCTATATTCTCCGGTATAAGACAATTTTAGCCGATGTTAATTCACATTCTTTACCCCTTCCTCCTTCTTTTCTGTTCCTATATATTTTTTCTTTCTTAATTTTTTCCAATTTCAAGGAGAGGTTGCAACCCTTGTAAACCACCCCCTGGATCTGCCATTGCACCTCTTCCCCCTTTTTTTACCGTCCGCCATCAAATCCAAGAGTAGAGAGAAATCATCAAATTTTCTAATTTTCTAATTGACATTAATTACAGTGCAAGAGTTTGTCGACCACACTTTTACCTTACAGGGTGTACATGTGTTTAAAAAAAACCATTGAATTTAAATATATATAAGATGAATATTAAATAAATTCATAGACTTGATTTCAAAATTATTTATTTGTTCAGTCGTTTTTTATTTCATTTACTTTTAGTTTCCATTTAATTATAAAGATAAATTTCTAAAAACTGCATGGTTTACATGCGTATCGAGAACAGACGTCCACGAACAAATCACCTGTCAATCGAAACCAGTACTTTTGGAAGAATTATAACAAACCCTAATCAAAGGTGGCGTTCACAGCTTTTGATTAACAAACAATTGGTTTACTCTATGCAATGATCTACATTTTTTAAAAGTTCAATTTTTTATGATAAAAAACTGATGTTTAGTGTGAAGTGAATCGTAATTGAACATGCTCGGATCCACAATTTTAAAAATGTTTCCAAAAGGGGTCTTGTGAATATGATTTTGCTGTCAAGTGGGGGGTGGGGGGGGGGGGGGGGGTGGGTGCCGATGCGTATATTCGGTATTTTTACAAATAGGTTTTCAAGAAGAGGGGGTCCGTATCCCCCCTCCCACTGGAATTCTTTGTAGATTACAGTGTAGGAACGAAAGTGTACATTTTTGGATAGCGCTAGGACATGTAGAGGTAGATATATACTTCCAAGATAATAACATTTCGATTGATGCTATTGTAAATAAAAGTAGAACAATTCCTAAGAATGTAGTTATCTGGAAGTAAAATCAAAAGAATGACTTTTGTATGAATGGACATTTTCAAATAATTTTTCAATGATGAAAAACAAATGTTTTAGTTGCGATTATATTTCCAAAAATTAGTAAAATAGCTCAATATTCACCTCAAATAATTTTAAAAAAAAATCATAAGGCGCGAAGGGTGTTGGGAGTTAGGAGAATCCCAAATTTAGGTGATGATTTGGTGTTTGGTGCATGCCAGTTACCTCAAGAGGAATGCAGATTGCACTATAAGTAGTATAACTAACATATTATACTACTACTATAGTATTAAATTTGACATTATAGATTGTGTATGTGTTTAAAATTATAACCTTTTTTCGGAATTACAGTAATCATCATTTATATTGACTCGTTGGGGTAACCGGGATCGCCGTAGCCAACTGTCCTCATCTAATTAGGGAAATTAATTGCATACAATTTGAAATGATTTTTCTCAGCTATAAATTTTGGGGAAATTCTGTTCTGGAATAAAGAAACAAGTTGAGTTTAAAAAAAATGCCGATGCATCAATAGCTCGAACTCTATAACAAGATGTATCTACATGGGAGAGCTTCGCGGATCCACTACACCAAGCGTTTAGTTCTATATGACTTTTTGTTATACAAGCAGTAAAATACTAAATTAAGTTGTCTGTATAAAAGTCAGATTTATGGTACGAATAAAAGAATTCCGGATAATTTAGAGTTATCGAACTTAGCTGAGGATCGGAGATCGTTAAGGGTAGAGGAATTATCCGTGAAATCAAGTATTGTATTGTATTGTTTATTTGCTAAAATTCATATGAATTATAAGCAGTTGAAACATATGTACATAATTATAAATATATTACGCTACACTCTATCCAAGTGAAATCAAGTGAAACTAGTATATTATCGTAGCATTGTTTTCAAAAGGGGGAGTTGGATCAGACAGGAATTTCAGGGGGGAACTCCGATTTTAAAAAAAAAATGAATATAAGAAAAAACTACTAAAATTTAAAGAGGACCCCCTGTTACGTGTCAGTGTCAAATACTGAATCTTTGATTAAACTCCTTATGAATGTATAACCCATTCATACGACAGAAATTTGCTTTTGGGTACAAATTTACACATGAGTAAATTTACATACATAAGTAAAAGTAAATTTGCTAATCGTTCAAGATGAGAATTATGTACCGTAAGTAAATCCTAAAATTGTCATTTAAAATCAGGAGATTTTGCATGTGTTGAGGCAGTTCCGCGACATGTTTAAAATAAAAGGCCGTGACGTAATCGTGTTTTTATTACTTAAAATCACTTAAAATTAAAGGAAATAAATCTAGTATATGGAATGTTTTCCGACTTTAATGAAAATTTATTAAGTGGATGCAGATGCTACATAACATGATATGTGTTTAAAGTCGGAACCGAATATTATTTATTTTAAATGAGAAAGATAACTTAAAATTTGACGCTTGTTATTTTCGCTTGTTAAACAAATGTTAAACGTATGTTGCTATTATTTATTTGTTAGCGTTAGCCGAGTATAGGACAGGTTGCTCGATTGTCTATCCGTAGAAAAAGTCGGATGATATAGTACTACCATCTATTTCATGTTCATCAATCAGGTTACTATAAGCGGAGTTTCTTAATTATTATTCACAAATATCTAATATTCGATAACCAATATATTACTACATATACATGTACTAAACTATCATAGCGATAGTAAAATATATATATATAAATAAAACACTTCGGAAATCTTTGCTTAAGTCAAACGTTTACGAGAAACAAATAAATGAAGTACGTCACTTTCTACGTATCTTATGACGTCACGCCGTGCAAGAACTGTTCAAAAAATACTTTGTAACAAATTGGGAGAGGGAGGTTTAAACTTCTTTTTAAAAATATCTAGTGGTGGAATTGTCTTGGTATTTACAAAATATTATCTACATATTCCAACAATTTATATGATAGTTTTTCGTGGAATTTGAATGATAGGAATTTATGTAAAAACGGTATTTAGTATGGCGAATAGCTCCAAAATAGGGCCTTCTTGCATATACTTTGGACTGATTTTATTGGTATAAAAATTTATTAAAGTCAATGATTATTTTTTTTTAACGTTTAACGTGTCTTAGTCTCTTTGTTAATAGATATTTGCCAAAAAAATATTTTGACAATTTTTTTTTTAAATTATGTATTCTGATGAGCCTAGCCCTTTTCTAACAGGGTGTCGGAAGCCATAGTTGTGACCTAGATTACGAGAAAACTAATCGTGGAATTTTTTTTAAAACTTTGTACATGTATATGTATACAGTTTAATATGATTAACATTTGGTGCAATTTAAAAAAAAATGAATTATGGGAAAAATTTTCGCTATCTGTTTTGTACTACCTTATCTAGGTAAAATTTGCTTTTAAAATAAACGTGACGCCATTCTTTTTGCACGACTCTATATGCGATATACATGAATCGGTGTAGAAACTTCAAAGAAAAAACACTGCACCATTGGACAACCCAAGTAAACACACTAACAAGGGTTTGTTTAATGGCTAAATCGCCTGTATATTTGTTTATAAACTATACATTATTACACATATATATATATAATCCTTAAAGACAGGTTAATTATGATTATTAAAACAAATTCTGCATAAAATCCCAAATTTATTTTTCTATATGCTTGACCAGATTATTCCAACTTGTTATTACACATGTTTTAGTAGGCTCTATGGTAAATATGGATGCTTTGTTTTGGAAAGAAACGTTTTCGGAACCGCCTTTTTCTTCAAGAACATATAAACTTTTGAGCGATTAACGATAACATGGCATCTGAATACTTCTATGAACTCATATAAGCTTTAATTGCTATCTCCTATCCAGAGTTGTCTTTCGTTACACTCGCACAGACAACCCATTTATTCCTCATAAAGGCGTCTAAAGGTTTAAGGACACACGAGACGTTCCTCAATTTTAAATAATTTTCCATGAAAAATAATTCTTATCTATTTGCATTAAAGTCAGTTAATGCCCAAACATTTAGGATACATTACCAGGGTTTTTTTTTGAGTTAGAACATTTTGGATTTTTCCTATAATACTATGCAAAATGCAATTGAATGCTTATAAATAGCCATAGCATATATTTTCCATTGAAACTATATATCCAAATAGAAAAACATCCTATAACATGTAATATAATTATGGATTTATGTGATGGAAATTTTCACATTGTGGAAATAGGCCAAAAATTGGAAAATAATGGAAGATAGCTCTCGTCTATCCTTAATATAATAATATAAATGCATTTACTTATTTCAGAAATTCAATATGTATCAATGATTCCCATTAAATTAAAAATTACAACAATCGTTCTTTGACCAAAATAATTAATAAATGAAACATCTTATTTACAATATACTTACTATCGCAACTCTTAAAATTATCACATCAACATATGTGTATTAAGATTAAACTCTGTTATCAAAACAATAAAATACATTGTAACATTTTATTTTATTATGCTTCCACATAATTTTGTTGCACTGTGTATCAGAAATAGTTTTTCACAGAAAATTATCCTCATAACTGCTTACGGATTTCTCTCAATATTTACATTCATCACAGTCTGAACAATTTTTTTTTCAATAATCTATATAAAACAAGAAAGGTATATAAAAACAATATTGTAAAATGCTTATCAGCACGTTATGAAGAGGGAACAGTCAATTCTCCATATCTGTGAAGGAAACCATGGTAACTACAACTGCCTGGAAGTCTGGGGTCAGTTAGAGCCGTAATCGGAAGGTAACATGAAATAGTTCAAGTAAAGTCAACAATACAGTACTGTATAAAACAAAGCACCAATCAACAACATAACATGCTATCAATTTGAATAAATACCATGGACAGAAAAGATCTAATCCTCATATTAATCAGAATCTTTGAATGAGCAACTCTATTGATGAATATCTGTTAAAAAACTAAATCAGAAATGCTTCTAAGAGCTAACCATAGGTCAATAACACCCCCCCCCCCCTACACACACACACACACACACACACACACACACACACACACACACACACACACACACACACACACACATTCTCCTTTATGTGGTTACCCATTGAAGCTGTAAATTGGTAAGAAGGCATACACCATACATCATGTGTACATGTAGGGCCATACATCTCTACATACAGTTGATCTTCACTGTGTTAGTGTCTGGTATGTTACCACGAACAGTGACGCCCAAGACACTTAATGAAGATGAGGCAGCCAAAAAGGCTGTAACAGTGTTACAGAGAGTAGAGCTTTTAGCAGACCTTATCAGTCTTGGGCAGTCACAGTTTAATGCCAGCAACCAGACTTTATGCTGCGGTTGGTACAGTAGATTCTTTTCAAAGTCTAGAACGAGAATTTACACCTATTATATTGTGACAAAAATATGCAATGCCATCAGATTTAAAAAGTTACAAATAATTTCTAACCAATAATGATTGATATGTATTTAAAAATTTAACACTTTGTGCGTAAACACCTGCATAAGAAATTTACATATCCCTCATAATTACTTTTCAGTGTTAGATACTGTGGAATCATTTAATTTCGTGGGGGCCAATTTTCGTGGAATGTGGGTTTTTTGCTTGTTTGTGGGGATGTAATTTCGTGGATGAGTCAGTTTTCAGTTTCAGTAGGTAAACCAAACCTTTTATAATTAGTTTTCGTTGAGGATGTAAATTCGTGGGCGAGGGCTTCCCAGGAATACCACGAAAATTGAGCCACCACGAATTCTAATGATTTAACAGTATGATAAACTTACCTTACCACGTGTCGTTTTATTACATTCGGTTCACTGGGAGTAAAGAGATGCACCCCTATTACAAATCTTGTTAGAGGAAAAACAAGGGGGTGGGTTGACAGGTGCCCCTCTCCCTGAGTTTACTGTATGGTAGTGGGATCTGCATAACAATAGCAATAATATGTCAATAAAATGGATGTAAACATCAACAATGACATTAAATTGATCTGTTGTTTGACATTTCAAAAATGTAATAATTCTGTAAGGTCCATGTTAAAAATATTGCAATGCAGCAAATTACATTATTATACTTTCATGTTAAATACTGAAATCTGATTGGTTTAGACGCAGTTGACAATCCGTTCCCATACCCTCAGCGTTAGCAACACACTTGGCAACGGGCCGATAGAACGAATTGTTACATGCGCGTAAATTATGCGCGTACGGTTCGCCGTAGAACTCACGTCTTTTCAATATAAAAGCAGTAAAATTTGTTATAAAATTAAGACACTCAGTATAATAAAATAAATAGTGCCTGTTTGGGAGGGTACCAGTTGAAATTGACACCCCACGAAAACTATTGTCAACCTCCGCTTGGCGTCGGTTGACAATGGTTTTCTCGGGGTGTCAATTTCAACTGGTACCCTCCCAAGCAGGCACTATTTATATACTGTATACACACTCTGACAGTTTGAGTTTGAGTTTGAGAGAGAGAGAGAGAGACAGAGAGAGAGAGAGAGAGAGAGAGAGAGAGAGAGAGAGACAGAGATACAGAAAGCCAGCCAGACAGGCAGACAAATATCATCTTTTTTAGAGGTTGATGATACATGTACATACACGTAGCTAAACAAATAAAAAAGGACCAGGCATAACTAGTATGAATGTGTCATCACTTGTGTACTATGTATGTGCAAGTACCGGTAATCAATGGTCAGTAGAATCTCCCAGTGACATGTTGTGTTCAGGTAGACCCATGATCACAGTACTCCATAAACAGCATTTCATCCAGACCTATAATGTATTGGAAGAAAAAGTGAGTAAGCTGACGTACCCGATACAAAATTATACAGTCCGTTCTGCTGCAATGTAAAGCCACAACCTGCACATTACATGCATTATAAGTACTAAATAAATATATTTATCCTCTTTTTTTAAGGTTATTGACAATTTAATCTGGATTTAATCTGGAAATATACTTACTATAGGGGATAGTTGAATGAATATCCAAGACCTCAGTGGGACAGAGAATTTTTTTTAGATCTGAATACCTTAAACCATCTTTTTGCATGAAAGAACATCACTAACAAGAATAATATGTTCTCATATCGTCGCAAACCACTGGCAATATGTATGTTATGTATGTAATGTTTGATATAATAATTTCAACCTGACCACAAGTTCAACATAATTATTCATTTACAAGTAAAGCACACGCAACAGTATTTTTTTTTACAAGAAAAACGATAGAATAGGATTCACGCACGATAGGATAGCATTAACGCATTATTGAACAGTATACATGCATGATACAATAGGATTGATACATGATAGGAAAGGAAGTGATTGTAAAAAATAAATTAGCGGATACTGTAAATAGTAATTGTTTAGGTTGCAATTCAATATAAAAATTTAAGGTCTTGATCCAAATTTTAAATGCATAGTTTTTAATTTTTAGTATTTGTTCATTATTCCATTACCTAGCATTTTACTTCATGTCATAGTAAAGACAAATTCTGATCGTGATTTTTTTTCGTTCACAACTTATTCTAGCACGTATTTTAAAACTGTATGTAAGACTTAAAAGATACATGCACACAATATCATTGAAGTGAACTTCCTGATGAATGTGTATATTACCTCCTTACTTTTACTAATAGCTTATAATACGTTGTAACCCATAACATTAAAAATCACGGGAAGGGGAGATGCAAACGCGCAGTGGATAGCATGCATTGGAAAACTTAAGATGACATATAAAAACGGAAATATGCGTAACCATATATAAATTGTCTACCGGTATAAATGAATTTACAAGTATATATAAACTGTATTTATTTCAAACATGATAAGCGCGCATAAAACGATGTTTACAATAAGATAGGCATGAGCCTCTATACTACACGCCAAACAACATTGTCATGATTTGTTTATATTGTTTAAAGAACAAATAGTATTCTATTTTAAACATCCATTAATGATTGACAATGTGTGAGATTTCATTCTGTTCTTGCAAAAAATATTTTTGTTGACATAATTCTGTGTGTGGAAAATGATTTTAAAAAGGTACACATTTTTCTATGAAAATACCATATCTTCAATCTCAAATGCATCCTGCACGGTCTATTAGGTGCTTCGCGTTGAAGTTATGTAAAACAAACTGCCGAGTTGAAGTAAATCAAGATACCGGGTTTTTCAACAGATCTGACCACCGCATTATCAACTCGTGCGGACCAGAACCCCTGCTGCTTTGCTCTCTTTCTTAAAGAGCACTGCATCCCACTCCCAAATTTTGTCGATTTTACTATATGTTCCTTTCAACTCGGATATGTCATCGTAAATAGATTTTCCCTCCAAGACCTAAACACATTTTCGGTAGACAAAGTGGTTTATTAAAAATTCTAAATACTATTGTCATCAAACAAAGAAGTGCAATGTTGAATTACTTATCTAACTACTCAAAAGCTACGACAATGCTGTCGTACTTAATGTAGTGGAACTTTTCATGCAGATATATATGTATAACCTATAGTGGTGGACTGACTTTTATCATACTGCCAGAGAATTATGCAAATGATGACCCCCACCTCATCCTCTACTATTTGTGCTGCAGTGATTCATCGATAATATTACTAATACAATTTAAAAATCATATAGGAATTTGTTTCATATAAAAAATATAATAACAATTCAAAATGTTTTACTGAAAATTGAATGTTTTGATTTATAGTATCGTAAATTTTCTATTCAGACATCACCATTCTAACGGTATAATTTGACCTAGTTTACGCTACGCATTGGATGTGGGAAGACCATACGGTCGGAGGTGCGGATGGAAGAAAATTAACTTCCACGAACAGCTAGATCGATTAACGTTTTTGTTGCACCCCCACCCCCTTCCTCGTGTGAATGAAATATTCTTCTTTTGTGCTGGAATTTTAAGGCAAACTGTTTTTGCAGCGATTTAAGTCACTCATTTCAATTTTTAAATTTTGAATCCCCAATATCTAAGAATGCATTATGTAGCGTCGTTTTCGAAAGTGTGTGTGTGGGGGGGGACTCAACCAAATAATTTTGAAAAAGCAAAAAAAACAAAACATAAAAACAAAAAACAAAAACAAAACAAAGCAAACTTCTCATAATTATGAAAATCCTAATCAGTGGGGGGGGGGGGGGGGGGGGGAGGGGGGGCGGTATTGTATCTAGAACTTCAAATAATTAACTTTCAAACAATTTAGACGAATTTATCAACTGTTTCTGTGCGTAAAGAAAAAGTGATTTACAAATTATTTATGTAAAAAAAGTATATGTGTTCTCGCTAGATTTTTTGCTATTTTATTTTGTGTTTTGATTATTCTACCGAAAATTGTCGCATTTCCGTATCTGACGTCATGAGTACAACGTCAAAGTGTTTTGAACATTTTCCACTTATTTAGTGATAGCAATCACTTAATAATTAAAATTAAGCCTGCTTAAGCTAAAAACATTTTCAGATTCAAAGTTTAAAGGATGTCGCGGATTTTTTTTTTACATTAAAATTGCCCACAAAATTACAGAAATGAAAAGACATTGTATATACATGCAGGTCGTATATATACACGTTTGTACAAACGTAACATCGTTTACTGCTAAAGTTTTCCTGATGATTAGAACGCTCATCACAATAAAAAAATTTAAGCACATACAATGTATATTTCTAAAAAAGTGATGTGATTTTTATCAGAATATGAAAGAAATAAAACATACTTTTTTATGAAATCGAAATTATAAATATGGGGAGGGCATAGCCTCCCGTGTACCTCCAGTTTTTATGGGCTCGTATAAAACTATGATTCTTGTAATATAACGGCAATTGTATAGAAATAGATCTGTTCAGTCGATATTTGAAATATTTATTAGGTAAGCTTAATTTTATCCTATTTTCTTATTCAGATGATGCAGAACATATTTTCATATTTAAAATCAAGAGGAAGAGGGGTACCAAATTTGTAGGCGTCTGCAAGATTATCAGGTTCCCTCTTTCCATATCTGCTTGGTCGGAATATTATCTATACTTATAAATTAAGGCATTTTCCAAATAAACTACAAAATTATTGCACCAGAGTACTTGCTTACACCTTTGGTATTTCAACACATGTGTGATTATGTCCGTAAGGTATAACTGAATTTTAACTGATAAGTTATTATTGTGAAATTAATCAAAAACCTACTTTCATTTTCGATAAACAAGCCCGAAATAGCAAAAATGAGAGTAAGGTGGTGGACACGCTTTGGCGGATCCAAGTCAAGGATAGTCTCGATCAAATATATATACTTGCAATGAAATAATATTGAATGATAACGTAAAGAGTAAATATAATTACTGTGCGCCTATTTAGAGAATACATAGAAGTTAAGATTAGACAAATGTTGAATAAATAAATTGAGTCAATTCGTTTAGTGGGCGACTCAGTCGCTTGCGAAGCACGACCTCTAGAACGTTCCAGAACGGGGTAACCAAGAAAGCGGACTGACTAATTAACGAAAAGTGTAGGACGAGTTCATCGTGCACCGCGGGCAGATACCTTGGATCGGACTTCGATTAATACAAAAAGTTAATAAATAAAATGGAACAATTATTGCGACTATAGTAATAATGGAAAGAACTTTCTAGAGTGGGGTGCCAAGAAACGGGTTGACTAATTGATATCATGGCGGAAAGTGTTGGGCGAGTTCACCATAGGGCAGATACTTGGAATCTAACAACTTTGGTTTAAAATATGCATGCAAATGGATAATATTGCATAAACTAACGTGTTTAAATTTCATACATTTTCATTCCACGACAGATTGGTTGTAAACCTTAGTTAGACATTAAATTGTAAACATTAATAAACATAATACACGTACGTCTATATGGATAAATGATGTATGCATAAAACGGGGAAGTTTGATCCCCCCACCCCTCCAGATTGTTTTTAATCTGAAATTTTTATTTGGGACAGTAATAGAAATTATTTTGAAAATTGACCTAAAGAACAAAATTTAGAGAGAGGTACACTAAATACCCATTATTCACTGGTTTGAAATAAATACAATAAAAACAGTTTGTTTTTTAGTTCAATTTTAAAAAATAAGATAAGGAAAAAATCGGACAAAGTATATACAAAAATGAGCAAAACAAAAATATGGTTCAACATATTTAGCATTATATCATACAAAAAAAAAAAACCGGATGATATTCGTACATATAAGCGTTGGGTTTTTATTTACTGATCAAGATCTCACAACTAATTTAGAAAATAGGTTTCTCCGACTGTCCTCATCTTTATTTTTTTGTCATAATAGTTACATGACGCAATAACCTATTAATTAAACGCTTGTCGTGTTTTTCTTTGTTAATGATTTTTTGGCAAAGCGGAAGACCGAACTATTTCATTTTACAGACACTCTCTCTCTCTCTCTCTCTCTCTCTCTCTCTCTCTCTCCTGAGACTTCACCACTGGCATTTTAATTAGTTTTTATGTACATATCACATTTCACATGGACTGAAAATTTTCGCTCCGATTCTTGCTGATTAACGTCATAATTATGATGTATTGATTTCTTTCTGCATTTCCTACTTGTGATTCGTACATGAAGAATAAATATGAATTACTACTTAACTGTATTAACACCATAGTTATTATACTTATATAATTATGATAGCGTTATTATCACACCGAGCATTTGACGTTAGAGAGAGATAGTGAAGCGGGAAATCTTGGGATGTCTCCGTTATGACGTCATAAACGAATGTGCACAAAACGGCCACTCGAGTTGTCTAAATTGCGTACAGAATTTGATGACGAAAGCAAACCCGCGACCTACCTTAAATATGCACAGCACAAAACATTTTAAAAATTAAGCCTTGAATTTATCATATTCAATGGTATATATGGTGTTCCGATGGGGCCACTTCGACCTTCGCACTTTCGCCTTTGGGGCGAAGATGCGAGAGTGCGAAGTTGCGAAGGCGAAAGTGCGAAGGTGCGAAGGCAAAGGAGCGAAAGTGCGAAGATGCGACGGCGAAAGTGCGAAGTTGCGAAGGCGAAGAGCGATACTACTATCGCTCCATCGCCTTCGCAACTGCGCACTCTCGCCTTCGCATCTTCGCACTTTCGCCTTCGCCTTTTTTGATTGCAACACAAGTTTCGGTTGATTACATAGAAACTTCGCACTTTCGCCTTCGTCTTTTTAATTGCATTCAGCAATTCTCGGTCGATTACATAGAAATTGATGCAGGTAACGTACTCGCCCGAGATTTGCCGAACACTCTCGAATCTTATTGGTACGCATGCGCTAGGCCGAATGCTTATTCATCTTTATTTTGTTATGTGATATATATGTTTACCAGTGCTGGCTATGCATATCCATAATATAATTCACTGTAACATTTTAATTTCAGCATGCGACCTTCCTTGTTCATTCACGGATCTAGAGGATGAGAGGTGGTCCGCATCCCCCCTCCCCCACCAGCGTCTCGTAAATTCAATATCATTAATTTCAAACAGTAAAGGAGGAGAGGGGGTCAGGACCCCATCCCTACCCCCACCCTGGGAAAATTTAATATTAATTTCACATAGTAATTTTACCAAAAATATGCCTCGGAACCTCCCCTTCCCCCAACAAAAGCAATTATCCCTCGGATCTCTCCCCTTGAAAAAATTATGGAACTGCGCAGGCTGTTGAAAATAAATTCTTAAAAGTTTGTCCTCTGCCGCATTTTATACAGCTAAAATTATCTTTAAACGATAGAGAAGTCCACAAACATAAAAAGGCGAAGGCGAAAGCGCGAAGGTGCGACGGCGAGAGTGCGACGATGCGAAGGCGAAGGAGCGATACTACTATCGCTCCTTCGCCTTCGCACCTTCGCACTTTCGCCGTCGCATCTTCGCGCTTCGCCGTCGCATCTTCGCACTTTCGCCCCTTCGCCGTCGCACCTTCGCACTTTCGCCGTCGCATATTCGCGCTTCGCCTTCGCAACTTCGCTCTCTCGCATCTTCGACCTAAAGGCGAAAGTGCGAAGGTCGAAGTGGCCCCATCGGAATACCGTAGGGTATATAAGTTATATGTGTGACTTAAACATATACATCATGAAATTTATGCTGAAAACTGTTCCGTTTTTAGCAAGACGTCGAAATTTTAAACGCGACGCCGTGCATATTTACGCGAGAAATTGCCGATTTTATATCTGTGTAGTAAAAACATACCGGTATCTGTGCATGAAGTTTCAGGCTTGTTAACCGCATATCACAAGTTTAAATCTGCATGCGGCCTATTTCATTGAACTTTTGAAATTATAAGTGTTTAAAAACAAAATGGTATATATTTTCGCCTATATTACTTTTATGTATAAACTTCTGATGTATTTTGCTACATTGTATCTTATATAATCAAGTAATTTTCTGTTAATTTGTGAAACTATTCCAAGTTGTAGTAAGTCAGTTAAATACAAGTACCTTACGGCTTCCATTTGTTATTCACCAAAGTACACGAACCAAAAAAAATTCTAAAGCTTTCATAACCTTTCTGATCACAATTCTTAATTTTAAATGCATAAACAATTAACTCGAGGAACGTAAGGGAAAAGGTGTCAGCAATTAAGTTTGATAAGCAACCTCAATTAAAAAATATCATTGAATGAAAAAGAAATGGAAATGGGAATGATTGGACTCGACTTGAAAGATGTTAAAAACAAATTGGATCTGTTCATGTTTCACAATATTGTTTGCACACACATATACACTCAGAGACACACACACACACACACACACACACACACACACACACACACACACACACACACACACACACACACACACACACACACACACACACACACACACACACACACACACACACACAGGGAGAGAGAGAGAGAGAGAGAGAGAGAGAGAGAGAGAGAGAGAGAGAGATAGAGAGAGAGAGAGAGAGAGAGAGAGAGAGAAGAGAGATAGAGAGGGGGTGTTACACGTGTAGTTTTCTGTTTAAACAACGTAGTATATAAATCAACTTTCACACACTCAGTGTGTAAGAATCATATTATACATTAAAAACACTGTAAAATACTTTATTGTTTAACATATTTCTATTTTCTTCGGACTTGAAAAACTTTATCATGTAAGGTGCACGTGGTGCATCTTGTGGGCTGACTTGATTGACAGGTGTAGCACGTGGACTCTGAGTGAAACTGCTTTGTTGGATTCTATCACTATGTGCATTACTTAATTAAACGATAAAAATGTTATTTATATATGGGAACTGAATTAAAAACAATGTCTCATATTAGTGAATGACAAGTGAAATGTACCCTCCTCTCTCTCTCTCTTTCTCTCTCTCTCTCTCTCTTAAATTCTTCAAACAAATACTGTCTAAAACAAAATGTTTAAAGTGTCTGAAAAAGATGAAGTCAAAAGCATTAAGACAAGATCATGGAAGGAAATATATCTAAATGTTTAAAGAGTCTTATAAAGATTAAGTCAAAAAAATTACGACAAGATCACGGAAGGAACTTTATCTACCAATCCACTGATCCTACGCGCTATAAAAATGAATATACTACCATGCACAGTGTAGGAACGGAAGTGCACGGTTTTGGGTAGCGCTGTTTGTCGAATGGAATAAACAAATAGAAGACGTACATATAGCTCTGCGAACAGTCGAAGATTTTAATCAAATAAAATGATAAATGGATGGAAAAAAAAAACTTCCTTAACAATTCAATACGTTATGGATAATAAACTGGCACAAGTATAAAAATGTGCATTCCTTTTGCAACATGATTTTCAATGAACTTTTGACAGTCACGTTCTAAAACTGAAATGATTATTATGTACGAAATGCAATCATTTCGACTGAATAGGGGACATGTAGAGGTAGATATATACCTCAAGAGAGTAATCTGACCTGGAGTTTGATGTCATTGCAAATAAAAGTAGAAAAATTCCTCAGAATATCATGAGTTGTCATTATTTCATACTGTAAGCGTAGCGCAATTTTAAGCATATATTTAGAATTTTACGGTACGCATAGTTCTCTGATTATACATTGGCTTCGAATGGTAAGTTAACTCAATAGAATGACCATTGTATGAATTGACTCTTCAAAAAAATAATTCAATGATGAAAAACAGATATTTTTGCTAGGATTATTTTTGTATTGAGTAGTTTTTAATCGGCCTTGCACATCCTTTTACAAAGCTGTCATATGCACATGAGTGCTAAACTGAAGACACCTATATAGGTTTTGGATTAATGAGATTTAAAAGCGGAGTACTAGTACAAATATTTAGATACATATATTTATATTGACAAGCAGACCAGAAACTTCATATAAAATATATTAATTTTGCAGTTTATGCGATTGATATCAACACCCTTATTATTAAAATAACTAGATGACACCCCGCGCAAGCGCGGGAAATAACACTTTACAAATTAAGGTGGAATAACACATCATCACAAAATAGATTACTCTATAGCTAAGTGAATAGTTTCGGGCTTGTGATCCGTACATCCCAAGTTCGAATCCTGCAGGGGTTTTTGTTGTTACTTACTTTTTTACATATTCATTTTTCATCCCCGAACTACAAATTTTTCGCTTGGTTGACATATACATGTACAGTTTATTTGTCATAATATCTTTCATAATCAAATAATTTACTGTTAATTTGAGTGACTTTTTTCAGGTGTCATTTCCACTTTTGGGGCTTTGTGTTTTTTGTACACATTTATTTGTGTCCGATTTTTTTTTCTTAATTGGTAAAAAAAAAACCCCAAAAAACCTTCAAATTCAAAAAATGTATTGTTTCCTTCATACAGTATATGTAGTTTTTTGTCTGAAAGATATCATATTGGGGAAATATTTTCACGACAAGAAACAATATTTTTTTGTCAAAGAAATTTTGATTCAATTTCTTATTGAATATTTGCAGTTTTGATCCAATAAAAATATTTTCCAAAGAGAAATTTTAAGATTATTGAATATTTGCACAGTTTTGATCCTATAAAAATATTTTCCAAAGAGAAATTTTAAGATTTTAAGATTGTTATGACGAGTTTAAACTTATTACTACCGTATAAAAAACGGGATACTGTCCATCCAGCTATTAGTTATTGACGTATTTTCCATCTACAATCAAAATTCTGTACGCAGCGCTTCTTGTTCTCTCGCTTCGACAAACAGCGCTACCCAAAACTGTACACTTCCGTTCCTTTACTGTTTATATGTGAAGTTGCGCCCCCCCCCCCGAAATTAAATCTTATTTAAATTATATCATCAAAAAAGACCTTGGACCCTCCCTGGGAAAAATTATCCTTCGGACCCTCATGGGAAAAATCCCTAGCTTTAATTTGAATCTCCCAACCTCCGGCCCCCCTCGAGGAAAATAGATGTACCGTTATATGCTGAACTTTTAATTTTATACTTTCAGCTTTCACTCTGTTCCTGATATTAAAGGTCCATAACTCGTATGCATAAGTAGCTTTACTAGCACAGCAGTTTGTGCGGGTCGGCCTACCATGTTTGATTTCATAGGAGAGAATTTGACCAAAGGGAGATAACTCATAAATATGAAATAAAACTTAAGAGGATTTATAGACCAGATGTTGTTCCATATATATATATATATATATATATATATATATATATATATATATATATATATATATATATATAATGAATTCTTTGTTGAGCAGGACTAGAATATTGATACCTTAAATTTAAGGGAGAAGATGATCACTATTGATGTTGAAACCACAAGGCCAAAGGTTACGGGTCAAAGTAACCTAATGGACAAAGCTCTCCATTTAATATTCTATATAATACTTTTCTTTTGCTTCACATCAAGCTTAAATCACTGTAACCCATTTAGGAGTAGATGACCCATTAATACATGTATTCATTTTAATATAACACGGTCAAAGGTCAAACTACTCGTGATGAGACTAAAGTGAAAACTACTAGAGATGTAATGAAAATTTTGTTTGCCCAGATGTTGTACAATTTATATTACATTTTACAGACCTTTGAGAAATTAAACTACATGTACATAAAGCTAATATTTTCAACTTCAAACAGCAAGGATATTTTTTAAAAAACCTTTTATTTGCAAAAAGCTAATTAAAGCTACAATACTTAATGAAATCTAATATATGTGTCATTTCTTGAATACGTGTCAAGAAGTTTAATAGTATTAATATATTATTAAATTAGATTAATAAATCTGAAATCTATAATTATACTAGTATTTATAAATTCTAAAATATTGATCCAAACGCTTGATAATGTAAACAAGTCAAGTTTTTGTACCTATTGAAAATTATATCAACTATATATACATGCACACATATTTCATTTCACTAGAGTTAGAGCACTTTCTACCAAAGAAATGTTTGCATTATGTCAAAAGCCTTTGTATTTCTTTTTATAAGAAACCACATTAACAATGTGCTCATCGTTTACATTTAATTAACACATAACCGCTTTATTTACATGCAAAATATATAGTAGTAGATAGTAAGTAATCATTTATACATGAACAACACAGTTTCTGAATTGTTACAATCACCACAATTTGATGAAACATGGCATATAAAACAAACAGAGTTTGGTAATACATGTATTTGATATAATCACAGATAGTTTGTTAATGTATTACAACATTTAAACACAATCAATTTATTTATATTGACATTTGATGTTCATTTTGTAGACATGTAATTTCATGATCACAGTTTGTTTACATGTAATACTGGATTTTCTTCACTTTACCTGTTTTCCACTCAGCCACAATCAGGTTGTCTCTGGTGTCCACACATAAACCACATGGATACTGTAAATGACAGTTGTCATGAATGTAGCGGAGGAACTGTCCGTCCTGATCCAGGATGTGGATACGGTGGTTGTTAAAGTCTGCGGTCAGGATCCGACTCTGGCTGTCTGTAGTGATGCCGGCTGGATTAAATGGTTTCTTGGTAGAGGGAGGACCTGTGTATGTAAATCGGAGTTCCCCGGCCTGATTAACCACCACTACTGCACGGGCTGTAGAGTCAGCTACACAGATATCTAGGTTCTTGTTCTCACTGATGTATCTAAAGGAAAGATCAGATGAATAGAGAGGTTGTCCTTTGTCATCGTATTGAATCGTTTGTTTCTGTGTGGAGCCAGAATAACGCACAACTTTTACTTGTTTCTTATCATCAGTGATCATGACAACCAGGAGGTCACCAGAGGAGGTACTACAGACACAGCCAGGTAACCACCCCCGTATTCTGATCACTGTCTGTATCTGGGTATTCTTCACTATGTTCACAGTTCTATAATAGTAATCAGTATAAACTAGTTCACCACTCTGTGTCACTGCTATGTCCCATGGTTTGTTCCCTGACTTGGTTTGGATTGACTTCACTAGTTTACCGTGGAGGTTGTAGAGTCTCATCATGTTGTCCTGACCACTCGTCCATACTTCATCATCACTCAGACAGGACACACTGCGTAATCCATTAGATTCTCCATACTCGGTGTTTATATCTGTGATGATCCGTGGTACATCAATGAGCGGTCTGTCCGGGGGACAGGACTCAGCACCGGGAGAATCCATTATGTAGCCATGTTCTTCTCTTTTGATAGATAACGCTGACAGAGAACCAATCTGTTGATAAATCTGTTCTTTGTTAATCTTCTGAAGGGTGAATCTTGGTAAGGAAACTGTGAGTTTAGGAGGCAATCTTCTGAATTCAGCATTCCTGGATTTGTAGGCAGAGACAAGGCTGACATCATTGGAGTTCAGTAATTTTTTTCAGGTCTGCAATGCTCTGTGTGATTTCAGAAATGCTGCGTTTGATTTCATTTTCCTGCTTATTCAGGACAACCAGGTGTTTGGATTCCATTTCATCCACGTCAGATTTCAGTTTTTGGATGGCATTGTCTATTTCTCTGTGCAATTCTTCTCCATGTTTGTTTAGAGCTGTTGTTAATTTCTTGGAGTTTATATTCAGATCAGCTTTCTGAACTGGGATGTTAGATGCAATCTCTTGGTATTTAGGATAAATGGAATTTTCTAATTCTTGTAGATCTTTTTTTAAGGCTTCTCTCTTGGTATCTAGTATTTTTAATATGCCCACTTGCTTGTGTCCTAGATGTTCACCAGAGGAGACACACTCCAAACAAATAGGAATGTCACATTGTTCACAGTGAAGGTCACATAATTGTGTAGGATGTTTTGAACATTTAGGAGTAAGTCCTCTCTTTTTAAATGGCACTACTTTGTGTTCTTTGGATTCATCTAAGAGATGTTTTCCAACGCAAACTACACACAGATGTATATGACAAATGTCACAGTACATAGGGGGGCCCGGGGCCTCACAGAGATGACACCGTAACACATCCTGGGCCCAAGTACGGCGGTCCATGGTCAGACACCTTGATGGGATTTTTAGATGATTTCTGAAAGAACAAAAGAACAGTTACTTGTAGTATTAGCAAACTTGTTTTCACTAATTATATGTTATTTTTTATGCATTGTCAAAAGTTTTGTCACAGATGGGTATAGTATAAAGGATCAAGAGTTTATCAGCCAAAGATATTTCCAAATAGTCTTAATTACTGATGTTGGTGTAAATTTTACTTTTATTTTGCTCAATCAAATATTTCTCGGGTTTTTCGGGTTGTGCCCCCCCCCCACCTATCCAATCTCGTACACAGGTTCTAAATATTCATTGTGGGATACTTTTTATTTTCATTTTATTTTGGGGGGGGGGGTCCAATTTAAGCCCTATATTTGGTAATTTTACATTTGTTAATCAGACAGCATTTTATATGGTAATAGACACACGTAAAATTCTTGGAATCCACCTGTTAATTATAATACGTTTTTCTATGAGGGGTGGGGTCTAGCATAGGAACTCTTGACACCCTCTGGCCGTCATGCTCTGCTTCGCGCATTCTCCAACCCCCCCCCCCCCCCCCCGTCACACACCAATGGCACCGGTCTAGTATGTTCGGTAACTCGCGGTAAAACATTAAATAATGTGCACAATACCCAGATTTTGGTGATTTTCTTCATTATTATTTCTTGATAATCATTTTACTTATTCATTAACAAACTACAAACCTTCACACAGTCACTCCAACATGGCGATTCGGGTATTTTCTCTTCCGGGTCTGGTTACCTGTACAATCATCACGTGATTTCTTTATTTGTAGGTCAACGGGTCGCCTTTTTCTTATTATACTGTATTATAAACACATTTTTTCGTGGTGGGACTCATTGTAAATAATGACAATGGCTATGAGGTATTTTACCAAAAGTCAAGTATCCTGAGGCCGGAGGGGGGGTTGGGGGTTGGGGCTCTTCAACCCCAGGCGCGGATCCAGAAAATTTTCAAAGGAATTCGCTGGCATGAAGTACAACATCGACCGTCTCAAGAATTACATAGAATTGGTCTTAAAATATCATAAATATTGAACATAAATAAATTAATATAAATAAGAGTACCTTTGAGTACCTTTTTAGCCGCATACAACGTTGTTGTATCATCTTTAGAAGATGTCAAACAACAGGGCGATGGCCAGGTCTTACGCTTGTTCAATTACAAAGTTTGATTTTATTGTTTCGCTTGTCGCTTTGTTTTATCTTAACATTTTCAAATGTTTGGAAATGCTTGCAACTTCAGCAACCGCAAAACGCTGTTTCAGCGTCGGTTAAAGACATACCCAAGGTCAACAATACCGAAGTCAATGTATAGCAACTGTTACATGTACCTCAGATTTTGCTGAGAAAAAGCAAAGACGACTTCAATTGCCTTTTTATCAATAAATAAAAAACAATAAATTGTTCTTCTGATATTTGTATATTATTTTTTGCATACAGTTCCATAACCTGAGGGACAGGTTGACGATGATTATGAATAGATTATCGAGAATTAACGGAATCTTAAAGTTTAAATATATAATTATTTTTTGTATTAATATAAGAGTATTTTTGTAAAAAAAAATAATGTTATAGACCAGTAGGAGAGAAAGCACAAGACTTGTTAGATAAAAATTAAATTAATCTCATCATAAAGCAAGCACAACTTTTTCTTGTTTATCGTTAATTTTATGATGATGATGAAGGAAGAATTTTAAACATTGAAAACTGGGATTATTTTGATGAAACTCCTTTTTCTGGTACTCAAAATTAAGTGTCTGAAATGCTGAAAACTCGTGATCAGCTTTCGGGGGCAAGGGGCCTCGAGGCGGCCCACAAACCCCCTGCCTTAATTTGCTTCCACATTAAACAAACCTAAACTACGCCCCTGGAAAGTGAATCGTAATAGAGCATGCTTGGATCCACAATTAAATGTTTCCGATAGGGGACCTGTGGACATGATTTTGCTGCCAAGTGGGGGCCCCGGTGCCTATTTTCGGTATATTTACAAATAGGTTTTCAAGAAGAGGGGGTCCGTATCCCCCCACTCATGAAATTCAGATCACAGTGTAGGAACGGAAGTGTACAGTTTTAGGAATAGCGCTGTTTGTCAAGCTAGTAAACAATTGAACACGTACATGTAGCTCTTCGTACAGTCGAAGATACTGTCAGTGTATTATTCACAAATGAATTTATCAATATAGATGTAAAAAGCTTAGAGTAATGATCATTCATATTCCCTCGTATTATTACAAAAGTTGGGGGAAATTAGGATCGCCGTCGACAATTAGCTTTTCTCATCTAATTAGGGAAATAGATTACCTCAGATGTATGCACTCATCTTTCATGGATTTGAGTTGAGAACTAAGTTGAGTAATTTCAAAATGTTGGTGACGGAGGAGCCAGGTATCTAACATGCTGTTTTATCTATTATATTCAACCCCTGTCGTAGACAGAATCACCCTTCATCTCAAGGGTGAACTCGAAAATGATTTTCCTCATCTATATGTTTTGGGGCGAATCTTTAGGGAAATTCTGTTTTGACATGTATACTCGCATTTCAACTTATACTGTGCATGGGAGATAACGCTATTGTTAAAAAATGAATAATGAAGAAATATAATTTACATGTATTTTCAATGTTACGAAAAGAAAGTTATTAGTAGATTAATATTCACTGCAATAACCCCTTGAAGGGTAGAAGACTTTTCAAGGAAAGGGAGTCCTTACCCCCCCCCCCCCCCCCCACTGAAATTCTCTGTAGATCACGGTGTAGGAACGGAAGGTAGAAAACAAATTAATTAAACACGTACATGTAGCTCTGCGTAAACACTCAAATTCACTAAGCAGATACAATTACCAAATTCTAAAATCAAAAAATGAACTTTTATATCATTGCTTCTAATGCAATTTTTTAAAAGAATACAATAGTCTCACGTGTTTAATTTTATAAAGGGCTTTGTACATTGGCCAATTTATTCTCTAAAAAATTTAATGACCAATATGTACATTAATTCTGTCGTTTTCTGTCTTGAAAATGTAAGTTACCGATGCTTTCCGTCAATTTCTAGTAGCAATGTTCATAAACTAAATATGGTTTACTGTGCACAATGATGAAATATTGCTGCGAGAAAACAACCAGGTAGCCCACAACTTTGTTTAAAACAAGAATATGCAACATTAGCAATTTTTCCTGAGACCTCTGTGATGTATTTCACCAACCCTATACACACAACATTGAGTTGTTATACTGGCTATACAAATAATATTTGCATGAACACAGTGTTAAATTTTGACTGTGAAAAAGTTTGAGGTTTTAATTAAAACACATTCTGATGTTTATCTGCCTATATCAGCCAATAAATTGAACCGTGTTAAATGTAACGGACATTTTTTAATATTTTTTAAAATCATATTTACATGATTGTTAAATGTATTTGTTTATTAAAAAAATACCTGTATGTATATGTTGCAACGTTTTTGTTTTTAAGCCATCATTAGCAATAACTAAAATCAATTGCAACTGAATGTTTTATTTCGCTATAGTAACAAACATTTATTCAACAAATGGTGCAAGTTGCGCAAAAATGCCGAGTTGAGATGAATTTTTCACTTGTACAGTCTGTTTGGATTTTGGTTCCTCTCAGTATCTCGCAGAACACATCATGCTCTTGAATCTATTTTATACTGTGACCCCTTTTGTTTCTAAAAGGAAATTTATATGTGCCACAGACTGGCCATGCTAGTTGTCAGAAAGAATAACTGCATTTTACTACATTTTAATACAATACATTTGTTTATCTTGTGTTTTAGTTTAACAAAGAAAATATTGGGGTTTTTTTCGGTTCAGTAATTGGCAGGTCCGTAATGGCGGCCTTGGTGGGCTCAGCTCCCAAACCATCCGTCCAGGTATGACAGACCGTATGTTGTTGAATCTGTATTGTTGAATATTTAGAGTGGTTTCATTGTCGTAAGTTTACGGAATACTGGGTTTACGGAATACTGAGTTCCCGAAATACTGTTGTACTGGAATATGGAATACGGAAATACTGGAGTACAGCAATACTGTGTTTCTGCCATACTGGGATACTGCAAACTTGGATCTATTAAATAGTATACATATCATAGCTGTATATACCATTCATTGGAGTTACATACTATGCATGTTTTTCTATATACATATAAATTGCTTTACACAACTACTTTACATGTTTTTACTTATATTACACATGCATACTTTTTACTGATGTTTTTACTTATATAGTTTTACTTTTACATGAATTGTACACTTATACTTTTACACATACTCTAAATATTACGCAAATAGCATGTTTACTTATACACTGAATTCACGCAATTACTGTACACACTTTTTACAATGTTTACGTAGCTTTGTTACTTTACAACTACTTGTATAAATTACTTTAAGTTGAACAAACTCTAGTGCAGGACAGCATGTCCTTATCAGGTGCCTGCTACGCCCAAACTGACTACACCAGCACAGGCATTTAAATGCCGAACAAGTTGGGTGAGTTTAAGGACGACGGACCCAATTCAAGATTTCGCACCTCTGCGCAGATTCCGCTCATATGCTGTGAATATGACTGTCGTAATTACTTATATCAGAATAAGAGAAAAAAATCAAATTTTCATTCTACTAAACATAATTTCTCTGGAACATGTTCCTCATACTTTCCCTCTAATTCCATAGCTCCACGTCATCGGGAGAATTTAAGAGGCCATCGTCTCCAAAACTGTCATCAAGAATGGAGCGAAAATTACATCCTTTTCTCCAATCATTTGTCGCAATTGCCTCTTTAAATTTTCCTCAATATGTCTGTTGCATAAAACATGACAGGATTCAGGAAAACATTTTCTAATGGCTTTTGTCATTGCCTTCTCCTCATCTGAACCAAAAATCAAGTTTTTTTCCGCTTATTTCCGTACCAGATAAATCATCAAGTTGACGAAAAAACGATGGTAAAATAAAAAAATAGTTTTGTACATACCTCATCCAATCTCAACAAAGCTGCTGTAAAAGAATATGGATCGTTTTCTCCGGAAAAACAGCTAGTGCACGTATATTTAAGGGAATTTGAAAGTTTAAACATCTCAAATTCTTGCAAGTTTAAACTCTCGCAATGAGGATGATACCAAACGTCGCAAATGTCGCAACAAATACTAGCTTTCTGGCAATTTTTCCTGCATATTTCGCACGGGCAAAATAAAGTGGCTTTCGAAGAAGCCTTAAATGCAAATAGGAAATGATTTTGTGTTTGCAAACTTGATTATTTATAAAAAAAAATTTGGAGAATTAACAAACTGACAACACATACTCGTACATTAACGGGGGGGGGGGGGGATAAATCTGACAATTTTATAACTAACAAGGTTGACAGTTAATGTTTTAAATATCGTGACATGATATATGAGACGGTGCAGAGGGGACGTTATATGACAGCTTTGTGTATTTCTTTATCCTGTACCCTGCTAGTCCGCACCAAGGTAACTAACGGACTCAGCTGTGATACCGCTGCCTGTCCGGTGAATAATTGGATTATGACACGCGATTTTACACACATTGAATTTATAAACAACTTAAACATAAACTTACATATATGATGCTTTAAATGGAAAAAATCATATTGATATCAATTGACTTTATTTCCTTATTATCTACCATGTAATATAATGACTTTCACAGACAAGTATATAATTTGGAGTTGTCTTTCTTGTTTGCTGCATTATTAAAATTCCACGGATTTTTATTCTAGTGTATACATACATGTTAACAATAAAAGTTTTTAAGACCAATCTGAGAAGAATCTAGGATTCCGGGCGCCTATTTTTGCTCCTCGGGCGCTCCCGGGCGCTATTTTATAATCCCGGGCGCTTTTTAGCGAGACCGAGTTGGCTACTAAATAAAAATCTATGGACACCTGATTTGGATTAAAATATATGTACAAGTTAAACCTATGAGAAACAGTTTGGACATTAAATGTGACACCCATATATTTGTAATTATATATCATATGAAATTAAAATTACATGTAATCACGGAAAAATTGTAACAATTAATAATTGTATCTAAGTTTTGTATGAAAACACAACAAGCTACACCGAAAATTAGTTGATTCCCTGCAATCGCCTTGCTTTGCAGCCAATCAGATTCAGTTGCACAAGTTTTGATTTAGTTGGCTAAATCTGCCAAAGTTTGTAGAGGAGCGGAGTGGATCGTAAACCCTTGGCTAGCGAAGATGGTATATATGTAAGGCCAGACATCTCTACATACAGTTAATCTTCACGGTGTTAGTGTCTGGTATGTTACCATGAACAGTGACGCCCAAGACACTTAATGAAGATGAGGCAGCCTAAAAGGCTGTAACAGTATTACAGAGATATAGCTTTTAGCAGACCTCATCAGTCTAAGGCAGTCACAGTTCAATGCCAGCAACCGAACCTTAAACAGCTGTTGGTAGATATATTTTAAAGCCTAAAATGAGAACAAGAGACTTATTTAGAATTTACAGCTATTTTTGTAACAAAAATATGCAATACAATTAGATTCAAAAAGTTACAAGCAGGTTCTAATCAATAATATGTATTTATCTAAAAAATGCTTACACTGACAATTTCTAACCAATATTTATTAACATATACATGTACTAGTACATGTATTTATATATTAAATGTTTTGTGTGTACACACTGACCAGTATGATAAATTTGCATATCCATCATATTTACTTTTTAGTGTTATTAAGTCATAAAAATAAATATGATAAACTTACCTTACAACGTGTTGTTATTTTACATTGGGGGTTCATTGAGGATAAAGATGCACTCCTATTACAAGTCTTGTTAGAAGAGAAACAAGGGGGCGGGTTGACAGGTGCCCCTCTCCGTGAGTTTACTGTATGGTAGTGGGATCTGCATAACAAAAGTAATGATAATGTCAATAAAATGGACATCAACATCATCGATCTGTTGTTTGGCATTTCAAAAAATGTAATAATTCTGTAAGGTCCATGTTAAATCTGTTGCAATCCATACAGCAAATTACACTATATACACACTGACAGAGAGAGAGAGAGAGAGAGAGAGAGAGAGAGTAACACTGGGTAACACTACCTGCAAAGAGGGAGTACCAGCAAAACCCACTGAATTCTGAATCCTTTGAAATATCTGATACACTTTACCATACTGGCCTTCACCTGTACATATCAAAACAACCAAATCAAAGCATGATTGTGTATAGCATTGGAAGGGATCAATTTTGTACAAAAGCATTTTTGCCTCAGTCATATGAAAAGGATTTCTTCCTGTTATGTGGCAATTCTGCATGTGCTACAATCGTATATCTACATAATTGTACATATATATCACAATTTTTTTTCAAATGAAATTCACATAAAAATTTCTCACATACAAATTCATGTGACGCTTTTTTAAGAGAATTTCACATGAAAAATTCACTTACAATTCGTTTTTGACACAATTGCCAGTCTAATGATATTGTGTGGTATATGTGGTAATGGTAAATGTGATGTTAAAGTTAAGTGATTGAGGCCCACTCAGTGTGTTCAATGTTTACATGCAGTGTATGAGGACACATGTACCGATCTTGAGTCCCCTCTGCCATCGGAAGTTTACTCTGCGTACACTGATGCAGTAGTTGGGCTCAATCTTGCGACTGGTGATGACCCCGATGACCCCCGAGTCCCTGAGGAAACCTGCCTCCTGTTCTCCAGCCTCACTATCGCCCACTTCCTTCTGTCCATCCACTTTAAATCTTCTGTCTCTCCACCTGTCCAAAAATACAACTCTATCACCAACTGAATACCTGATACAACTCTTTCTCTATGTCATCAAGTGAATGAATACCTGTAATTAATTTGAAGCTTATACCTGTAGAGTTTAGCAGTAAATTTTTAAAAAAGGTTTTGATTTATCTCTCTTTATAACCTAATGAATATGGGAAAAGACTACCAATTATTTTCCCATAGAACTCTATACAAACCTTAGGGCCTCTCAGTACTTTACTATGATACTAGCAGCCAAATCTTTGGTATCATTTGAAACTTCATTTTAAGCACTTTCAGAAATTACCCCCAAAAATATATGGTCCCGTGGCGTTTATAGGTCAAATTTGCACTTGTTTACAACTTACAAAAAAATTAACCCCCACTCCTACAATCTCCCCTGGCATTTCTGTATTTTCTGCAATATTCTCTCATCCCATCATTTCTTTCAAACATTTATAATTTGGCTTTAAAATGAAAATAATTACATACCTGAATTCAGCCAATCGCCTAACGCCTATCCATTTATTCCGTGTTACAATGTTCTATAACTTTTCTCTGATGTAAACATCCGGGGATTTGGTACTCTTATTCCTATACTTATACTGTTACCTACCTCAGAATTAGTCCATTTTACAATTTTCAAAGACTTTACACCTACCTGTGTATGTGTATAAAATTTGAGCCTGAGGACTTCAGTGTCACGGATTCTGTGACCATTTCAATGACCCCATCCTACTGCCAACATCAGTGTAGTACGGAGTGATGAACTTGAAAACCTTTGATCCTATATGAATGAAAAAAGTGACTGTAATGAATAAAACAGTTTTCAAATGTCATGTTTTTCTTTTATGATGTTAATAAAATGATATAAACTCATATTTGTGTCAATTTCTTTATAAGGGTGGATTCTACCCAGAATTTGAGAGTAGTCTCAAAAAATCAAAGAAATCTAGGAATTAATGCAAGATATGGAGGTTTTTTAATTTACCAATTAGTAAAATTTTTGATTTATATGAGAGGAAAATTATTCCTGACCCTAACTTAGCTAGTGATTTCTATCTGGACCTTCCTGCTGATTAAGTATATGTGAGATGTATCACCACCCCCCAATTCTAATGCAGCTTCAAGAGATAGCAGGTGCCCCCATCATCTTTGTTTACAATTAACTTAGACACAAGATAGTCCATCATTGTTGATAACACATTAGAGTTTAGACACTGAAGCTTCACTCTACACAAAAATTAAGGGAAACTTTTGAAATCTAAGACTAAAAAAGGATTAATTTAAAGAAATGCCAAAATTCAAAAGGGGAAACGATTGTGGATTTAAGGCAAGAAATGTACCTCACAATAAGGGGGTAACAAGTGAACAGTTACAAAATTCCCCAGTATGGTACAGGAGACTGCCAGAGGAAATGGACCTAATGGTTCGAGACTGTCCGTCGGCCTCCGAACGAGAGGAAATGCTCCTCCGGCCTGACTGCTACCATCTCCTGAGGCCGAGGAAGCTAAGGGCAAAAGATCACAAAAGTTGCCTAGATGGAAATGAATCAGAGCAGTAAGTCAAATTTTCAAGAGACAAGTATGACAGGAGATTATTTTTCCTGATTTTCTTACATTTACCCTATTTAAATATCTGCTATAAGGTTTATTATCCAAAAAAATGACCTTAAAAGGGTGGGTTTCATGTATTTAAAAATTATATGTAATTACATGTAGGTACATGAGAGGTCAAGCATGATACATGCAGCTAAAGGGCATTTCAGTAAATTGGGACAAAAACAAGAAGCTTAGGTTTCCTAAAACTCAAATTACATCAATTTGAAATTATACATGTCCAGCCTGTTAGTCTAAGGGAAGTAACTCTAATAACTGCTTTCATGCTCTGCATATTGGTGACTATTTCAAGTAAACAAATAATTGCAACTTTACCTAGGCTGGCTGATCAAAATTCCCATAGACTCCTCCATCTGAGGAAAACAGCTGAGATGTGGAATGAGGTTGTCTGAATTCACCAGCAGGAGAGACCCGGCTGCATTGGCGTTTATAGGTCAAATTTGCACTTGTTTACAACTTACAGCAATCCGCAGTAAATGGCACCCTGCATAAAAAATTAACCCCCACTCCTACAATCTCCCCTGGCATTTCTGTATTTTCTGCAATATTCTCTCATCCCATCATTTCTTTCAAACATTTATAATTTGGCTTTAAAATGAAAATAATTACATACCTGAATTCAGCCAATCGCCTAACGCCTATCCATTTATTCCGTGTTACAATGTTCTATAACTTTTCTCTGATGTAAACATCCGGGGATTTGGTACTCTTATTCCATATGGTCAATGTAGAGCTTATCCCTGTAGAGTTAGTTTAAAAAAAAAAGATTATCTTACCTTGTATATTTCACGAAACCCAAATACTATCAAATATGTATAATACATGTATCAGATTTACTCTACCTGGTACTAAATACGTAATACATGTTTTACTTGAATGTTATGTAAATACTGGAATATTTTATCATGATGAAAAACAAATAATACATTAATGAATACTTCAGAAATACACAATCTGAACGAAGTTATGTGCCACTTTTCTAAAAGTTGAAGCTCCTTTAAATCTAAATCAGCAGACAAATTCCGGTAGTGTACCTCTGTTTGCCCCTATCATCTCCCTTGTCACTGTTGTGATCGAAAAAATGAAAAAACTCACAGTTACATGTAATAACTAGACAAAGTGATAAATAAAAAGATAGAGACAACAGAAAACAATTTCTGGAAGAACTCACTGGATTCTGCTGCAGAGCTTTGTGTGGGCTCGCTCTGTGAGGATTTGTTGGAAATATTGGACGTTGAGCGGTTGAACTTTCCCTGTACCTGCTCGGCCGGCCACGAAGGATACCGCAAATAGAGCTGTCTGCCATAGTCGACACTGGAAGAGCATGGAATGGGATTTCCTGTAAAGTACACAGTTAATTCTTAAATCTAAACACCCTAAAGATATTTATTTTCAATTGACATCTGTTTAAGAAATGAATTTAATTTCTATCTATGTTATATGATATTACATACATGTAATTTGGGGTAGCTTATTCTTAGCAGAATACCATAAATTGCAACTTTTTAACACCTACGGAACTGTAGCTCTCAGGTCGTCCATCCAAATTTTTTCAGACTGGGAGCTACAGACCTGCAGCTAGCTTTAATATTCTTTATAAACCCCAAAGCAGTGATTCCAGCAACTGCTGACCTTGACTGTGAGTTGGACTGACAGGTGTATGGTCGTGTTGATGCTTTTCTTCAATTCCTAAATAAATATCATTACTTAGTTAATAATTACAGTCAAACTTTGTTATCTCGAACTAGCTGGGACTGTTTAACAACTTCGAGATATCCGAATATTTGAGATATCGAGGGTAATATACTTAAAAATTAAGTGGTTGAGATTTACAAATACTTCTACATATCCTTAGATTTTAGTGTTCGAAATTCAACTCTATAACACTGCGGAATCATTAGCATTTTAATGGCTCATTTTTTTTTTGCGATTTGGTGAGTTGATCGCCTCAGCATGAATTTATATCTTCAAAGAATTATCAGACACAATATTAATTCAATAATAAATTAACAAAATAACGACCCATTTAACATGTAAATGATAGACAATAATAATATAACTTGAAATTAAAATAGGCAACAACAGAAATTAAAGTTTCAAATTATTCAGAATAAATTGATGCTCTGTCTCAATATCTAGTATACATATATTTAAAGTGAGATGATAATTACCGTATTTTTCGGAAATTAGGTAGATACTTTTTTTACCTGGCATGTGGACCTTGCCCTATTCATCACTTCGCCCTACATGTATTTATGGGTTTTTTTTAAAATTTAATATGAAATTTTGCAAAAATTCATGCACACCTACAATAAAATCATGAGAGTTTACTATAATACCGCTTGAATATCTGTGTAAAAATCGTATCAATATACTGTACATGTCATTATACAAGTTTTTTTTTTCTTCTGTAGATTCAAAATAAAACTCTCGATTTAATCTTAACCAGGTGTCTCTGAAATCTGTCTGGGTAGGGCCTACTTTGTTTATACACAGTTGAACTCACGGCACGTGCTACTCATGCCTGCAGGCTTCGATAAGTTCAGAGGTTGACCCATGTGTTATATATACAGTAAAAAGTCACACAAAGGTGTGATTGATTATCATGATTATGTACACATACGGTAGGATTTATCAAAAAATCTTGAGGAATAATTACAATGACGATAGATGAACAGTAACATTTATATAGCGGTAACATATGCGGGTGAAATGAATCTCCGGTGAACTATTATGTTTTAAACTCAACCAACAACCAAACAAGGTTGCATGTGCTACCGTATTCATGCCCCCAGGCTAGGTTACTATCCCCCGGTTAACACCATGCAGTTTGTACACATGGCAGGGAAGTGATTTAACCATTAATCCGGCCGTACTGAATAAATTGATTTAAAAAATGTTGTTGCAATTTCAGACATTTTCTTACGATGTGTGAATTTATGGAATGCATTTTATTTCCCTTTGTTTAAACTGTAAAATAAGATAAAAGGCTACTATGATAACGTTATTGGTTTAAACCATTTATTCATTTAAACTAGCGGTAATTTTTTTACCAATTCTTCGAAGTCGACCTATTTATACTTTTTAAATTTTTTTTGATATAAACGTGCTCGTTCGACCTATAAACAGGATCGACCTAATTTTCGAAAAATACGGTACCAGCCATGTAGTTACTTTAAAGTTTCCACAAATTGGACTTTTCAAAACTTTAATCCAAACCCAACACTTGCCTTATATTCTTCATCTGTCAAGCAAGCCAGAACCTTAGATTCACATGCAACAATGAGAAAGTCCAATCCTTGACTAGCCCACCTAAATAGTAAAAAAAAACTGTCCTGTTAGTACTTTTTATCCAAGTTGACCTGTTGATATGTAACTCTATATCCAATATTGACCTGTTGTTCTGTACTTACTTGGGCCTCATGCCTCTCCCTTTCTCACATTTCTCTGTGACAAAAGCCATCCACTCTTTGGCTCAGCTTTTGTTTGGTATCGCCTGTGACAAGGCGAGTCACTTCTGTAAGATACTGCAATAAACATGTAACAATATGTACCACACATGCATAAACACAAAAATTACAACTTTAGAGACACAGAAAAACAATTGCCACCTAAAATGTGTCACCAATCCAAGATACGCTACATACAGCTAATAATTATCAATTAATTAATAATGAATGTTTTCATTGGGACGTCACTAGGTCACTAGATACAATATATAATATATCTGTCAATGGTATGGAGATGGATAAAAGAGACAAAAATCAAAAATGGAAATCAATAAATAAAAGGTTAAAAAAACTGAACCAAAATTCTAATAATAAAAATTAAACGTCAATCAATGGTAAAAATGTATTCACTTAATCAAGAGACAAAACGGCCAATAAATTACATGCCTTTAAATTATTAAATAAACTGGTGCCAATTTCTGAAGAAAAAATTTAATGCATGGGTTAAAAGGTATTCACCTCAAACCCAAAGTTGTATCCTTTGAGCATGGTTTCTCTGTAGAGATTCAGAAGATAGTTTCTCTCATTGTCGTCAAAGTTTGCCATGTCTTCTCAGTAGAACTTGTCCTCCACCTGTTTGATGGCTTGGACCACTCTCTCTTGAAGTTCCATGGCAGATCTCTGTGATAAACATATTAATAAATAAAATCACCACAGTAGGAGACAAGTCCAAAACATGGGTTTTCAGGGTTTTTTTTTTTAGATTTGACTGAAGCCCCGGGGGGGGGGGGGGCTTAATTCATTTTTAATGAACTTCTTTGTCCATGATATAGAATGTTCATTAAATGAACGAAAATTGATTTTCAAAAATATTAATGAAACCCAATAAGATGCTTCCGGATTTACCATCATAAGACAAATACATGTATCATAGAGAGATATAAAGCCTGCACATGAGACAAATATCGTAAAGAGATATTAAGCCTGCACTTCTGACCTGATTTCCTGGATCATCATCTTCTGTTGTTCCTGCACTTCGTCGTTGGTGTCGCTGTCGTTGTTGTTGTTGGTGTCCTTCTCCCCTGGGTCTGATCTCTCCTCGCTGTCGTCGTTGATCGTCAAGTTGTACAGGCTTGTCGTGAAATCATCGATTCCGCTTTCCAAAAAGTCAGCAATTGAATTCAGCAGACTACTGGCAAGTGAGCTAAAATCACACATAAAATTCATCTCACTAAAGTGATTTTCTAAAAAATTATTAGCTATCTTCTCTTTAACCCTTTTAAAATCAGTTCATACTAATTTGTGAAGAAGTACAAATCAATTAGGAATTTGCATGGGGATGTGCAAAAATTTGGACTTTATTTGGCTGTAGAAATAATCACTACCAAGTCTGTTGCCAGTACATGTATCTTAATACCTGAATCGTTTGCCTGCTTCTGCCTCCCCTCCGATCACGTGGGGACAGATCTGTTTGGTGAAGAGCCATTCTGACTCCAGGACATTCTTCAGACTGAGAGAAGCCTCGGGGAGACTCTGAAGAGCCAACATCCAGCTCTGTAGGTATGTGAAGTACACCTGCAGCAAGTACAAATACAAAGAGTTTACGTCTGTCATCAACTCTCATTAATCTGTGAGTTATGATGATGGGGAAAGCAAAAATACTTTAATACTTAACACAGACTCTGTAATACTTCTTAGCAAGAATACAAACTAACATCTAACTTCTTGTGAGACATAAACTTTCGTCTTACAACTTGCGAGACTTTAACTTATGTCCAACATCTTGTGCTATATAAACTTACGTCTAACTTCTTGTAGAACATACCGAAATTTAAGTCTAACATCTTGTCATTCTTGTGGGACCTAAACTTATGTCAAACTTCTTGTGAGACATAAATTACGTCTAACATCGTGTGCAACATAAATTATGTCTAACATCTTGTGAGTATTATTAAACTTACGTCTAACATCTTGCGGACATCGTCATCAAACTCTTCCAGATCTTTCATTGTGTTGGTCTCCCCTTCTGATGTTACATCGTCCATCATGGTCTGGAAATACTGCTTGACTATCACCGCTCCCCTCAAAACCTCTTTGCATTCTCTCAAAAGCTAAAACAGAACAGTAATTCTCAAAGAGTACAGATATGCACAAAGTGTGGGTATACATTTTAGAATTCATTTGGTAATTATGTGATAATTATTAACATTAATTTGTGTTGGTAATTGGCAATGAATGGTTGGTTCTACCTAAACCAAACAAAGATGGTTTTATAAAGACTATGATTATAAATAGGTACTATACATAATTTTAAAAAGATGTTTAAATTCTTCTATAAATAATCTTGGATTTCAAACACTGAATGTTTTGCTAACTATGATAATACAAAATGGAGGTATCCAATTTCTTTTAAAAAGCAAGAAGAATATTTAACAGTATTAGCCATCATATCAGACATGTAGCCATTAACATGAAATTTGAAATGTACCTGTCTTATGCTGAGAAACGAGGGGTCGATAACAGGTCTCTGCTCCAGGCGAAGCCGCAGGGCTTCATGAATGACTTCCAAAAACACATGCAGTAGGAATAGGTAGCTGGACTGGAATGAAGGCAAGCCCATCTGGATGAACTGTTCGCACCAAGCTCCGAAATCTGTGAGGCTAGAACTTCGGTGGAAATTGATGGATGTGGAGCTAGTTTCGGCGTAGTGGAGATCCAAGGAGGGTGAGGATGAGAGCTGCACTGTGTCATCTACCTCTGGCGACTACAATCAGAAATCAAAGTACTGAAAATCCTGAAATTTGATGGCAAAGAAGTACAATTGAATGAATTGTGGCAAATAAAATTGAATAATTGGATAAAAAACCCTGCAAAATCAAAAGTGCAAGTGAGCAAAAATATATAACTTGTACACAAAATGAATGCTATGGCGGACCCAGAGCTGACTCCAAGCAGACCCCAGGCTGACCCAGAGCAGACATAGAAAGATTTCAGAAGCAGACCCTTAAATCGCTGCTGAAAAATGACCAAATGTCTCTACTTGTATTTGAAATATATTTAGGGTTGAATACCGGAACACGGTACTAATACAAAGATAATATGCCATAACATTGATGCATGAAAAACATTAATACTCACTGAGACTTGTAGGCCAGAAGGGTATTTTTTTCCCCCGAAAATCCCAATTTGAAAATCCTCTAAGAACTTTCAATCATCTTCGAAATGGTTCGGAGAACGGAATGCTGTGAGATGTTATAACTAACTTTAACATGTTTAATCGGTCTCATCTCATATGACACATATTGGAAAAATAATTAATAATGTTGATATGTTTAATTTGAATTTGTTAAAAATCACAAGTCTATTTTAATATCCATGTAATTACGTCAAAGCAAGAAACCCAGAACACCTCGGGCGAAGAATCCACGATTTACCCAAAATGACCTCAAATAACCCAAAAGGAACCCAAAAACACAGATTAGATAAAGGAGATACAGTGGGGCCTCAGATATCCGGATGCCAGATAACCGGACGCTTCAGTTTACGGACGATTTTATTTGGGAACGGATTTTCTATACGTTATTTTGTCTCATTTATCCGGAATTCCCCGTTCCGGATCCAGACGGTCTGTTTTTACCACAAAACACTGATTTACTACTAATCTTGCTTCATTTAACCGGACGGTAAAATTTGATGATACCCCGTTCAATACAAAAGATTACGCCTGTCAATTGAGTTTCACACCTTTTTTACGTGCTAGACCCCTATGAGTAGCTTGTATAAACACTGCCTTCCTTAATCACTTTCAAATTTACCGACAGTGCTGGCCAGACAGGATTAGTCACGCCTCACAGCACGTGGCTTGGATATCTTAACCTGTGCACCTGTCAAGTGCCATCGCTTTTTTAAACATCCCTGTATTTCGAATAAAAAATATGCTTATTAATCAAGAAAACTGGAAAGTTTTAGAAAGCTTTGTGTTTTATCTACCTATTTAAATCGTATTTTAAAACGAATTGTCTCATGAATGCCTTGTTAGATTAAGTCAAAACCGGAAGTATAGGAAGAAAACGAAGTAAAAGCAGGTCAACTCATCGGTGCATTGGAGGATCTTGTAATTTTCCAACTAGTAAACGTTAATTTTATCAGTAAAATTTATTTTAAGAATAGAAATAATTTTAAAAATAAATCAATTATTGAGGAAATTGGCATTTCTAGAAATAGATAGTTGGAAACATTACGTACGTGTAAAGGCCTGGGCACATATCACACTTGGACACAAAGAATTTAGCTAGATTCGGTTATCATTATAGTCTGGTTAATATTTCATGACAAAATAATAATATAAAGCGGGGTTCTTTATATTTAAAAATGTTCATATCAACGGACAACACTATTATGTGTTGCTATTTAGTATGAATGGCCAAAAAACCCAAACCAGTATCAACACTGGGGACCATTGTATACAAATACATTATCATTAATGACAGCAATAGACACATTTCAGATATCCGGACGCTTCACCTATCCGGACGATTGGACTTGGGAACGAAAGCGTCCGGATAATTGAGGCTCCACTGTATTTTTATTACTAGAAAAATATACAACATCAGGCGCCTGTGCCCGATGGACCCAAAAGGAACCCAAAAGGACTATGAATATACCCCAAAAGAGCATTTTACAACATTATGAATTACTAAGGCCTAACAAAAAAAATGGTTTGTTTCCGCTTTCATGCTGAAAAAAAGTAGGGTCGGTCGGAATTTTTTTTTATTTTTTCAAATATTTTTTATTCCTTTAATATTCCAGTATCCATGCATGCCGGTTAGATACTGACACTGCTGAATGGTATAAAATGAGAAATACTTTTAATATCATTTCTGACTATTAAGCTGGTCTTAAGAAAACACAAAAATGATATTATATATCAGATACTTCCTCTGCCAACGATGAGAGCATTATTAAAATCTACAACACATGGAAACATACAGCCATTTTGAAACAAAACGTTTGAGTTACACTGATTTGAGAAGAGTAGCTGCTTCAAGCGTTTTTGTGACCAAAATTTTGAGTATTTTTTTTCCAAATCGGATAAAAACGAAAATAAACGATTTTCCATCAAAAATCCTTAAAAAAAAGTTTTGAGTCGGGGGGTTAAAGCTAGGGTCGGTCAGGAAAGCGGAAACAAACAATTTTTTTTCTTAGGCCTAATATAGCACGAAGCCCCCCCTACTTTTTTTTTAAAACCGTGATTGGGTAAATGCCCGGTACATATTTGAGATAACTTATATGATACTTTATTTCACATATTTCAAATTTTATACGGTTACTTACAGGGAGATCTTCATCCATCGTAAAATGTGAGATAATATGTATATGAGTTTTTGGTAAGCTAACTGATAAAAAATACTATCAGGAAAAACATGAATCAGAATTATGGATCGTTCTTTGTAAAATTTGCACTATTTCGACATATGAATTGAACATATTTTTATTGTACAAAAATACAATTAGGATTGGGCACAAGTTCCATAACTTAGACCGCCCTCTCCCACTTTTTTGATTTGAACATATCTTAATTTATTGTACAAAAGACCACTGACTGAGGATGGAGTAAATTATGTGATATAAAAAGAACCATTGCAGGTATACGAAAGCCCATTGAGCTCACTTTCGTGGGGAAAAAATATCAGGAATAAATGTGAAAGTTTCGCGAATAAACGCGAAATTTTTGCAAATGATAGCGTAACTTTCGCGAAAAATGGAAATAATCTAATAATTATGAATTTACTTTGGATTATTTTACCTAACTCTCTCAGGTAAGGAATGCCAATATAGATCAGCAGTAACTTTTAAACACTGCATTGTCAAGCAAATTTTTTTATATGAATACCATTTAAAAATTATTTTACCAAACGATGTGAATAAGCCGACAATATATATGTCATAAGAAATAGATATTTCTATATAAAATATATGTAGGGATTTCGTACATATTTAAATAAAACCCATGCACCTAAAGTATTAATTGATCTCAATAATCATGTGGTGTACAAGCCAAATTAGTCTAAGATTATGTAAGAATATGACTTCATAGACAATTTAGTTCCAACAAAAACTATTAATCAGGTCCAGCACAATCTCCTGATTTAGCTATTTAGCTTGAAAAAGCTATATAGCTTAATAAAGCTATTCAGAATAGCTTGATTTAGCTATTTTGTCATACAATTTTCATAAATGTGTATTTTTTTCTGCATGTAAACAAAATCGCACTTTAGTGCAGTGATAGTTTTCAACTTTGAACTGTTCTGTACGTAAACAATGCTTGTAAAGATTACTTATTAATTTGTGTCTCTTTCAGAGACTTTGCATTTAAAGTTCTAAAAGTTTTGGGGCAATTGATTCATGACCACACAGTTACTTCTTGAATGAAATATAATGAAGGTCAGTTATGGTAAACAAGATAATTGATGGTAATAATTCAGCACAAAGTAAAGAAATCATACTTATCCATGCCTCAGTGCACACAAGGTGGTGAACAGTTACCCAAACAATGGAAATATAGTTTTTGCTTAAAAGTGTTCAGAAGCAGCGGTGTTAAAACTAAATATAATAAGGGTTGCTTTTTTAATGGTCCATGGTATAAATATGAGCGGTAATTAACTTGCGATTTTTTGTTTATTTCTTATAATTAACATTTTTGTGAAAAACTGCATATAAATAGCTTTATCAAGCTATTCTGAATAGCTTTAGTAAGCTATATAGCTTTTTCAAGCTATATATTAGCTAAATCAAGAGATTGTGCTGGACCTGTTAATCACATCAAATAAAGAGAACTGACCAACCTAATTAAATTAATTAAATCAAGTTATATTATTCACAAGAGATAATATCAATATGAAAAACTGTTAAGAGGAAATAAAGATTGAAGAATGGAATATGGCATTCAGTCATTTGTACCCTCTAGCTGTACCCTCAGCTGTACCTTAGTGACCTACAAGTATCTTTGGTACATGTAATTTGCTATTTTCATTTTCCAATGCTTTTAAACTGTACCCTTTTTGTAACCCTTTTCTCCTTAAAGATATAGAAAGTGTACCCTAGGGTACAAAAGTATCAACTCAAAACATAGTCCGAATTTCTTGCCATATTGCATATATGACGACACTGCTTGCTTGCAGCATTAATGCAGGTCGGATGCATTGTTTTAGCACGATTATTTTGATCATGCAAAATATCTTTGTTACAATAAGCTAATCTACCTGATGAAATCGTCTGGATCCTCCGCCAGTGAGTTAAAATCTTCGGTTGGCGTTGTCGACAAGGGAGTTTTTAATTCCCCGTCCGCCATGTCAAGTTTCGATAACTCCTGCTCGGTGAGGTAACGGGACGTTTCGCTCCTATAGACGTTTCGCGCTGAGACGTTTCGCTCCTAAAGACCTTTCGCGTTGAGACGTTTCGCACCTATATTATTTATTATATATTATTATTATATATATTGCGATGTTTAAAAATAATAATATTTAGATAAATATTTATAAATAAATATATATGCGTGTAATTAATATTGACTTTATTGAAAACATATGATCATGTTTATTGTGGCACATTCACTGATAACTTTAATATTGTATAAAACGATTATCCACGTGAAGATATATAATTAAGTTTATTTAGCAATCATTATTAAGTTCTGAATCGGTCTCCTAATAAAGGTGTGAAAATTAAATTGGAGGCGCTCCATGACAAGCTGTTAATTATGAGAACTAGCGGTTACATATACATATGCGACATGATGAAATACATCGTAATTCATCATATAAAAATTTATAACGATATATATAATATGCAACTTGAAAACAATGAAAATTAAAAAAATATATTGTTAATTTTGCTTACTTTTAGTGTCGTTTTATCCAGGTTTTATATATAAATCATTGGAAAACAATTTTTTTTCATTTATACACAATGTTTTAATTTAAGTAAATATAATGAGTAAATATTAATATGAAATACATTGCAATTCATCATATAAAAATTTTAGAACGATATTTATAATGCGATGTTTTCAGATAAATATTTATACAAAATATTTAAATTGACTGCATTAAAAACCTTCTTTTTTAAATAGTCTTTGAAAAAATCTGAATTTATATAATGTACCAAATCATTATCCGCGTGCATATATAATTATGTTTATAATTAAATGTCTAATCAGCTTTCCTTTTTTTTTTATAACTAATTTGGGGGCCCTCCATGTCCAGCTAGAAGTTAATGGTGTTAAGTAGTTTACTGAATAATTACCACATAATTAATAGGCGCGAAACATCTCGGGGCGAAACGTCTCGGTGCGAAAGGTCTTTCGGGGCGAACCGTCCCGCATTCCCCGGTGAGAGTTATCCTTCTTTAATTTTTCTACCCAAACAGAATTTCTTGCTATCATTATTGTTTGGTAATTTTAAGAAAAAAATGCTAATCTATTTCTTTAATATGAATATCAAGGTTTTTTTTTATTAAATAATAATAGTTGATATCTTGAACGTTTTATACAGATCGAATGTAGTTTTATTTTAATTTTGTGTAGGCCTAATTGGAAGAAAAGAACTTCAAGATATCAATCATTTTAAATGTTTTTAAAATAAAACATAATAATATCAATATGATATTTGTTTTTTATAAAAGAAAAAATATATTAACTGATATCAAACGTCAACATATATAAATATTTTTTTTATATCAGAAAGATTTTTATCAGTGTCAAGAATTGCGATTTTTTTTTTCGATGACCATGTTTTTTTGCATATGTTTTGAGTACACTCCATTTTAAAAGATACTTTAAAAGAGGTTAAAGAATTCGAAACAACTAAACCTTTTTTTGTTTTTAAGGATCAATGTTTAAAATCTGTAGGCCTATTAAGATGCAACTTATAAAATTCAAAGCAAACCAGAGAGGAGAAGGGCGGGAAGGGGGATATATAAGGGTGGCTCTCAAAATTATATCGTCATTATTTTTATTTTTTTGTATTTTTTGCAATTTATTTTTAATATTTTTTTTTTATTTTTTGGTTAATTTTTTTTTTTTTTACATTTTATCATTGGTTTGTCGTATACATACTCTTATTGTGTCAAATTTAATGTGTGACTACATACGCCACTGTCATCAAGTGCTAGCAAACCCACGGCTAATTAACCAGCCTCAATGGATTGCTGGATGTAGTTAAATATACGCAGCCATTAATGATATCAAAGTTTTTTTTAGAACCGTTTATTGTTAACTTGATCTTTTTTTTTTAATATGAAGAAGTTAATATAAGTAAACATGTATATAATCGTATGAGGAGGCTGGATGGCCAACAAGTTAACCATTCATTAAATGTTTGGTGTTTAATAAAGCTTTAATAAACCATTAAATATTGATACAACCTGATCCAGATCTACCTATAATTTTAAGATGTGAATTGTTCCGCAATAAATTGTTACTTAATAAAGAAAAAAAATTATGTATTTTACCTTTAGATTTTGGTATTTTCCTATATTTTTATATATAGAGTTCTTCTTCTAAAGGAGAGCAATACCGTCTATACAAATAGCCACTACCATCGAGCCCTCTTAATTGTTGTGCTCTAATGGTAAATAAACTGCCATACCGCAGAGAGAGAGAGAGAGAGAGAGAGAGAGAGAGAGAGAGAGAGAGAGAGAGAGAGAGAGAGAGAGCTCTTTGATATGTTGTTTGAATTAATGTGGATTTAATTCAAGAAAACGTTTTTTTTTGATTTTTTTTTTGCTATAATTTTTTTGCGCTGATGTTAACTCTCCAGTTTACCCACATTTTAAACATACTTATTAAACAGTTTGTAAATGCCTAAATGACATAAGCGTCTCTACTCAAAGTACAAGGGTAAGTGAGATTGCAAAAAATGGATGGTTTTCTTGAAGTTGCAAGTCTTCACTATAAATGTGGGAAGATGTTACAGTATTCCGTACTTCATACGCTGATCTAGAGGGGGTCGAGTTGGGGGAGCCCCCCCCCCCCCGCCCCAGCAAACAAAATTCACAATTATCCCCCCGAAAAAAAAATTCTGGATCAGTGTTTGGTATTTAATTAACATTTGAAATGGAATTAAATTAATAATTTTACATAAAGCGTGCCAAACTATCAATTGTGGTAAGTGAAGAAAATTTCGAAAGTTTGAAAAGATTTTATGGATCAATTAATTTTGTACGTCCTATTATGAAATGAACAAGTTGCAAACCAGTTTTTTAACAACATGTCAATAACATCAGATGTGAAATACGGCCCTCAGTAAATCGGCAAAAAATTAAATTTTGGAATTTCTCATTTTATTTTGATCGTAAATGTACTTAATCTTGGGTATATATACACTTTATGACTCTTTCTTACCCAAGAAAAACAATCGCATGGGAGATATAAATCAGTTTTTATGGTAGTGTTACTACGGAAGCCTACGGAAGCCCATTGGTGCCAGGTGAAAAAAATATTTTATCTGGCGGCCGCCAGATAATTATGTGGCGGCCGCCAGATAATTATCTGGCGGCCGCCTCTTATTATCTGGCGGCCGCCACAAAATTATCTGGCGGCCGCCACATAATTATCTGGCGACCGCCAGATAAAACCTGGCTTCCTGATGCGCGCGCATGTTTAAATGGGAGCTTTTAGGGAGTAGTGGATATACTCTAATCTATTAGTTATATTAACAATGCAAAGCTTAAGTTTTGAAACACTGGTAGAGTGGAATGTATACATTAAAATTTATTCAAATCTAAAATGATTTAGATGTTACTTTGTGCCATGTATTATTTGTTGTAAAGCACTGTATTTCAGAGTTAATTATAAACTTTTAATACTGAACTAAACACCCGTTCAGGAAGTATGAAGAGGGCTCGATGGTTGTGGTCATTTTAAGAGACTGATTTGATCTCCTTTAGAAAAAGAGCTCCAAATTAAAAAAAAAATTGAAATTACAATGAAATTTAAAAAGTAAAATATATGGATTTTTCTTTACTTAATAATAGTTAATAGTAAAACAAATCATATCTTAAAATTTTAGGTAAATATGATGGTTAATTTGTTGACCATTAAGCTCCTTAATAATAAAAAACCTTAACTTTAGCTAGAGGACTGTTATGTAAAGATGTATAAGTAAAAGGAGCGCACTGCCTTCTTTAGGTTTTAATTTTAATATAAGAATTTAAAAACACAGATTACAGTCAGGTTTTTTTTTTACCACGACAGCTTGCACAGACAATTTCACGAGTGCGGATCCAGCTATGACTTCATAAAGATAAACTAAGATACTAGTAAATGTGTACTAGCTTTTGTGGCCATATAAATAAAACTATTTAACTGACTGTATTAAATCTGTGTTGTTAAACTGTTAAACAGCGGCTCTGTCAACATCCATCTTCTCAACCAAATATAAATAGAACAACACACACATTTCTGCAAAATAAATTTTATGGCGGCCGCCAGATAAATTATGTGGCGGCCGCCAGATATATTATTTGGCGGCCGCCAGATAATTATGTGGCGGCCGCCAGAAAATTATCTGGCGGCCGCCAGATAAAATATTTTTCATACCTGGCACCAATGGGCTTCCGTATGACACATCCTGATTAGTGTTGATTACGGAATCCCGTTGGTGCCACTAAGAAAAATATTTTATCTTGCGGCCGCCACATCTATTTCTGGCGGCCGCCAAATAATTTTCTAGCGGCCGCCACATAATTATCTGGCGACCGCCAGATAAAACCTGTTTTCCTGATGCGCGCGCATGTTTTAATGGGAACTTTTAGGGAGTATTGAATACACTCTAATCTATTAGTTATATTAACAATGCAGAGCTTAATTTTTGAAACACTGGTAGAGTGGAATGTACATTAGACTTTATTCAAATCTAGAATGATTTAGATGTTACTGTGTGCCTTGTATTATTTGTTGTAAAACACTGTATTTCAGAGTTAATTATAAACTTTTAATACTGAAACTAAACACCCGTTCAGGAAGTCTTAAGAGGGCTCGATGGTCGTGGCCATTTTAAGAGACTGTATTGATCTCCTTTAGAAAAAGAGCTCCAAATAAAAATAAATGGAAATTCCCATGAAATTTAAAAAGTAAAATATATGGATTTTTCTTTACTTAATAATAGTTAATACCAAAACAACCCAGATAGCAGCACATCGTTGGCCCAATCTCACAATATGGTTGTATCATCGCCGTTGGGTTATCTTTTTTGGGCCAACGGTGGTCCAACATGAAATATTGATCGTTGGTTATGTATTATGGGGCCAATGTTGGGCTAACTGTTGGCATAATATCATAAAACTCTTGTAGTTAGAGAGAGTATTTGTTGCGGGGTTGACATCGGCCCTGGGTTGGCCCAATGTCATGAATCTGGCTAAGCATCATGGGTAAACAACATCCGGGCAACTTTTCTTAATATCGTACATATACCTGCGCCATTTTTCATTTGACATGAGAGTAATGAGACCGATACCTTGCATATCTGCATCCAAATCATTAGTATTTATGAGAAAGGGAAAAACTTTTCTTCCAAGGATTGTCTTAAAGGACAGTCATTGAAAGTAAGTAGAATTTAAAAGGTTACTTACCAGTTATTTTAGTATAAACATCTTTACTTTAGCAAGAATGATGTAAACTCAATGACTTGTTATTCTTGTTAAATTCTTATTTGAAAGCTTAAACATATGTACTTATAAGTTTAATCGTAATGTATGTTTACTCTTTACTGAGAAAAGTAACAAATGTTTTTAAATACTAAATACTACAGTTTTAGAGATTGTTCGAAAAAACAAAGCAACGGCTGATTCTTTAAACAAAGGACATTGAGAACAATATCAATGGGAAAGATATGCCAAAGAGAGGGGGAAGGAAGTAACGGGCACTACCGCAGAGAAGAAAAGAAGGGAGAAGGAGACTCGGGAGAGGGAGCAGATGGAAAGTGGCAGTGCATAATTTTTAATATTTTAAAAAATACTATGGCATACCTGTGGTTTTACCCTCTTTGTTTTTTTTAGACTTGCTTATTGATATCTTAAATGTACTGAACTTGTGCATTCACACCAGAGCGGGGATAACACCATACATATAATACTACAAGTGAGCATTAACTTCTTGTTTTTTTTATAAATATGTTTTCTTCATGAAGTGCATTCATGAGCAATAAAATATATTACAATTTAATTATATTTTACTCTTTTCTTTTCGCTCTGGTATTTTTTCTCTTATATTGAAAGAATACAGTGGTCAAAGAATGGCCCAATATTGTTCGTTTCATTGGCCCAACAATAGGACAACAAGTTGGTCCGATTAAGGGCCGATGAGCAAATTGCGGTTGGCCCAATGTTAATTGCTTACAATGGCCCAACCGTACAAAAGTGACGTTTGCCCAATATTAAAAGAATACAGTGGCCCAACAATGACCCAATATTGTCTGTTACATTGGCCCAACAATAAGCCAACAAGTTGGTCTGATTAAGGGCCGATGAGCAAATTGCCGCTGGCCCAATGTTAAATGCATACGGTGGCCCAACATAGGGAGCATTGTTGGCCCAACAAAGGTCCAATGACGTCCTGCTATCTGGGAAATCATATCTGATAATTTTAGGTAAATATGATGGTTAATTTGTTGACCATTAAGCTCCTTAATAATAAAAAACCTTAACTTTAGCTAGAGGACTGTTATGTAAAGATGTATAAGTAAAAGGAGCGCACTGCCTTCTTTAGGTTTTAATTTTGGTGGGCCCCCTATACGAATTTAAAAACACAGATTACAGTCAGGGTTTTTTTTACCACGACAGCTTGCACAGACAATTTCACGAGTGCGGATCCAGCTATGACTTCATAAAGATAAACTAAGATACTAGTAAATGTGTACTAGCTTTTGTGGCCATATAAATGAAACTATTTAACTGACTGTATTAAATCTGTGTTGTTAAACTGTTAAACAGCGGCTTTGTCAACATCCATCTTCTCAACCAAATATAAATACAACACACACATTTCTGCAAAATAAATTTTATGGCGGCCGCCAGATAAATTATGTGGCGGCCGCCAGATATATTATTTGGCGGCCGCCAAATAAATTATGTGGCGGCCGCCAGATAAAATATTTTTTTCACCTGGCACCAATGGGCTTCCGTAAATATTTCTTCCTCTTATGTAAATTTAATTTTTCTGCATTAAATTAAGAAATGCTAATTGCTTGAGTTACTGCGCGAAATTTGAATTAAGTTCAGCAAATGGAATTTCATCATATGAATTTTTGATTTACAAATCAATGGGTGATGTTATGTAACAGAATTATACGAGAAACTTTATAGTTAATTGTCTTTTTTATGGCTCAAGTTAAATTGGATAACTTAGTTCCATCTGACCGCTGAGAGAGAGAGAGAGAGAGAGAGAGAGAGAGAGAGAGAGAGAGAGAGAGAGAGAGAGAGAGACCTTGAAACAGAATCTGTTCTTAGTCATTCTTTAAAAAGTATGTGGATTTTAGTACCTACATGTATGTATGCATTTTTTTATGAAATTAAGTTTCCAAAACAACCTTTCACCTGACCTTTCAATTAGAGACCATATGTGTGGATCTGGAGATAGTTTGAAGTTGCGGCCCCCCTCCCCGAAATTTAATCTTATTTAATTTATATTATCAAAAAAGACCTTGGACCCTCCCTGGGAAAAATTATCCTTCGGACCCCCATGGGAAAAATCCCTAGCTTTAATTTGAACCTCCCAACCTCCGGCCCCCTCGAGGAAAATAGATGTACCGTTATATGCTGAACTTTTATTTTATACTTTCAGCTTTCACTCTGTTCCTGATATTAAAGGTCCATAACTCGTATGCTGAAGTAACATTACTAGCACAGCAGTTTGTGCGGGCCGGCCTACTAAGAGAGAATTTGACCAAAGGGAGATAACTCATAAATATGAAATAAAACTTTGGAGGATTTATAGACCAGATGTTGTTCCATAAATATATAATAATAATGAATTCTTTGCTGAACAGGACTAGAATATTGGTACCTAAAATTTAAGGGAGTAGATGATCACTATTGATGTTGAAACCACAAGGTCAAAGATTAAGGATCAAAGTAACCAAATGGACAAAGAGCTGTCCATTTAATGTTCTATATAATACTTTTCTTTTGCTTCACATCAAGCTTAAATCACTGTAACGCATTTAGGAGTAGATGTCCCATTAATATTCATGTTAATATAACACGGTCAAAGGTCAAACTACTCGTGATGTCGACTTGAAGACTAAAATAAAAACTACTATATAGAAATGTAATGAAAATTTTGTTTGCCCAGATGTTGTACAATTTATATTACATTTTATAGACGTTTGAGAAATTAAACTACATGTACATAAAGTTAATATTTTAAACTTCAAACAGCAAAGATTTAAAAAAAACCCAACCCCCCCTCCCACCCAAAAAAACCCCTGTATTTGGAAAAAGCTAATTAAAGCTACAATACTCAATGAATCTAATATATGTGTCAATTCTTGAATCCGTGTCGAGAAGTTTAATAGTATTAATATATTATTAAATTAGATTAATAAATCTGAAATCTATAATTATACTATTATTTATAAATTTCTAAAATATTGATCCAAACGCTTGATAAGGTAAACAAGTTAAGTTTTGTACCTATTGAAAATTATATCAACTATATATACATGCACACATATTTCATTTCACTAAAGTAAGAGCATTTCTACCAAAGAAATGTTTGCATTATGTCAAAATCCTTTGTATTTCTTTTTATAAGAAACCACTTTAACAACGTGCTGATCGTTTACATTTATTTAACACATAAGCACTTTATTTACATGCAAAATATATAGTAGTAGATAGTAAGTAATCATATATACATGAAAAACACACAGTTTCTGAATTGTTACAATCACCACAGTTTGATGAAACATGACATATAAAACAAACAGAGTTTGGTAATTATACATGTATGGTATTTGATATAATCACAGATAGTTTGTTAATGTATTACAACATTTAAACACAATCAGTTTATTTACATTGACATTTGATGTTCACTCTGTAGACATGCAATATAATGATCACAGTTTGTTTACATGTAATATTGGATTTTCTTCACTTTACCTCTTTTAACTTCAGCCACAAAGAGGTTGTCTCTGGTGTCCACACGTAAACCGAATGGAAATTGTAAATGACAGTTGTCAATGTAGCGAAGGAACTGTCCGTCCTGATCCAGGATGTGGATACAGTGGTTGGCACAGTCTGCTGTCAGGATTCGACCCTGGCTGTCTGTAGTGATGCCGGCTGGATGGAATGGTCCCTTGGTAGTAGAGGGAGGACCCGTGTATATAAACCGGAGTTTCCCGGCCTGATTGACCACCACTACTGCACGGGCTGTACAGTCAGCTACACAGATATCTAGGTTTCTGTTCTCACTGATGTATTTAGGGTAAACATCAGAGGAATAGAGAGGTTGTCCTTTGTCATTGTATTGAATCGTTTGCTTCTCTGTGGAGCCAGAATAACGCACAACTTTTGTTTGTTTCTTATCATCAGTGATCATGATAACCAGGAGGTCACCAGAGGAGGTACTACATAAAAAGAGAGGTCTCCATCCCTGTAGTCTGATCACTGTCTGTATCTGTCTATTCTTCACTATGTTCACAGTGCTATCATTGGGATCAGTAAAAACTAGTTCACCACTCTGTGTCACTGCTATGTCCCGTGGTATCTCCCCTGACTTGGTTTGGATTGACTTCACTAGTTTACCGTGGAGGTTGTAGAGTCTAATCATGTTGTCCTCACCACTCGTCCATACTTCATCATCACTCAGACATGACACATTGCGTAATCTATTAGGTTCTCCATACTCGGTGTTTATTTCTGTGATGATCCGTGGTACATCAATGAGCGGTCTGTCAGGGAGAGAGGACTCAGCACCGGGAGAATCCATTGTGTAGCCATGTTCTTCTGTTTTGATAGACAATGCTGACAGAGAACCAATCTGCTGATAAATCTGTTCTTTGCTAATCTTCTGAGGGGTGAAACTTGATAAGGAAACTGTGAGTTTAGGAGGCAATCTTCTGAATTCAGCATTTCTGGATTTGTAGGCTGTGACATCGGTGACATCATTGGAGTTCAGTAACTTCTTTAGATCAGCAATGCTCTGTTCAATTTCAGAAATACTGCATTTGATTTCATTTTCCTGCTTATCAAGGACAACCAGGTGTTTGGATTCCATTTCATCCACGTCAGATTTCAGTTTCTTGATGGCAATGTCTATTTCTCTGTGCAGTTCTTCTCCATGTTTGTCAATAGCTGTTGTTAATTTCTTGGAGTTTTCCTTAAGATCAGCTTTCTGAACTGGGATGTTAGATGCAATCTCTCGATATTTAGGATAAATGGAATTTTCTAATTCTTGTAGATCTTTTTTTAAGGCTTCTATCTTTGTATCTAGTATTTTTAATATGCCCATTTGCTTGTGTCCTAGATGTTCATTAGAGGAGACACACTCCACACAAATAGGAATGTTACATCGTTCACAATGAAGATCACATAATTGTGTGGAATGTTTTGAACATTTAGGAGTAAGTCCTCTCTTTTTAAATGGCACTACTTTGTGTTCTTTAGATTCATCTAAGAGATGTTTTCCAACGCAGGCTACACACAGATGTATATGACAAATGTCACAGTACATAGGGGGGCCCGGGGTTTCACAGAGATGACACCGTAACACATCCTGGGCCCAAGTACGGCGGTCCATGGTCAGACACCTTGATGGGATTTTTAGATGATTTCTGAAAGAAAAAAAGAACAGTTACTTGTAGTATTAGCAAACTTGTTTTATACGAATAATGTTATTTTTTATGCATTGTCAAAAGTTTTGTCACAGATGGGTATAGTATAAAGGATCGAGAGTTTATCAGCCAAAGATATTTCCAAATAGTCTTACTGATGTTGGTGTAAATTTTACTTTTATTTTGCTCAATCAAATATTTCTCGGGTTTTTCGGGTTGTGCCCCCCCCCCACCTACCCAATCTCGTGCACAGGTTCTAAATATTCATTGTGGGATACTTTTTATTTTCATTTTTTTTGGGGGGGGGGGGGGAGGGTGGGTCCAATTTAAGCCCTATATTTGGTAATTTTACATTTGTTAATCAGACAGCATTTTATATGGTAATAGACACACGTAAAATTCTTGGAATCCACCTGTTAATTATAATACGTTTTTCTATGAGGGGTGGGGTCTAGGATCTCTTGACACCCTCTGGCCGTCATGCTCTGCTTCGCGCATTCTCCAACCTCCCCCCCCCCCCCGGTCACACACCAATAGCACCGGTCTAGTATGTTCGGTAACTCGCGGTAAAACATTATATAATGTGCACAATACCCAGTTTTTGGTGATTTTCTTCATTATTATTTCTTGATAATCATTTTACTTATTCATTAACAACCTACAAACCTTCACACAGTCACTCCAACATGGCGATTCGGGTATTTTCTCTTCCGGGTCTGGTTACCTGTACAAACATCACGTGATTTCTTTATTTGTAGGTCAATGGGTCGCCTTTTTCTTAGTATTCTGTATTATAAACACATTTTTTTCGTGGTGGGACTCATTGTAAATAATGACAATGGCTATGAGGTATTTTACCAAAAGTCAAGTATCCTGAGGCCGGAAGGGGGGGGGGGGGATTGGGGCTCTTCAACCCCAGGCGCGGATCCAGAAAATTTTCAAAGGAATTCGCTGGCATGAAGTACAACATCGATCGTCTCAAGAATTACATAGAATTGGTCTTAAAATATCACAAATATTGAACATAAATAAATTAATATAAATAAGAGTACCTTTGAGTACCTTTTTAGCCGCATACAACGTTGTTGTATCATCTTTAGAAGATGTCAAACAACAGGGCGATGGCCAGGTCTTACGCTTGTTCAATTACAAAGTTTGATTTTATTGTTACGCTTGTCGCTTTGTTTTATCTTAACATTTTCAAATGTTTGGAAATGCTTGCAACTTCAGCAACCGCAAAACGCTGTTTCAGCGTCGATTAAAGACATACCCAAGGTCAACAATACCGAAGTCAATGTATAGCAACTGTTACATGTACCTCAGATTTTGCTGAGAAAAAGCAAAGACGACTTCAATTGCCTTTTTATCAATAAATAAAAAACAATAAATTGTTCTTCTGATATTTGTATATTATTTTTTGCATACAGTTCCATAACCTGAGGGACAGGTTGACGATGATTATGAATAGATTATCGAGAATTAACGGAATCTTAAAGTTTAAATATATAATTATTGTTTGTATTAATATAAGAGTATTTTTGTAAAAAAAAAATAATGTTATAGACCAGTAGGAGAGAAAGCACAAGACTTGTTAGATAAAAATTAAATTAATCTCATCATAAAGCAGGCACAACTTTTTCTTGTTTATCGTTAATTTTATGATGATGATGAAGGTAGAATTTTAAACATTGAAAACTGGGATTATTTTGATGAAACTCCTTTTTCTGGTACTCAAAATTAAGTGTCTGAAATGCTGAAAACTCGCCAGCTTTCGGGGGCTGGGGGCCTCGAGGCGGCCCACAAACCCCCTGCCTTAATTTGCTTCCACATTAAACAAACCTAAGCTACGCCCCTGGAAGTGAATCGTAATAGAGCATGCTTGGATCCACAATTAAATGTTTCCGATAGGGGACCTGTGGACATGATTTTACTGCCAAGTGGGGGCCCCGGTGCCTATTTTCGGTATATTTACAAATAGGTTTTCAAGAAGAGGGGGTCCGTATCCCCCCACTCATGAAATTCAGATCACAGTGTAGGAACGGAAGTGTACAGTTTTAGAAATAGCGCTGTTTGTCAAGCTAGTGAACAATTGAACACGTACATGTAGCTCTCCGTACAGTCGAAGATACTGTCAGTGTATTATTCACAAATGAATTTATCAATATAGATGTAAAAAGCTTAGAGTAATCATCATTCATATTCCCTCGTATTATTACAAAAGTTGGGGGAAATTAGGATCGCCGTCGACAATTAACTTTTGTCATCTAATTAGGGAAATAGATTACCTCAGATGTATGCACTCATCTTTCATGGATTTGAGTTGAGAACTGAGTTGAGTAATTTCAAAATGTTGGTGACGGAGGAGCCAGGTATCTAACATGCTGTTTTATCTATTATATTCAACCCCTGTCGTAGACAGAATCACCCTTCATCTCAATGGTGAACTCGAAAATGATTTTCCTCATCTATATATTTTGGGGCGAATCTTTAGGGAAATTCTGTTTTGACATGTATACTCGCATTTCAACTTATACTGTGCATGGGAGATAACGCTATTGTTAAAAAATGAATAATGAAGAAATATAATTTACATGTATTTTCAATGTTACGAAAAGCAAGTTATTAGTAGATTAATATTCACTGCAATAACCCCTTGAAGGGTAGAAGACTTTTCAAGGAAAGGGAGTCCTTACCCCCCCCCCCCCACTGAAATTCTCTGTAGATCACGGTGTAGGAACGGAAGGTAGAAAACAAATTAATTAAACACGTACATGTAGCTCTGCGTAAACACTCAAATTCACTAAGCAGATACAATTAGCAAATTCTAAATTCAAAAAATGAACTTTTATATCATTGCTTCTAATGCAATTTTTTTTAAAGAATACAATAGTCTCATGTGTTTAATTTTATAAATGGCTTTGTACATTGGCCAATTTATTCCCTAAAAAAAATTAATGACCAATATGTACATTAATTCTGTCGTTTTCTGTCTTGAATATGTAAGTTACTGATGCTTTCCGTCAATTTCTAGTAGCAATGCTCATAAACTAAACGTGGTTTACTGTGCACAATGATGAAATATTGCTGCGAGAAAACAACCAGGTAGCCCACAACTTTGTTTAGAACAAGGATATGCGACATTAGCAATTTTTCCTGAGACCATATTAGATATAAGGAGGATCTCTGAGATGTATTTTTACAGCACCATCACTATATATACACAACTTTGAGTTGTTATACTGGCTATACAAATAATATTTGCTTGAACACTGTTAAAGTTTGACTTTGAAAAAGTTTGAGGTTTTAATTAAAACACATTCTGATGTTTATCTGCCTATATCAACCAATAAATTGAACCGTGTTAAATGTAACGGACATATTTTAATATTTTTTAAAATCATATTTACATGATTGTTAAATGTATTTGTTTATTAAAAAAATACCTGTATGTATATGTTGCAACGTTTTTGTTTTTAAGCCATCATTAGCAATAACTAAAATCAATTTCAACTGAATGTTTTATTTCGCTATAGTAACAAACATTTATTCAACAAATGGTGCAAGTTGCACAAAAATGCCGAGTTGAGATGAATTTTTAACTTGTACACTCTGTTTGGTTTTTGGTTCCTCTCAGTATCTCGCAGAACACATCATGCTCTTGAATCTATTTTATACTGTGACCCCTTTTTGTTTCTAAAAGGAAATTTATATGTGCCACAGACTGGCCATGCTAGTTGTCAGAAAGAATAACTGCATTTTACTACATTTTAATACAATACATTTGTTTATCTTGTGTTTTAGTTTAACAAAGAAAATATTGGGTTTTTTTTCTGTTCAGTAATTGGCAGGTCCGTAATGGCGGCCTTGGTGGGCTCAGCTCCCAAACCATCCGTCCAGGTATGACAGACCGTATGTTGTTGAATCTGTATTGTTGAATATTTAGGGTGGTTCCATTGTCCTGAGTTTACGGAATACTGGGTTTACAGAATATTGAGTTCCCGATATACTGTTGTACTGGAATATGGAATACGGAAATACTGGAGTACAGCAATACTGTGTTTCTGCAATACTGGGATACTGCAAACTGGGATATTTTAAATAGTATACATATCATAGCTATATATACCATACATTGGGGTTACATACTATGCATGTTTTTCCATACACATATAAATTACTTTACACAACTACTTTACATGTATTTACCTATATTACACATGCATAATTTTACTGGTGTTTTTACTTAATAATTATATAGTTTTACTTTTACATGAATTGTACACTTATACTTTTACACATACTCTAAATATTACGCAAATAGCATGTTTACTTATACACTGAATTCACGCAATTACTGTACACACTTTTTACAATGTTTACGTAGCTTTGTTACTTTACAACTACTTGTATAAATTACTTTAAGTTGAACAAACTCTAGTGCAGGACAGCATGTCCTTATTAGGTGCCTGCTACGCCCAAACTGACTACACCAGCACGGGCATTTAAATGCCGAACAAGTTGGGTGAGTTTAAAGGTACTAAATAAAGATCTATGGACACCCGATTTGGATTAAAATATATGTACAAGTTAAACCTATGAGAAACAGTTTGGACATTAAATGTGACACCCATATATTTGTAATTATATATCATATGAAATTAAAATAACATGTAATCACATGTAAAAATTGTAACAATAATTGTATCTAAGTATTGTATGAAAACACAACAAGCTACACCGAAAATTAGTTGATTCCCTGCAATCGCCTTGCTTTGCAGCAAATCAGATTCAGTTGCACGAGTTTTGATTGTGTCAGCTAAATCTGCCAAAGGTTGTGGAGGAGCGGAGTGGATAGTAAACCCTTGGCTAGCGAAGATGGTATATATGTAAGGCCATACATCTCTACATACAGTTGATCTTCACGGTGTTAGTGTCTGGTATGTTACCATGAACAGTGACGCCCAAGACACTAAATGAAGATGAGGCAGCCTAAAAGGCTGTAACAGTGTTACAGAGATATAGCGTTTAGCAGACCTCATCAGTCTAAGGCAGTCACAGTTCAATGCCAGCAACCGAACCTTAAACAGCTGTTGGTAGATACAGTTTAAAGCCTAAAATGAGAACAAGAGACTTATTTAGAATTTACAGCTATTTTTGTAACAAAAATATGCAATACAATTAGATTCAAAAAGTTACAAGCAGGTTCTAATCAATAATATGTATTTATCTAACAAATGCTTACACTGACAATTTCTAACCAATATTTATTAACATATACATGTACTAGTACATGTATTTATATATTAAATGTTTTGTGTGTACACACTGACCAGTATGATAAATTTGCATATCCATCATATTTACTTTTAATTGTTATTAAGTCATAAATATAAATATGATAAACTTACCTTACAACGTGTTGTTATTTTACATTGGGGGTTCATTGAGGATAAAGATGCACCCCTATTACAAGTCTTGTTAGAAGAGAAACAAGGGGGCGGGTTGACAGGTGCCCCTCTCCGTGAGTTTACTGTATGGTAGTGGGATCTGCATAACAAAAGTAATGATAATGTCAATAAAATGGACATCAACATCATCGATCTTTTGTTTGGCATTTCAAAAAATGTAATAATTCTGTAAGGTCCATGTTAAATCTGTTGCAATCCATACAGCAAATTACACTATATACACACTGACAGAGAGAGAGAGAGAGAGAGAGAGAGAGAGAGAGAGAGAGAGAGAGAGAGAGAGAGTAACACTGGGTAACACTACCTGCAAAGAGGGAGTACCAGCAAAACCCACAGAATTCTGAATCCTTTGAAATATCTGATACACTTTACCATACTGGCCTTCACCTGTACATATCAAAACAACCAAATCAAAGCATTATTGTGTATAGCATTGGAAGGGATCAATTTTGTACAAAAGCATTTTTGCCTCAGTCATATGAAAAGGATTTCTTCCTGTTATGTGGCAATTCTGCATGTGCTACAATCGTATATCTACATAATTGTACATATATATCACAATTTTTTTTCAAATGAAATTCACATAAAAATTTCTCACATACAAATTCATGTGACGCTTTTTTAAGTGAATTTCACATGAAAAATTCACTTACAATTCGTTTTTGACACAATTGCCAGTCTAATGATATTGTGTGGTATATGTGGTAATGGTAAATGTGATGTTAACGTTAAGTGATTGAGGCCCACTCAGTGTGTTCAATGTTTACATGCAGTGTATGAGGACACATGTACCGATCTTGAGTCCCCTCTGCCATCGGAAGTTTACTCTGCGTACACTGATGCAGTAGTTGGGCTCAATCTTGCGACTGGTGATGACCCCGATGACCCCCGAGTCCCTGAGGAAGACCTGCCTCCTGTTCTCCAGCCTCACTATCGCCCACTTCCTTCTGTCCATCCACTTTAAATCTTCTGTCTCTCCACCTGTCCAAAAATACAACTCTATCACCAACTGAATACCTGATACAACTCTTTCTCTATGTCATCAAGTGAATGAATACCTGTAATTAATTTGAAGCTTATACCTGTAGAGTTTAGCAGTAAATTTTTAAAAAAGGTTTTGATTTATCTCTCTTTATAACCTAATGAATATGGTCAATGTAGATCTTATCCCTGTAGAGTTAGTTTAAAACAAGAGGCCCATGGGCCACATCGCTCACCTGAACAACAGTTCCTTGTAACATTCTATGTCGTAGCATATGCTATTTCTATTTTAAACTTTAAACCCCTTTCTGGGGCCCCAGTATTGGTCCGAGGTTTATGGTTGGCTTTAACAATTTAGAATTTACACTATTTGAGGATCCTTGCATAGTAATCTCACAAACTGTAGCATAATAGTTCTCGAGAAAAACTTTTTAAAAACATTTCCCATATATATTTCTATGTTAAACTTTGAACCCCTCTTGTGGCCCCAGTATTAGTCCAGTGGTCACTGCTTTATTAATTTAGCATCTACATTATTCAAGGATGCTTGCATAGTAATCTCACAAGTTGAAGCATTGAAGTTCTCTAGAAAAAGATTTTAAAACATTTTCCCTCTATATATCTATGTTAAACTTTGAACCCCTCTTGGGGCCCCTGTATTGGATCGAGGGTCACAGCTTTTATAATTTCGAATCTACACTATTTAAGGATGCTTACGTAGTAATCTGACACATTGAAGCATTGTAGTTCTCGTGAAAAAGGTTTTTAAACATTTTCCATATATACTTCTACATTAAATTTTTAACCCATCTTGGGTCCCCAGTATTAGTCCAGGGGTCACTTATTTAAAACTATCGAATCTACATTATCCAAGGTTGCATGCATAGTAATCTCACAACTTGTAGCATTGTAGTTCTCAAGAAGAAGATTTTTTAACATGTTACCTATATATTTCTATATTAAACTTTGACCCCTCTTGGGGCCCCAGTATTAGTACGGGGGTCACGATTTTACCAATTAAGAATCTACATAAGCCAGGGATGCATGCACAGTAATTCCACAAACTGTAACATTGTAAATCTCGAGAAGAACATTTTTAAACGTTTTCTATATATTTTTTAAAATGTTAAATTTTGAACCCCTCTTGGTGCCCCAGTATTTCTTTAAAATAGATATCATTAATTTAAATTTCTTTACCAATAGTCGTATACATGTATCAAATAATATCAGAATAAAAATGGTTTGTGTAACTAAATTCGCACATATGCTACTATATTTTTATTTGCAATTTTAACATCACCATGTGATTGTATACTCAGTATATTTCAATCCTTATAAAATACGTAGTTGGCATTTGTGGTGCAGTGGTTCTTAAGAAGAAGATTTTTAAACATTCTTCCTATGTATTTTTATGTTAAACTTTGAACCCCGCCTGGGGCCCCAGTTTTGGTCCGAGGGTCACGATTTTTACAATTTAGAATCTTCCCTATACATATCAATTAAAGGCCGGTACGGCCACAAAGGCGTCGAGCTGACATTTTCTTTAATATAGATATCATTAATTTAAATTTCTGTACCAGTAGTCGTATATCAAATAATATCAGTATTACGTTTGTGTAACTAAATTCGCACATATGCAACATTATTTTTATTTGCAATTTTAACATCACCATGTGATTGTATACTCAGTCTATTTCCTTATTCATTGTATTAAAAATGCATCACTACGATGCATTTGTAATACAATGAATCATAACTCACCATGGTTACAAAAATCGAAGAAATTTCAAAGTTCAAAAATAAATTAACTTCTTTCTGCTTTAAACAGTCTTTGAACAAATTTCGCGGGTTCGTCATTAGTATACGAGTGTAACACATTAACAGTGTTTCCCTAATTATAATAAAACTTATTTATTTCAATTTCCGTGTGAAACAAGACTAGTGTTGTTTACAAATAAATCTACACCACGTGCGTTGATCTGCCGTATCTTAGACTGGATAGCCTGCCTTTGATTCCAAACGCTGCCGTTAGGAAATTCAAGGACAGGTAACCATGCACCACCGCCATGACAGTGGGAAAACTCAATGCAGCTTCGCGCACAGCAAATGCGCACACTTAAAATAAGTCGGAAAGAAGATTGAGGCGGATCAAAGAAAGAAGGTTTAAGAAGAACTATACATGAATTTGACAATAAATATCAAATTAACAAAAACAAATTCATATTGACACCGTTGACAATACATCGTTTATGTGGGTATTGTAAATATTAATTTACATCGGAAATGTATAAATATTTTCATTGTTGAGTAAGTTATAATTGGGTCAGCAGACTCGGAGCACTAGACTGCTCGTAGCATTCCAATCCATGCCAATTATTTATGGGGCTGCTGAGGATGGTAACGATCTGATTTAGCTCCGTTTTCTCGAAAAGGTCCGATAAGAATAAGTAAGCACATATAAATTGAATGCACACAGGCTACACACAATATGGTCTGTACATATTATCTTATCATGTGTTTATAAAATATGGAGGTATTAACTTAGAGAGTGGGATCGTGTCAGTGTAGAAATTGTTTTTTCTTTTTTTTTTAAGTTATAAGGACTTTCCATAACCAGTAGGTAAAATAAATATACAGTTGTCTGGCTTCCAGAGATTTCTTCAGGCTAACACTTTGTAGCGGTTTTACTTAATCAAAAGATGTTTCTCTTTCTTTGTTTATAACTATTAAAGCCGTTTTACTTTTAAAATAAATCTATTGACTCTCCGAAAGAATCACAAGCGTGTTAAGATAACTAGTGGGCCTAAAAATATTTTTTTCTCGTCACTGCTATTTCCTATGACGCGTTATCATGGCTGGCGAACCAGTCTATGCCGTATCTATAATGCTAAACCAATATTGCAACAAAATCACAAGATACATTTATCGCTTACAATCATTTTGGAGATCGTGCCCGACAACAAATAAATTTACATATTAATTTTTATTTTTATCGGGCACGGTCTCCAAATAAACAGTAAGCGATAAACTAAAATAATGTTTAGTGAATTTTTACACCTTATCGTTTTCATCCGTCATTTCTTGATTAAACAAACTTATATACTTATGCCATGAGTTGTCAATAATCAGGGAGACACAGTTGGGTTTTTTGGTGCACAATTTATATAATTAGTTGAATAAATGGAACAAAAATCTTGTAAATCTTGTAAACAATTTTCTATGTATATTTCTATGTTAAACTTTGAATCCCGCCTGGGGCCCCAGTTTTGGTCCGAGGGTCATGATTTTTACAATTTAAAATCTTCACTATATACACTAGCTTTTGTGAAAATATTGGCATTTCTGGTGCAGTGGTTCTTGAGAAGAAGATTTTTAAAGACACACACCCTATACTCACTGTTTCGCAATTATCTCCCTTTTAAAAAGGACTGTGCCCTTTATTTTAACAATTTAAAATCCCCTTTCCATAAGAATGCTTTGTACCAAATTTGGTTAAATTTGGCCCAGTGGTTTTAGAGAAGAAGTCGAAAATGTGAAAAGTTTACAGACGGACAGACGGACGGACGGACGGACGGACGGACGACGGACAACGGGTGATCAGAAAAGCTCACTTGAACCTTCGGTTCAGGTGAGCTAAAAAAAGATTATCTTACCTTGTATATTTCACGAAACCCAAATACTATCAAATATGTATAATATCAGATTTACTCTACCTGGTACTAAATATGTAATACATGTTTTACTTGAATGTTATGTAAATACTGGAATATTTTATCATGATGAAAAACAAATAATACATTAATGAATACTTCAGTAATACACAATCTGAACGAAGTTATGTGCCACTTTTCTAAAAGTTGAAGCTCCTTTAAATCTAAATCAGCAGACAAATTCCGGTAGTGTACCTCTGTTTGCCCCTATCATCTCCCTTGTCACTGTCGTGATCGAAAAAATGAAAAAACTCACAGTTACATGTAATAACTAGACAAAGTGATAAATAGAGAGATAGAGACAACAGAAAACAATTTCTGGAAGAACTCACTGGATTCTGCTGCAGAGCTTTGTGTGGGCTCGCTCTGTGAGGATTTGTTGGAAATATTGGACGTTGAGCGGTTGAACTTTCCCTGTACCTGCTCGGCCGGCCACGAAGGATACCGCAAATAGGGCTGTCTGCCATAGTCGACACTGGAAGAGCATGGAATGGGATTTCCTGTAAAGTACACAGTTAATTCTTAAATCTAAACACCCTAAAGATATTTATTTTCAATTGACATCTGTTTAAGAAATGAATTTAATTTCTATCTATGTTATATGATATTACATACATGTAATTTGGGGTAGCTTATTCTTAGCAGAATACCATAAATTGCAACTTTTTAACACCTGCGGAACTGTAGCTCTCAGGTCGTCCATCCAAATTTTTTCAGACTGGGAGCTACAGACCTGCAGCTAGCTTTAATATTCTTTATAAACCCCAAAGCAGTGATTCCAGCAACTGCTGACCTTGACTGTGAGTTGGACTGACAGGTGTCTGGTCGTGTTGATGCTTTTCTTTAATTCCTAAATAAATATCATTACTTAGTTAATAATTTCAGTCAAACTTCGTTATCTCGAACTAGCTGGGATTGTTTAAAAACTTCGAGATATCCGAATTTTTGAGATATCGAAGGTAATATACTTAAAATTAAGTGGTTGGGATTTACAAATACTTCTACATATCCATTTGATGTTAGTGTTCGAAATATCGAAATTCAACTCTATAACACTGCGGAATCGTTAGTATATAAATAGTGCCTGTTTGGGAGGGTACCAGTTGAAATTGACACCCCGAGAAAACCATTGTCAACCGACGCGAAGCGGAGGTTGACAATGGTTTTCGAGGGGTGTCAATTTCAACTGGTACCCTCCCAAACAGGCACTATTTATTTTATTATACTGAATGTCTTAATTTTTATAGCAAATTTTACTGCTTTTATATAGAAAAGACGTGAATTCTATGGCGAACCGTACGCGCATAATTAACGCGCATGTAACAATTCGTTTTATCGGCCCGTTGCTAAGCGTGCGAGGGAGAGAGAACGGATTGTCAACTGCGTCTAAACCAATCAGATTGCAGTATTTAACATGAAAGTATAATAACATTTATTGTGGCTCAATTTTTTTTGCGATTTGGTGAGTTGATCGCCTCAGCATGAATTTATATCTTCAAAGAATTATCAGACACAATATTAATTCAATAATAAATTAACAAAATAACGACCCATTTAACATGTAAATGATTGACAATAATAATATAACTTGAAATTAAAATTGGCAGCAACAAAAACTAGAACTGTCCTAATGGGACTAATACCCCCGCAAGGCTAATTTCAAATGGACAAATAATTGAATTGTATAATAAAGGTTTGTGACACATAAATAAAAAAAGATTCTAGAATTGTAAAAAACTAAATTAGTTAACAAAGAAAAATTAAAATCAAAGTTTTCAAAACTTCACTGTAAATACATATGTATAACAGTAATACATTTACAAATTTATGTATCTGGTGATATTTTTTTTATTTCATTGTTTTAAAGAAAAAAAACCACCAAAGTGACAATAACCCCTCCCTTTGCAGTAAATGAAAATAGCCAAGCATTGCTCTTCTGTTGATAACACTTTGAATATCTTTCTAATCAGAGTCTTGACAGATGCAATAAGTTGTTTCAAATTTTCCTCACTTTCTCCTATGGTACAATGCAACTCCATATCAGAAAAATGATCCCATAGGACTACAATTTTCTTTGATGAGCTTGTTAAATTGGATAAATCCCAAAAAATTATCATAATTAGCATACTATGTAAAAATATGAAAAAAAGAAAATTTAATATTACAAACAATTTTAAAATTGCCAAAACACTACAATCATATCAGTAATTTTGAATTTCATTTAAATTAATGCCCTATAGGGTCACTTCATCAATTTACTTGACTAATAAATTTAAACAGTTTCTAAAAATAGCTAACTTCATTATTAATAATGATATTATTTATTTCATTATAATGATAGAAACTTTTGGTTTACATGAAGCAGTATTAAAATAACCCCAAAACCACCCCCCATTTTACAGATTATCAATTTTCCCTAAACCCATGCTCCATCTAAACCATGGCTCAGATAATGGCCCCCTTGGGACAACTGAATTCAGCCACACTTGTCTTTGATGTTCTTATTAGCTCCTAAGAACTTATCAATGAAAAACAAAAATTTTGCTTTGTCAGTTGATAGAATACTTATAAAAAAATAAATTAAGTTAAGAAATAAAGACAAAAAACCTCCATCTGGATGTATTAATATAAATATATTTTAGAGTGTTTACTATTAATTAATGAATAAAGTCTGTAAGGATTACCTCCCTTACTTTTCAACATCATTGTATAATATATAGCATAAGGAAAATGAAAACTGTCATAAAATCATTAAATCTTGTCTGATCTTAAAAAAAAATTGCAGGTGCACATCTTCAGATGGTGTTCAACATATGTACAAATTTTCAGACTGTTCCATGCAGTAGTAAAAAATTCTATAGGGGGGACAAAGTTGCATCTACAGACAGACGGACAGACGGACAGACAGACAGACGGACAGGGTGAAACCAATATACCCCCCTAAACTTCGTTTGCGGGGGTATAATTAAAGTTTCAAATTATTCATAATAAATTGATGCTCTGTCTCAATATCTAGTATACATATATTTAAAGTGAGATGATAATTACCGTATTTTTCGGAAATTAGGTAGATACTTTTTTAACCTGGCATGTGGACCTTGCCCTATTCATCACTTCGCCCTACATGTATTTATGTTTTTTTTAAAAAATTTAATATGAAATTTTGTAAAAATTCATGCACACCTCCAATAAAATCATGAGAGTTTACTATAATACCGCTTGAATATCTGTGTAAAAATCGTATCAATATACTGTACATGTCAATATACATGTACAATTTTTTTTTTCTTCTGTAGATTCAAAATAAAACTCTCGATGAAATCTAAACCAGGTGTCTCTGAAATCTGTCTGGGTAGGGCCTACTTTGTTTATACACAGTTGAACTTACGGCACGTGCTACTCATGCCTGCAGGTTTCGATAAGATCAGAGGTTGACCCATGTGTTATATATACAGTAAAAAGTCACACAGAGGTGTGATTGATTATCATGATTATGTACACATACGGTAGGATTTATCCAAAAATCTTGAGGAATAATTACAATGACCATAGATGGACGGTAACATATATATTAGCGGGTGAAATGAAATCTCTGGTGACCTAATTCATATGTTACTTTAGACTCGATCAACAACAAAGACACAAGGTTGCATGTTCTACCGTATTCATGCCTCCAGGCTAGGTTACTATCCCCCAGTTAACACCAGTTTGTACACATTGCAGGGAATTGATAAACAAACGATCTTAAATTAATCCGGCCATACTGAATAAAATTGGTTTGAAAATTTTGATGCAATTTCAGACATTTTCTTACGATGTGTAAATTTAAGGAATGCATTTTATTTCCCTTTTGTTTAAAACTGTAAAATAAGATAAAAGGCTTCTATGATAACGTTATTGGTTTAAACCATTTATTCATTCAAACTAGCGGTAAATTTTTGACCAATTCTTCGAAGTCGACCAATTTATACTTTTTAAATTTTTTTTGATAAAAACGGGCTCATTCGACCTATAAACAGGATCGACTTAATTTTCGAAAAATATGGTACCAGCCATGTAGTTACTTTAAAGTTTCCACAAATAATAATTGGACTTTTCAAAACTTTAATCCAAACCCAACACTTGCCTGATATTCTTCATTTGTCAAGCAAGCCAGAACCTTAGATTCACATGCAACAATGAGAAAGTCCAATCCTTGACTAGCCCACCTAAATAGTAAAAAAAAACTGTCCTGTTAGTACTTTTTATCCAAGTTGACCTGTTGATATGTAACTCTATAACCAATATTGACCTGTTGTTCTGTACTTACTTGGGCCTCATGCCTCTCCCTTTCTCACATTTTTCTGTGACAAAAGCCATCCACTCTTTGGCTCAGCTTTTGTTTGGTATCGCCTGTGACAAAGCTAGTCACTTCTCTAAGATACTGCAATAAACATGTAACAATATGTACCACACATGCATAAATACAAAAATTACAGCTTTAGAGACACAGAAAAACAATTGCCACCTAAAATGTGTCACCTATCCAAGATACGCTACATATAGCTAATAATTATCAATTACCTAATTAATAATGAATGTTTTCATTGGGACGTCACTAGGTCACTAGATACAATATATAATATATCTATCAATGGTATGGAGATGGATAAAAGAGACAAAAATTAAAAATGGAAATCAATAAATAAAAGGTTAAAAAAACTGAACCCAAATTCTAATAATAAAAATTAAAGTTAACGTCAATCAATGGTAAAAATGTATTCACTTAATCAAGAGACAAAACGGCCAATAAATTACATGCCTTTAAATTATTAAATACACTGGTGCCAATTTCTGAAGAAAAAATTTAAGGCATGGGTTAAAAGGTATTCACCTCAAGCCCAAAGTTGTATCCTTTGAGCATGGTTTCTCTGTAGAGATTCAGTAGATAGTTTCTCTCGTTGTCATCAAAGTTTGCCATGTCTCCACAGTAGAACTTGTCGTCCACCTGTTTGATGTCTTGGACCACTCTCTCTTGAAGTTCCATGGCAGAGCTCTGTGATAAACATATTAATAAATAAAATCACCACAGTAGGAGACAAGTCCAAAACATGGGTTTTCAGGGTTTTTTTTTTAGATTTGACTAAAGCCCGCCATTAATCGACTAGCATATATAGTCTCTCTGAGTAAATTTGACATCCCTAATTATTATAACAAATTAAATTTTTAAAATAAAGACTTTTACATTGAAAATGTTTGACAAAGTATGATGGAAATTTTTTACAATTCAGAAATTATATATTGTGACTTAATATTGCAAAAGAAAAAAATATTGCATGAAAAAAGTCCATTTGTGACACGTTTTTCTATCTATTGTTGATAAAAATATTTCCAGGTGGACTTGCAGAGATAATCATCTATTGATATTGTACAATGTTTATAAATTTACCCTGTGGAATTTAATTAGCATTATCAAAAGAACACCAGACATTACCTTCAGCTCTGTCAAGGATTCGGCAATGGCTTGATGACAAGATGTCTGCTCGTTCACAAGTTGCACCGTTTTCCCCATCAAGGATTCAAACTCCTTTCTTTGGGCGCTGAGCTGAGAGGAATGAATAACAACCAGCAGTAGACCCTCTACCTACAAACGAACAAATTAACAAACAATTTACAAACCATTAAAACAACAAACAAACCATGAAAATTACAAACAATCTCAATATATCATACAATACTAACAACCTTCATTCACTATTTAAAGAGTCTAGATGGTCAACAACTTAGGTAGCAAGGGACAGTTTCGGATAAAGTACCCTCAATATTTTTGTAAAATTGAGAGTTGCTGTACTTGAAGGCTTATGAGTGTTGCTAAAATTCATGAAATTATTTATAATGATTATCATTAGATAGTGGGATGTCTCTTGTTGAATTTGACATGCAGTATGTAGGCCCCGTATGTTAGGTACACGAGAATCAGAAGTAAAGTGCGAAACCGCGGCTATGACTGTTGTGTTGACTTTATACAGTGAAATTGCAAGTGACAGACAGGAGGTAAAATAACACGAAAAGTAAGTGGATGGGACATTGTAAACTATACACCGGTAGGTTTCTGACATGCGATGGTGCAACATGCACACAGTACGGAAGGTCAACCCTTTGCAGGGAATTAGCTGGGGGAGGTCTAAAAAGCTGAAAAATCAGGAAAAATTAGCAAAATATGAAAGGGTCAAAATCTCATAAAATCCAGTATGTAGAAAATTTTACAGGTTTTGACTAGTAATTTTCTTCAGAAATAAGTGATTGACCCTATAACAAGTGAATTATAGGTATTTGTGCTCAATGGGAACTGAGGAAATTCTAGTTACAGAGTTCCGAAGACACGCATCCCCTGGCTACAATGAATTGTACGTATCAAAAAAACTGTCCCGTGCCACCTTAGCCATCAGATTTACCTTAAAATTTTAGGTAAGATTTTTAAAGCTATAAACTATTATTTAGTAAAAAAGTATTTTATAAATTTCAGCTTTAAAATATGAATATTTCTCTGTGTTTTTATACAGAGCTCTTCTTTTTAAGGAGATAAATATAGTCTAAAATTGCCCATGTTCATCCAGCCCTCTTAATCAAAACATTAAAAAGACATTCAATTTACAATACATGGTGCAAAAATGTTTCTATTGTCCAATCAATTAACAGGTGAACATTTTTGCAATATTTACATCCATACCATTGCTTCTCATTATAAGTGTAAATAATTCCAGCTTGTAAATGTTCACATTCGTAGGATAGAGTTAACGGTACATTATAAAAGTAGTAACTAAATATTTTACATAACAGTAGAGGGTATAAATGGTACCTGTATGTGAGACAATGCGATGGCTGTTTCAGCTGTTGGGTCCACTTTGACGACTTGACCGAACCAGCAGGGGCAGTCCTTCACACTCCCCCCCCCCCCCCCCCGACAACACACCATCAGTAGGTAGCCGTCCTCTTTGAGCGTACTAAGGTCTTGTATTGAGGCGCTTAAGTCTTCTCGTCCACAAGTCACATTTAACTAGCTGCAGAACTGTAGCTCCACGGAAAATTTGGGTTGACGGACCGTGGAGCTACAGGTCCACCCGTATAAAAAATTGTATATTTATTGCGCACAAAAAGTTGCGCGTGGTTTTGGACTTATTAACCTAATTAAGGAATACATTCTGTGAAAATCTTAATACTAAAAAATTCCTGAGACATTATACTTAACATGTCATTACTTAACTTGCCTCTGAATATCTTTTAAACACTCTCATTGGCCCCGTAAAGTGAAATGGTGTGGTTTGTTTACATGCAAAAATGGCGACTCTTGATCCCGATGTGAATTTAGCATACTTCAATTCCGAGGTGGGTTAGGCTGCTAAGAAAAACGTTTTGGGCAAGTAAAGAAGCGAATCAGTAGTAAATTTTCTCAGGAATTTTTTGGTATGAAAATATTTACATAATATGTACCAAAATTAGTTTAATAAGTCCAAAACCGCGCGCAACTTTTTGTGCGCAATAAATATACAGTTTTTTATACGGGTGGACCTGTAGCTCCACGGTCCGTCAACCCAAATTTTCCGTGGAGCTACAGTTCTGCAGCTAACATTTAACAGCTGCAAGATGAGGTGTCTGTTGTTAGCTATTCTGGACGGGATGAACATCAGATACCCTAAAACCCTGAAAATAAGCCGCGGCTTATTTTAGCTTTTGGTAAGAAAGTGGGGGCTTATTTTCAAAACCGTCTTATTTTCAAATTGCGGCTTATTATCAATACAAATATCCAGTAAACGATGATATCATAATCACGGCTTATTATCAAAACAATATAAGTTGTAATTGATCGGTTGTGAACTAATTGACTGTTTCAAAAAATGGTGTATCCAGGTAAACACCTGTAAGAGTAAAATGAAAACCGTAAAGTGTTCAAAATCTGAATAGTAAAGTAATTCAATTTTATTTCATCTAATAGAATATTTATGCACTCTGACCACTGGTCCTTGCATCTAACAAGTAGAGCCAGTGTATTCGCCATTAAGTAACCAGCCACCTGTTGACTCGTCGCGTGGTCAGTGTTTGTTTAACAATTTCCGGTGTCAGAAGCATGCACTGTCCTGTCGGACTTCACAGTTTATATGAGTATAGGAAGATAAGCAATAATTATGATTTGATTAAAAAATTATTTACTTTATGTCCCGTTATGCCGTAATTGGTTTGCATACAGATGGACACTTTAAAAATAGACCTATCATTTGTACGACTTGATATTTACGATAAACGACATATTCAGACGTTTCATCACAATGTTTATTTTACGATAATCAAAAAATTGAATTAATTATCAATTAAGAAATAGCCGTTGTTGGTTGTTTTCGTTTAGATTCACAAACGTACGTTATTACTTTTAAACGAATTGAATACACTGTGTACGCATGCGTAATATACACATGAGGCTTTACAGTAGTCTAAAATCTTTCCAAACTGGTATTGTCATGACTGGCTTATTTTCAAAACAGGCTTATTTTCGAGTAATTTTCAGTTCAAGAAATAGGTGGCTTATTTTCAAAACCGACTTATTATTAAATCCGGCTAATTTTCAAGGTTTTAGGGTATCCTGGGTTATTGGTCGAGAAGTTTACCTTACACAAATTAAATTTTTTTGCATTTGCTCGCCATAAAAATACATACAATTATCCCAATATAAGAATCCTTTACCATTAACTGGTTCTGTAGCAATAATTGGCCTAGACTTCACTGCTTCAAGCTAGAGACACAATCACATACTTATCACCACAAAATTAGTTGTTTTAAGTTTAGCTAAAAGCTCAACTGTGGTCACTGCAATGTTAAAGTCGGCAGCTATATCCAGATCCTTCAACAACAAAAAATACTTCTCAATAATCTCAATACCACAAAATAGCCAATTCCACAAAACTTCCAATGATAGTATTTAATGGGTTAAAAATGCTACGCACAGCTCAATATAATTCACTACAGCAAAATTTGGCATACCTTTTTATGCATGATTTAAGTTGTAAGAATTATTTCTTCAATAAATTCACTTAAAGAATCTTGCAAGGATAAAGTCTTATGTCAAATCATTAATCTTTATAATACATGTACATGCCAGTTTCAAAATTTAGCTTACTTTAGAAAATTTCTACATAACATCTTTCACTTTAATCTGGAACATTTAAATTCTAGAAAAAATAAGGATACCTTTCGAAGTGCTTTTGCAAATCCTAACGCTTTTGAAGCCCTTTCTCTTGCTTCATTGAAGAGTTTTTTGCAATTTCTTGATGTCTGTTGAAACAGATGCCTGTAAAATCAATACATTAACATCATCACATACATGTAATACCCGGTAAACAAAAGGCATCCCAAAAAAACCAATACAATAAGATAAAAAACTCAAAGTGTTGTTTCTTGAGCACCATAAGATCTTTATAAAAAATGACAGATTTATTTATTTGTTCTATTACCATCTTAGAAAATAGTTGGCCTGAAAAACTAAAAGATTAATTTGCAAGGGGGTGGGGTTTATTTATTTCTAATGAACTTCTGCACTTCTGACCTGATTTCCTGGATCACCATCTTCTGTTGTTCCTGCACTTCATCGTTGGTGTCGCTTACGTTGTTGTTGTTGGTGTCTTTCTCCCCTGGGTCTGATCTCTCCTCGCTGTCGTCGTTGATCGTCAAGTTGTACAGACATAAATTACGTCTAACATCGTGTGGAACATAAATTATGTCTAACATCTTGTGAGTATTATTAAACTTACGTCTAACATCTTGCGGACATCGTCATCAAACTCTTCCAGATCTTTCATTGTGTTGGTCTCCCCTTCTGATGTTACATCGTCCACCATGGTCTGGAAATACTGCTTGACTATCACCGCTCCCCTCAAAACCTCTTTGCATTCTCTCAAAAGCTAAAACAGAACAGTAATTCTCAAAGAGTACAGATATGGGTATACATTTCAGAATTCATTTCATTGGTAATTATGTGATAATTATTAACATTAATTTGTGTTGGTAATTAGCAATGAATGATCGGTTCTACCTAAACCAAACAAAGACTATGATTATAAATAGGTACTATACATAATTTTAAAAAGATGTTTAAATTCTTCTTTAAATAATCTTGGATTTCAAACACTGAATGTTTTGCTAAGTAAACTATGATAATACAAAATGGAGGTATCCAATTCCTTTTAAAAAGCAAGAAGAATAAACAGTATTAGCCATCATATCAGACATGTAGCCATTAACATGAAATTTGAAATGTACCGGTCTTATGCTGAGAAACAAGGGGTCGATAACAGGTCTCTGCTCCAGGCGAAGCCGCAGGGCTTCATGAATGACTTCCAAAAACACATGCAGTATAGGAATAGGTAGCTGGACTGGAATGAAGGCAAGCCCATCTGGATGAACTGTTTGCACCAAGCTCCGAAATCTGTGAGGCTAGAACTTCGATGGAAATTGATGGATGTGGAGCTAGCGTTGGCGTAGTGGAGATCCAAGGAGGGTGAGGATGAGAGCTGCACTGTGCCATCTACCTCTGGCGACTACAATCAGAAATCAAAGTACTGAAAATCCTGAAATTTGATGGCAAAGAAGTACAATTGAATGAACTGTTGCAAATAAAATTGAATAATTTGATAAAAAACTCTGCAAAATCAAAAGTGCAAGTGAGCAAAAATATATAACTTGTACACAAAATGAATGCTATGGCGGACCCAGAGCTGACTCCAAGCAGACCCAGAGCAGACATAGAGAGCAGACTCAGATTTCAGAAGCAGACCCTTAAATCGCTGCTGAAAAATGACCAAATGTCTCTACTTGTATTTGAAATATATTTAGGGTACTAATACAAAGATAATATGCCATAACATTGATGCATGAAAAACAGTAATACTCACTGAGGCTTGTAGGCCAGTAGGGTATTTTTTCCCCCTGAAAATCCCAATTTGAAAATCCCCTAAGAACTTTCGATCATCTTCGAGATGGTTCGAAGAACGGAATACTGCGAGATGTTATAACTAACTTTAACATGTTTAATCGGTCTCATCTCATATGACACATATTGGAAAAATAATTAATAATGTTGATATGTTTAATTTAAATTTGTTAAAAATCACAAGTCTATTTTAATATCCACGTAATTACGTCAAAGCAAGTAACCTCGGGCTAAGAATCCATGATTTACCCAAAATGACCTCAAATAACCCAAAAAGGAACCCAAAAACACAAATAAGATAAATGACATATTTTTATAGAGATATTTTTATTACTAGAAAAATATACAACGTCAGGTGCCTGTGCCCGATGGACCCAAAAGGAACCCAAAAGGACTATGAATATACCCCAAAAGAGCATTTTACAACATTATGAATTACTAATACAGCACATGAAGCCCCCCCCCCTTTTTTTTTTAAAACCGTGATGAGGTAAATGCCCGGTACATATTTGAGATAACTTATATGATACTTTATTTCACATATTTCAAATTTTATACGGTAACTTACAGGGAGATCTTCATCCATCGTAAAATGTGAGGTAATATGTATATGAGTTTTTGGTAAGCTAACTGATAAAAAAGACTATCAGGAAAAACATGAATCAGAATTATGGATGGTTCTTTGTAAAATTTGCACTATTTCAACATATGATTTGAACATATTTTTATTGTACAAAAATACAATTGGGATTGGGCACAAGTTCCATAACTTAGACCGCCCTCTCCCACTTTTTTGATTTAAACATATCTTAATTTATTGTACAAAAGACCACTGACTGAGGATGGAGTAAATTATGCAATATAAAAAGAATCATTGCAGGTATACGAAAGCCCATTGAGCTTATTTTCAGGGGGAAAAAATATCAGGAATAAATGTGAAAGTTTCGCGAATAAATGCGAAATTTTTGCAAATAATAGCGTAACTTTAGCGAAAAATGGAAATAATCTTATAATTATGAATTTACTTTGGATTATTTTACCTAACTCTCTCAGGTAAGGAATGCCAATATAGATCAGCAGTAATTTTTAAACACTGCATTGTCAAGCAAATTTTTTATATGAATTATGGTAACCATTAAAAATTATTTTACCAAACGATGTGAATAAGCCGACAATATATATGTCATAAGAAATAGATATTTCTATATAAAATTTATGTAGGGATTTCGTACATATTTAAATAAAACCCATGCACCTATAGTATTAATTGATCTCAATAATCACGTGGTGTACAAGCCCAATTAGATTATGTAAGAATATGACTTCATCATGTTCATAGACAATTTAGTTCCAACAAACACTATTAATTACATCAGATAAAGAGAACTACAGAATGATGCAATAAGTATTCGTACAAAATGGAGTCTTGGTAAAATGGGTAGGCAAACCCGGGCCGGGGCAAAATAAAAGCCGGGGCAGATCGAGTTTTTTTTATTTTCTTCATTACTATTCTGCCAATATCATTGAAATTTTCAGGATATGTTACGGACCGGTATATTTGTATTCGCTGTAAATATTGCTGCACAAAAATGCGTATTAATGATTTTATTGACGATTGTTGATTTTCGAGTTGGTAAAATGGGTAGGCAAACCCGGGTCGATATTTTACGAGTTTGTGGACTTATTTAAGAAGAAACTTAATAATTCATGTTATATTCCGTTAAAACATATGACATACTTTTCAAAAATAAAGATTTCTTTAATGGAATTTGAATATTTCTGCGATTAATAACCAGTTTTAATAAAAACCGGGTCATTAAAACCGGACCCGATCACCCGGGACAAACTTGATAATTCCGTAATAGTTGCGTGCCTGTGTTAATTCACATGGATATTAATTTTCTGTTTTAGGCAATGGTATCATCAGAAATGTGCAGGTTTAACAAACTCAGGTGATAATTTCCTATTCAACTGTCCATAGTGTGCATCAGCCTCTCACTCATACAGATATGTTTAAGGTCTTTCGATTGTCGCATGACGTCATCCGGACTGAGCATTCCGGACTATTTTACCGTTATCGGCTTTAATATCATTAAAATGTGATTCATGGTTTTGGCAATATATCTTCATTTTCAGTTGTATTTCAACACATTTTAAGTTATTTAAAGTGAAATGACTATCATAATGAACAATTTAGATAGTTGTTTTAGATGGAATCGCAGAATTTAATGAAAAAATGATAAAATTGAATAAGGCAGTAATGTACATACACCATATTTCAACATTTTTTACCTGGCAAGTTAATAATTTCTTTGCATATTTCAATAGGATAGATAATGAAATACACATGTACCGATTTTGAGTGGATTTGAACCATTATTTAAAAAGTTATAGACATTTTAAGATGCTAAACTGTATTTTTTCGAGGTTGAAAAATTGAATCAAAATGTACTGTAAATGTCATAATATACATACTTGCAAGTTTTAATGGCCTTAAATTGTTAATAAAAACATGAAAAAAGGATTGTGATTAATTTCAGGAAAGATTTTCTTTTATATATATGATATAAGCGGCGTGTTTACATTCGCGACGGAATTAGGTCATTCTTCAAACTTCAGTTTTCGTGTTTAAAAAATATTTTTAATAGTTAAAACTTACCTAATAGGCTAATACTTTTTAAGATGACCTTTCAGTCGAATTACACTTTGTAATCGCCGAGGAATTGTCCGATATAGGCTTTTTACATATTCAAGCATGATCTCAGTCCAGATGCGATAAATTTCATGGAACAGGTCTTCCTTGTTCTCTATTCTCCCAACTCTTCCCTGAAGTTTTCTTTTAATCAAAAACAAGTATTTTCAATGATTTTGATGTCGGGGCTCTGTGCTGGCCAGCTCATTGTTCTTATGTCATTTCTGTGTAAATAATCTTGCCAATGGGTAGAACATGCACCATTGTCGTCTTGGAAAACATAGTTTCCAGTCGGAAAATGACGGGCTAAAACGGGCCACAAATTGTCATCTAGTATCTGCTGATATTCATTTGCATTAATGTTACCGTCTACTGAAAAAATAGTGCCGACTCCATGCCATGTGAGACACCCCAGACCATCATTTCGTAACATGGCTTTGTTTTCCGCGCCCCCATCAAATCGGGTCTCCAGCCCTCGATCGCCTCTCTTTCTCCACACATATACTCGAGAATCTTGCCCCACCACAATCTTAATAGATTCGTCAGAGAAGATCACTTTCTTCCAGTAGCTTTTATTCTCTACTGTTAGTTTTCGCTTTTCACGGCACTAAGACAAACGTTTCTGACAATTCACATCTGTAACAACTACTATCTTCTAAGAAACTGACCTTCTGTACCCATTTTTATGTAAATTAAACTGCATAGTACGTTTTGATATTGGTCTTTCCCTATTCTCATTGAATTTTGATGTAATGTCTTGTAAATTGTCTCTTATAATTATGTTAACTTTTACTAACCGCTCTAACTTTCTATAGCCCCTTGCTGTAACCATGGTAACCGCGGGGGTCCTCCTTCTTCGGGGGATTTTTCTATCGAGCCCCGTTGTTCAATACGTCTTTTTAAGCTCCCAACAGTAGATCTTGGTATATGCAAAGTATATGACATATAACCGATGGTTTTACCTGCTTCAAATAATATCTGAGCGATTTCTTTTACATCATTGCTCAAACGTCATTGATGACAGAATACTATAAATAAATGCCGAAATCCCAATTCTAACCCATTTTATCCCCGTTGCAATATAACAATGCGAAGCGTGATGTAAACACGCCACCATTTGGACGAATACTTATTGCATCATACTGTAGAAATTAAAAATAAAATTAAGTTATATTATTCACAAGAGATAATAATTAATATCAATTAGACAATAATGAAAAACTGTTAAGAGGAAATAAAGATTGAAGAATGGAATATGGCATTCAGTCATTATGTAGCCATTGTACCCTTTGTACCCTCTGTACCTTAGTGACCTACAAGTATCTTTGGTAATTTGCTATATACTTTCATTTTCCAATGCTTTTAAACTGTACCTTGTACAGTGTTGTAAACCCTTTTGTTATTGATGTCTCTGCTTGCAGCATTAATGCAGGGGTCATACTAAAACACGCCTGCCGACGCCTGCCGGGGAAAACACGCCTGCCGAGAGAAAACCACACGCCTGCCGTTTACCTGATGGATAATTTTAATATTTTCTTTTATATTTTATTTAACTTAACTAAATTAATGATCAAAATAACAAAAAGTTGACTTTATATTGATTATTTAGCACAAAATAAGCAAAAATGTTCAATGTTGGTAAAGATAGATAACTCTTACGTAGAATCCATACGCCTGCCGAGGAAATCTAGACGCCTGCCGTTTATTTGATGGATTATTTTAATTTTTTCTTTGATATTTTATTTCTTTTAACTAAATAGATGATATTAGAAATAAAAAGTTGATTTTATATTAATTAATTAACACAAAATAAGAAAAAATCGGGTAAGCAGCTAGCTCTTACGAAGAAATCATACGCCTGCCAAGAAAATCTATACGCCTGCCGTTTATTTGATGGATTATTTTAATTTTTTCTTTGATATTTTAGTTTACTTAGCTTAATAAATGAAAACAGAAATAAAAAGTTTACTTTAAATTCATTAATTCACACAAAATTAATAAACATCGGGAAAGTAGATAACTCTTACGCAGGATGCATACGCCCGCCGAGAAAAGTACACGCCTGCCGCTTACCTGGTGGATGATTTTAATTTTTTCTTTTATATTTTATGTTTTCCAACTAGATAAATGATCAGATTAATTAAAAATTTACCATATTTCTTAATTAACACAACGTGAGTAAAAATCATGGGTAAATATACGTGGAATCCATACGTCTGTCTTGAAAATCTATACGGCGCCTGCCGTTTACCTGTAGATGATGTAATATTTTTCTTTCGTTAGTATTTTATTTTACTGTACCGTTACTAAATAATAAGCATAGATAAAAAGGCTTAAGAAAAAAAATTGCGAAGGACTTAAAAATAAAGGAAAAACTCTTATAAATCTTACGACTGTCGATTTAATATGCACGCCTGCCATTTTATTTATGTCATTTTTATTTGTATTAATTAATTTATGAATTACTTTAGATTGCTATAGATTTACCATTTTGCCTTATAATTATGTTCAGAACTATACTTATTGCTGCAATTGATTCTTTATATTACATGAAGTCGGGTGATACGAGTATGATATAATCCGTATGGCATTCCTTTTAAGTTTGACAAAGTTTTGTTTTCTATCGGAATATAATATTTTGATTAATATGTTTTTATGATAGAAATACAGGGTAAGATTTATGAACATGTCTATAGATACGAAACGCCAAAGGAATATACACAGTTATACATGAAGGCATTAAACTAAAACTTTTACAGTTAAATATAAAGGGCCTTTTCTTTAATATATTGTGCAATATGTACAGACATAGCAACAATTATGTAAAAGTAGGTAACAAGTTAACTCCCCCATATAGACCAGAAATAGGAGTTCGACAAGGAGATGTCATAAGCCCAAACATTTTAAAGATATTTTTAAACGATTTTTCAAAATTGCTTGATGAAGAATGTATAAGATCTGTCAACCTTTCTGGAAAGAACATTCATTCACTGCTATATGCTGATGACCTCGTACTATTATCAGATGACTAAAAAGAATTACAAAACAAACTAGATATACTTAATAAATACTGCAAAGACTGGTGCTTAGAGATTAATACAAGCAAGACTAAAATTGTTATTTTCAACAAGAGTGGTCACCTTATTAATGAGAAGTTCACTCTTGAAAATTCACATTTAGAATGAGTTAACAAATATAAATATTTAGGTATAATCATGTCCTCCTGTGGCTCATTTAAAGAAGCAAGATCTGATCTATATAATAAAGCTCTCAAGGCCGCTTTCAAACTATTCAAAGACCTTAAACTCTACTCAACCCCCTATCAACACATTTCTACATCTCTTTGATCATATGATAAAACCTATAGCATTATATGGCTGTGAAATTTGGGGAACCCTTACATCAGGCATACAGGAAAAAGACAAACATTTTTATGATATTTTTAAAACTTGGGAGATGGAAAACTTAAATATTAAATTTTGTAAATATATATTAGGCGCTGGGAAAAAAAGCACTAATATTGCAATTATCTCTGAACTGGGACGATATCCTTTGTATTTTTCATTGATTCAAAGCATCTTATCATACTGGCATAGATTAGAATTATGTGAAGAATCTTCCCTGTTGCACAATGCATATAAAGAAACTATTAATCTTAGTAAATCCAATGTAAACTCTTGGTACAAAATTGTAGTCTATTTTAGTAAGAAAATTAACATTTCACTATCTATATATAAAAAATATAAAACCAGATATTTTAAACAACAAGTTAAAAAACATCTAAGAAAACACTTCTTAAATTACTGGACAATAAAACGTGAAGAGGGACTGAACTCTGGAAAACTTGATACTTATTTTTTGTATAAAGAAAATTTTACAATGGAATCATATACATGTATGTCTATTCAATCTCATGAATTATGAAAAACACTATAGATTCAGAATAAGTGCACACGACTTGCGAGTTGAAAGAGGTAGATATGAATTTGTAATAAATTATACTTTTAGAAAGAAACAAAAGGACATGTTTATTATGTAACCAAAATTTTGTTGAAGATGAATGTCACTTTGTTACTGACTGTCCATTATATAAAGAAGAAAGAAATTCATTTTTCCATTATGTCTCAATACTTAACAAAAATTTTATACTTTTAACGAAGAAAGACAAATTTATCTGGTTAATGTCCAATGAAGACAAAACAATACTTATAAAGTTTAGTGAATTTTTAATTAATGCTTTCAAAAAAAGGCAGAATACTTTGAGATCTAAATGAACTATTACTTGTATAATACTTATACAGACCATGATACCATCTTTTGTATTTGTATTACATGTAGCTACTTTTATGACTACATATTATATGTATATTATTAATATGTTATGACATACTGATGTACATTTCCCCTCCTTCTTTCACTTCCTCTCCCTTTCTCCGTCTTTTCCATCCACTGCCCTCTCTTTCTTTCTCTCTTCATTAACGGGAACAATTCAAACATCAAGAGAAAAAAATACTAACAAATGTAGTTGAACCTGCGTTCAATTGTTCAAGTACATGTATTTTTCAATAAAAAATAGAGAAAACTGTAGCGAGTCGGTAAGCGTGAGACATTCACATTCTAAATGTTTGACATCTGAACGTGGTGGTTTTTTTCGGTTTTAATTGATTTCATATTTAAGTAAAAATTTTCTGAGTCATAAATGAACACAATATTCTATGCAGATCGGTTGTCTTTGAACTTAATGATCGTAAAATGTCTTCATGACGATTTTGATCAACCATTCTGACCATAATTAATCGTAGGTCGTGAAAGGTTTTGATAAAAAAAAAAAAGAAGAATGCATGCATTCGTAATTATTATTGATTCTTCAATGTATATAATTCATATCATATATACGGCTTACAATATCATTCGTTTCACTATCCCTCAAACGGTTACACTCAGTGTTTTGTAAATAGGAAAACGGGACCACAATCTGAACATGTACATACTGATTAATGTATTTTTATCTCATTTGATTACAAATCATGTATTAATAACAAAATAATTTACTCATTATTTTCTTTGCTATAATATTTTGGGCGAATCGGGGTTGGGGCTACATGTCCTAAGATATAACTAGTGATCGTTGCTCTACTGATACACGTGTATACACGTGTTAGTTTCTTGTGTATTCTGTGTGAATTGAACGGTTTTTTGTCTCTTAAGAAACAATAGACCTTTACCTACCTGTATATTGGAAGACGACCGTGAAGCACACCTTGTACACAAGCCCCCCCTCTCTCTCTCTCTCTCTCTCTCAAATGTTCTAGGTGACTGAGAAAAATAGTTATGAACGAGTCGATCTACCTAAGTATGTCTTAAGATACTATGTATAGCCTATGAACTTACACTTAATTATTAACCCAAAAGTATTATTAAAACCTTGCAGTCCACTTTAATTATTCCAGTTGATAGAGCAAGGTCGCTACATGTATAGCATGGTTTCTGACTCTTATTTGTATTTTTATGTATCTATATGAAATTGAAGAATAAAATCACTTTATCCTTATATATGTATATATCATGTACAAGCACTTAATCAAAAACTATTTCTGATTTATAAGCCATCAGTTTTTAACTGGTCAAACTTACGTCTCTTCATAAAACGTGTATAGTCCATCCATAACCGTAAACATTTGTGTTACTATCTTCGAGAAGCTTATAAAATACAGAAAAACAAAACTTATTTTGTAGGGGAAAATATCATTCATTATTATTTACGAAACAGTCCAGGTGTATAACCAAGAATATTGACATGATTTGAATCACTTTACAACGTCAATCATTGAACCGGGGTGCTTTATTCTCCATTAAAAATTGAGACCAAAAGTCGTAAAATTTTAACGCGGTCACATTTTTAAAAGCTTGGTAAAATTAAACGAACTCAATACTGATGACCTCATAATAAAGCATACACTGAACATGTAGCTGCAATAATTATACCGGTATATATATTGATTGTGTTGAATATTGAATCAAACTACAGCTAGAGTTCTGCTTTGATTTGGTAATGGAATGCTCTATAACTAAGCTTTTTTTTCTTCTATGAACAGAATAAGTCATCACTGGAAAGGTTAAGCTTGTATTGGGTTTCAAAAGTGATTCAGTCTATGTTAGATTTTCTTGTTAGAAGAAGACGGTTTTTAGCTCACCTGAGCTGAAAGCTCAAGTGAGCTTTTCTGATCACATTTTGTCTGTCGTCCGTCTGTCTGTCTGTCTGTCTGTCTGTCCGTCTGTCTGTCCGTCTGTCCATAAACTTTTCACATTTTTGACATCTTCTCAAGAACTACTGGGCCAATTTCAACCAAACTTGGCACAAAGCACCCTTAGGTAAAGGAGATTCAAAGTTGTGAAAATTAAGGACCACGCCCTTTCTCAAGGGGAGTTAATTAGGAATTATTGAAAATTTTTGAGAAATTTTCAAAAATCTTCTTCTCAAGAACCATTTGGCCAGGAAAGCTGAAACTTATGTGGAAGCATCCTCAGGTAGTGTAGATTCAAAATTGTGAAAATCATGACCCCCGGGGGTAGGGTGGGGCCACAATGGGGGGTCGAATTTTTACATAGGAATATATAGAGTAAATCTTTAAAAATCTTCTTCTCAGAAACTAATCAGCAAGGAAAACTGAAACTTGTGTGGAACAATCCGCAGGTAGTGTAGATACAAAGTTGTGAAAATCATGACCCCCGGGAGTACGATGGGGCCACAATAGGGGGTCGAATTTTTACATAGGAATTTATAGAGTAAATTTTTAAAAATCTTCTTCTCAGAAACTAATTAGTATGGAAAACTGAAACTTGTGTGGAACAATCCGCAGGTAGTGTAGATTCAAAGTTGTGAAAATCATGACCCCCAGGGGTAGGGTGGGGCCACAATTGGGGGTTGAATTTCTACATAGGAATATATAGAGTAAATCTTTAAAAATCTTCTTCTCAGAAACTAATCAGCCAGATGATTCTTTAAAATTGTTTAGACTTTGGCCCCTTGATGATTCTTGGGCCTCACAAGGGGTTCAGAGTTTGATGTAGATTTATATCCCATACATAAACAATTATTTAGGATCTTTTTGAGAACTGTAATGCTCAACATGTGTTATGACTATAAAATCATCCTGTTAGAAAAGGGACTAATGATAATAAAAATAAGAATATCCAGGGGGGAAAATGGATTTTCATTTATACAGGATCTACATGTATTATACTACATTGTCCAGATAGTTGATATTATGACTCCATTAAGCTGATTTCATCATACCTATTGTTCCTCAGGTGAGCGATGTGGCCCATGGGCCTCTTGTTTAATATTCAAACTGATAGCCCCCCCCCCTTTCCCTTGAATGGAATAATTATCCGCTACATTGATATCATGCAATGTAAAATTTTGCTACAGGCTTACGAATTACCTTTAATTTTAAAAACGCAGCGAAACAGAATCAGAATCTAGAGATTTAGATATAGTTTGGTGAACTAGACAGTGAAATTCTTGAGATGAAAAAGTTTTTCAAGATGTAAACAGTTACAAACATTGTACAGAACTAATTGTGTACGAAAATGTAAATGCACTTTGCTTAAAAAGTCTAACCTTTCCCCATATACATTTACTAAAATTAATAATTTTGGAGCATAAATATTTATAAAATCTGGAATGCTTACACAAGTACGTTAGCCTGTTTGTTTTAGAAATACATTATATAGCCTTCATACATGTATGGTAAAGGCTATGCCAGTCCCACTTCTCTAAAGAAATAAAATTGTCGAATTGCATCTTTTGGATTGATTGAGTTGGTGTAAATATTAATTTACATTACATGTCTTGAATTTTGTATTTACATGTTCACCCAACACAATATTTACAGTTTGACTCAAAACGTCTTTCTGAACTTAGTATAACAGTGCATTAATTATATATATTCACATCAGTATACTTTCCTTCTTATTTCAGACACCACTTTTAGATCGTATGAATATATAACATAAAATATTTTGATTATACGTAAAATACATGCATATTTTAAGGGTTCTTCGAAAAATTAGAGACCATCTATAATATTAAAATTCGAGCAGATACATACAAAAGTCATGTATATAACAGATAGTATATACGTGTACGTCCCTGATTCGAGTTTGTAATATATATTTCATTAACTGCAACAGAAGAAGAAGGGTATGAAAACACTGGTACAGTATAACGATAACTGTGTGAAAAGCTGAAGTTTTTCAAGAAATAATATAAAAGACATGGATAAATGATTAAATCGGCAGGCGTAAGCAGTTTAAGAACTCTTTTTCTTCTTTACAGACTTTGAACATTTTAAATAATATTTTTCATTAAACAGCGAATACAAAATAACATTTTATTTCTTTGATTATGTATTTAGTAAGGAAACATAAAATATCCAAGAAAAAAAAAAATATTATCCATCATATAAACATGAAAAACGGCAGGCGTATAGATTTTCTCGGCAGGCGTATGCATTCTGCGTAAGAGTTATCTACTTTCCCGATGTTTACTAATTTTGTGTTACTTAATGAATTTAAAGTAAACTTTTTATTTCTGTTATCATTTATTAAGCTAAGTAAACTAAAATATCAAAGAAATAATTAAAATAATTCATCAAATAAACGGCAGGCGTGTAGATTTTCTTGGCAGGCGTATGATTTCTTCGTAAGAGCTAGCTGCTTACGTACACGATTTTTACTAATTTTGTGTTAATTAACAAATATAAAATCAACTTTTTATTTCTATTATCATTTATTTAGTTAAAAGAAATAAAATATCAAAGAAAAAATTAAAATAATCCATCAAATAAACGGCAGGCGTCTAGATTTCCTCGGCAGGCGTATGGATTCTACGTAAGAGTTATCTATCTTTACCAACATTGAACATTTTTGCTGATTTTATGCTAAATAATCAATATAAAGTCAACTTTTTGTTATTATGATCATTAATTTAGTTAAGTTAAATAAAATATAAAAGAAAATATTAAAATTATCCATCAAGTAAACGGCAGGCGTGTGGTTTTCTCTCGGCAGGCGTGTTTTCCCCGGCAGGCGTCGGCAGGCGTGTTTTAGTATGACCGTTAATGCAGGTCGGATGCATTGTTTTAGCACGATTATTTTGATCATGCAAAATATCTTAGTTACAATAAGCTAATCTACCTGATGAAATTGTCTGGATCCTCCGCCAGTGAGTTAAAATCTTCGGTTGGCGTTGTCGACAAGGGAGTTTTTAATTCCCCGTCCGCCATGTCAACATGGTCAAGTTTCGATAACTCCTGCTCGGTGAGAGTTATCCTTCTTTAATTTTCTACCCAAACAGAATTTCTTGCTATCATTATTGTTTGGTAATTTTAAGAAAAAAAATGCTAATCTATTTCTTTAATATGAAGAATATCAAGTTTTTTTTTATTTTTGAACGTTTTATACAGATCGAGTGTAGTTTTATTTTAATTTTGTGTAGGCCTAATTGGAAGAAAAGAATCATCAAGATATCAATAATTTTAAATATTTTTAAATAAAACATAATGATATCAATATGATATTTGTTTTTTATAAAAGAAAAATATATTAACTGATATCAAACTTCAATATATATAAATATTTTTTTTTAAATCAGAAAGATTTTTATCAGTGTCAAGAACTGCGATGTTTTTTTTCGATGACCATGCATATGTTCTGAGTACACTCCATTTTAAAAGATACTTTAAAAGAGGTTAAAGAATCCGAAACAACTATACCTTTTTTTGTTTTTAAGGACCAATGTTTAAAACCTGTAGGACTATTAAGATGCAACTTATAAAATTCAAAGCAAACCAGAGAGGAGAAGGGCGGGAAGGGGTATATATAAGGGTCGCTCTCAAAATTATATCGTCATTATTTTTATTTTTTTATATTTTATATTTTATTTTTTTTTTATTTTTTGCAATTTATTTTTATTATTTTTTTTTTACATCTTATCATTGGTTTGTCGTATTCTCTTATTGGGTCAAATTTAATGTGTGACTACATACGCCACTGTCATCAAGTGCTAGCAAACCCACGGCCAATTAACCAGCCTCAATGGATTGCTGGTTTTTTATTAAATATACGCAGCCATTAATGATATCAAAGTTTTTTAGAACCGTTTATTGTTAACTTGATCTTTTTTTTTCTATATGAAGAAGTTAATATAAGTAAACATGTATATAATCGTTTGATGAGGCTGGATGGCCAACAAGTTAACAATCAGATCTACCTATAATTTTAAGATGTGAATTGTTCCGCAATAAATTGTTACTTAATAAAGAAAAAGAAATAATGTATTTTACCTTTTAGATTTTGGTATTTCCTATATTTTTCTTCTAAAGGAGAGCAATACCGTCTATACAAATAGCCACGACCATCGAGCCCTCTTAATTGTTGTGCTGTAATGGTAAATAAACTGCCATACCGCAGAGAGAGAGAGAGAGAGAGAGAGAGAGAGAGAGAGAGAGAGAGAGAGATATCTTTTGATATGTTGTTTGAGTTAATGTAGATTTAATTAAAGAAAACGTTTGTTTTGATTTTTTTTTTCTTTTGCTATAATTTTTTGCGCTGATGTTGACGCTCCAGTTTACCCACAATTTATACATACTTATTAAACAATTTGTAAATGCCTAAATGACATAAGCGTCTCTACTCAAAGTACAAGGGTAAATGAGATTGTAAAAAATGGATGATTTTCTTGAAGTTGCAAGTTTTTACTATAAATGTGGGAAGATGTTACAGTATTCCGTACTTCATACGCAGATCTAGAGGGGGTCGAGTTGGGGGAGCCCCCCCCCCCCCGCCCTAGCAAACAAAATTCAAAATTATCCCCCCCCCCCCCCGAAAAAAATTCTGGATCAGTGTTTGATATTTAATTAACATTTTAAATAGAATTAAATTAATAATTTTACATAAAGCGTTCCAAACTATCAATTGTGGTACGTGAAGAAAATTTCGAAAGTTTGAAAAGATTTTATGGATCAATTATTTTTGTACGTCCTATTATGATATGAACAAGTTACAAACCAATTATTAAACAACATGTCAATCACATAAATGATAATGTGAAATACGGCCCTCAGTAAATTGGCAAAAAATTAAATTTTGGAATTTCTCATTTTATTTTGATCGTAAATGTACTTAATCTTGGGTATATATACACTTATAGACTCTTTCTTACCCAAGAAAAACAATCGCATGGGAGATATAAATCAGTTTTTATGGTAGTGTTACTACGGAAGCCTACGGAAGCCCATTGGTGCCAGGTGAAAAAAATATTTTATCTGGCGGCCGCCAGATAATTATGTGGCGGCCGCCAGATAATTATCTGGCGGCCGCCTCTTATTATCTGGCGGCCGCCACAAAATTATCTGGCGGCCGCGACATAATTATCTGGCGACCGCCAGATAAAACCTGGCTTCCTGATGCGCGCGCATGTTTAAATGGGAGCTTTTAGGGAGTAGTGGATATACTCTAATCTATTAGTTATATTAACAATGCAAAGCTTACGTTTTGAAACACTGGTAGAGTGGAATGTATACATTAAAATTTATTCAAATCTAAAATGATTTAGATGTTACTTTGTGCCATGTATTATTTGTTGTAAAGCACTGTATTTCAGAGTTAATTATAAACTTTTAATACTGAACTAAACACCCGTTCAGGAAGTCTGAAGAGGGCTCGATGGTCGTGGTCATTTTAAGAGACTGATTTGATCTCCTTTAGAAAAAGAGCTCCAAATTAAAAAAAAATTTGAAATTACAATGAAATTTAAAAAGTAAAATATATGGATTTTTCTTTACTTAATAATAGTTAATAGTAAAACAAATCATATCTTAAAATTTTAGGTAAATATGATGGTTAATTTGTTGACCATTAAGCTCCTTAATAATAAAACACCTTAACTTTAGCTAGAGGACTGTTATGTAAAGATGTATAAGTAAAAGGAGCGCACTGCCTTCTTTAGGTTTTAATTTTAATATAAGAATTTAAAAACACAGATTACAGTCAGGGTTTTTTTTTTACCACGACAGCTTGCACAGACAATTTCACGAGTGCGGATCCAGCTATGACTTCATAAAGATAAACTAAGATACTAGTAAATGTGTACTAGCTTTTGTGGCCATATAAATAAAACTATTTAACTGACTGTATTAAATCTGTGTTGTTAAACTGTTAAACAGCGGCGGCTCTGTCAACATCCATCTTCTCAACCAAATATAAATAGAACAACACACACATTTCTGCAAAATAAATTTTATGGCGGCCGCCAGATAAAATATTTTTCATACCTGGCACCAATGGGCTTCCGTATGACACATCCTGATTAGTGTTGATTACGGAATCCCGTTGGTGCCACTAAGAAAAATATTTTATCTTGCGGCCGCCACATCAATTTCTGGCGGCCGCCAAATAATTTTCTAGCGGCCGCCACATAATTATCTGGCGACCGCCAGATAAAACCTGTTTTCCTGATGCGCGCGCATGTTTTAATGGGAACTTTTAGGGAGTATTGAATACACTCTAATCTATTAGTTATATTAACAATGCAGAGCTTAATTTTTGAAACACTGGTAGAGTGGAATGTACATTAGACTTTATTCAAATCTAGAATGATTTAGATGTTACTGTGTGCCTTGTATTATTTGTTGTAAAACACTGTATTTCAGAGTTAATTATAAACTTTTAATACTGAAACTAAACACCCGTTCAGGAAGTCTTAAGAGGGCTCGATGGTCGTGGCCATTTTAAGAGACTGTATTGATCTCCTTTAGAAAAAGAGCTCCAAATAAAAATAAATGGAATTTCCCATGAAATTTAAAAAGTAAAATATATGGATTTTTCTTTACTTAATAATAGTTAATAGCAAAACAACCCAGATAGCAGCACATCGTTGGCCCAATCTCACAATATGGTTGTATCATCGCCGTTGGGTTATCTTTATTGGGCGGTGGTCCAACATGAAATATTGATCGTTGGTTATGTATTATGGGGCCAATGTTGAGCTAACTGTTGGCATAATATCATAAAACTCTTGTAGTTAGAGAGAGTATTTGTTGCGGGGTTGACATCGGCCCTGGGTTGGCCCAATGTCATGAATCTGGCTAAGCATCATGGGTAAACAACATCCGGGCTACTTTTCATAATATCGTACATATACCTAGCTGCGCCATTTTTCATTTGACATGAGAGTAACGAGACCGATACCTTGCATATCTGCATCCAAATCATAAGTATTTATGAGAAAGGGAAAAACTTTTCTTCCAAGGATTGTCTTAAAGGACAGTCATTGAAAGTAAGTAGAATTTAAAAGGTTACTTACCAGTTATTTTAGTATAAACATCTTTACTTTAGCAAGAATGATGTAAACTCAATGACTTGTTATTCTTGTTAAATTCTTATTTGAAAGCTTAAACATATGTACTTATAAGTTTAATCGTAATGTATGTTTACTCTTTACTGAGAAAAGTAACAAATGTTTTTAAATACTAAATACTACAGTTTTAGAGATTGTTCGAAAAAACAAAGCAACGGCTGATTCTTTAAACAAAGGACATTGAGAACAATATCAATGGGAAAGATATGCCAAAGAGAGGGGGAAGGAAGTAACGGGCGCTACCGCAGAGAAGAAAAGAAGGGAGAAGGAGACTCGGGAGAGGGAGCAGATGGAAAGTGGCAGTGCATAATTTTTAATATTTTAAAAAATACTATGGCATACCTGTGGTTTTACCCTCTTTGTTTTTTTAGACTTGCTTATTGATATCTTAAATGTACTGAACTTGTGCATTCACACCAGAGCGGGGATAACACCATACATATAATACTACAAGTGAGCATTAACTTCTTGTTTTTTTTATAAATATGTTTTCTTCATGAAGTGCATTCATGAGCAATAAAATATATTACAATTTAATTATATTTTACTCTTTTCTTTTCGCTCTGGTATTTTTTGTCTTATATTGAAAGAATACAGTGGTCAAAGAATGGCCCAATATTGTTCGTTTCATTGGCCCAACAATAAGACAACAAGTTGGTCCGATTAAGGGCCGATGAGCAAATTGCGGTTGGCCCAATGTTAATTGCTTACAATGGCCCAACCGTACAAAAGTGACGTTTGCCCAATATTAAAAGAATACAGTGGCCCAACAATGACCCAATATTGTCTGTTACATTGGCCCAACAATAAGCCAACAAGTTGGTCTGATTAAGGGCCGATGAGCAAATTGCCGCTGGCCCAATGTTAAATGCATACGGTGGCCCAACATAGGGAGCATTGTTGGCCCAACAAAGGTCCAATGACGTCCTGCTATCTGGAAAATCATATCTGATAATTTTAGGTAAATGTGATGGTTAATTTGTTGACCATTAAGCTTCTTAATAATAAAAAACCTTAACTTTAGCTAGAGGACTGTTATGTAAAGATGTATAAGTAAAAGGAGCGCACTGCCTTCTATATGTTTTAATTTTGGTAGGCCCCCTATACGAATTTAAAAACACAGATTACAGTCAGGGTTTTTTTTTTACCACGACAGCTTGCACAGACAATTTCACGAGTGCGGATCCAGCTATGACTTCATAAAGATAAACTAAGATACTAGTAAATGTGTACTAGCTTTTGTGGCCATATAAATGAAACTATTTAACAGACTGTATTAAATCCGTGTTGTTAAACTGTTAAACAGCGGCTCTGTCAACATCCATCTTCTCAACCAAATATAAATACAACACACACATTTCTGCAAAATAAATTTTATGGCGGCCGCCAGATAAATTATGTGGCGGCCGCCAGATATATTATTTGGCGGCCGCCAAATAAATTACGTGGCGGCCGCCAGATAAATTATGTGGCGGCCGCCAGATAAAATATGTGGCGGCCGCCAGATAAAATATTTTTTTCACCTGGCACCAATGGGCTTCCGTAAATATCTCTTCCTCTTATGTAAATTTAATTTTTCTGCATTAAATTAAGAATGCTAATTGCTTGAGTTACTGCGCGAAATTTGAATTAAGTTCAGCAAATGGAATTTCATCATATGAATTTTTGATTTACAAATCAATGGGTGATGTTATGTAACAGAATTATACGAGAAACTTTATAGTTAATTGTCTTTTTTATGGCTCAAGTTAAATTGGATAACTTAGTTCCATCTGACCGCTGAGAGAGAGAGAGAGAGAGAGAGAGAGAGAGAGAGAGAGAGAGAGAGAGAGAGAGAGAGAGAGAGAGAGAGAAAGAAACAGAATCTGTTCTTAGTCATTCTTTAAAAAGTATGTGGATTTTAGTACCTACATGTATGTATGCATTTTTCTATGAAATTAAGTTTCCAAAACAACCTTACACCTGACCTTTCAATTAGAGACCATATGTGTGGATATGGAGATAGTTTGAAGTTGCGGCCCCTCTCCCCGAAATTTAATCTTATTTAATTTATATTATCAAAAAAGACCTTGGACCCTCCCTGGGAAAAATTATCCTTCGGACCCCCATGGGAAAAATCCCTAGCTTTAATTTGAACCTCCCAACCCCCGGCCCCCTCGAGGAAAATAGATGTACCGTTATATGCTGAACTTTTATTTTATACTTTCAGCTTTCACTCTGTTCCTGATATTAAAGGTCCATAACTCGTATGCTGAAGTAACATTACTAGCACAGCAGTTGTGCGGGCCGGCCTACCAAGAGAGAATTTGACCAAAGGGAGATAACTCATAAATATGAAATAAAACTTTGGAGGATTTATAGACCAGATGTTGTTCCATAAATATATATAATAATAATGAATTCTTTGCTGAACAGGACTAGAATATTGGTACCTAAAATTTAAGGGAGTAGATGATCACTATTGATGTTGAAACCACAAGGTCAAAGATTAAGGATCAAAGTAACCTAATGGACAAAGAGCTGTCCATTTAATGTTCTATATAATACTTTTCTTTTGCTTCACATCAATCTTAAATCACTGTAACGCATTTAGGAGTAGATGACCCATTAATATTCATGTTAATATAACACGGTCAAAGGTCAAACTACTCGTGATGTCGACTTGAAGACTAAAATAAAAACTACTATATAGAAATGTAATGAAAATTTTGTTTGCCCAGATGTTGTACAATTTATATTACATTTTATAGACGTTTGAGAAATTAAACTACATGTACATAAAGTTAATATTTTAAACTTCAAACAGCAAAGATTTAAAAAAACCCAACCCCCCCCCAAAAAAAACCCCTGTATTTGGAAAAAGCTAATTAAAGCTACAATACTCAATGAATCTAATATATGTGTCAATTCTTGAATCCGTGTCGAGAAGTTTAATAGTATTAATATATTATTAAATTAGATTAATAAATCTGAAATCTATAATTATACTATTATTTATAAATTTCTAAAATATTGATCCAAACGCTTGATAAGGTAAACAAGTCAAGTTTTTGTACCTATTGAAAATTATATCAACTATATACACATGCACACATATTTCATTTCACTAAAGTAAGAGGATTTCTACCAAAGAAATGTTTGCATTATGTCAAAATCCTTTGTATTTCTTTATATAAGAAACCACATTAACAATGTGCTGATCGTTTACATTTATTTAACAAATAAGCACTTTATTTACATGCAAAAAATATAGTATTTGATATAATCACATATAGTTTGTTAATGAATTACAACATTTAATCACAATCAGTTTATTTAAATTGACATTTGATGTTCACTCTGTAGACATGCAATATAATGATCACAGTTTGTTTACTTGTAATACTGGATTTTCTTCACTTTACCTGTTTCAATTTCACCCACAAAGAGGTTGTCTCTGGTGTCCACACATAAACCGCATGGAAGTTGTAAATGACAGTTAAAATTGTCAATGTAGCGAAGGAACTGTCCGTCCTGATCCAGGATGTGGATACGGCAGTTTTTACGTTCTGCTGCCAGGATCCGACTCTGGCCGTCTGTAGTGATGCTGGCTGGATTGAATGATTCCTCGGTAGTAGAGGGAGGACCCGTGTATATAAACCGAAGTTTCCCGGCCTGATTGACCACCACTACTGCATGGGCTTTATTGTCAGCTACACAGATATCTAGGTTCTTGTTCTCACTGATGTATTTAGGGTAATCATCAGATGAGTAGAGAGGTTGTCCTTTGTCATTGTATTGAATTGTTTGCTTCTCTGTAGAGCCAGAATAACGCACAACTTTTGTTTGTTTCTTATCTTCAGTGATCATGACAACCAGGAGGTCACCAGAGGAGGTACTACAGACATAGAGAGGTCTCCACCCCGGTAGTCTGATCACTGTCTGTATCTGTGTATTCTTCACTATGTTCACAGTTCTATCAATGTAATCAGTATAAACTAGTTCACCACTCTGTGTCACTGCTATGTCAAATGGCATTTTCCTTGACTTGGTTTAGATTGATTTCACTAGTTTATCGTGGAGGTTGTAGAGTCTCATCATGTTGTCCTCACCACATGTCCACACTTGATCATCACTCAGACAGGACACACTGCGTAATTTATTAGATTCTCCATACTCGGTGTTTATATCTGTGATGATCCGTGGTACATCTATGAGCGGTCTGTCTGGGGGAGAGGACTCAGCACCGAGACAATCCATTGTGTAGCCATGTTCTTCTGTTTTGATGGATGATGCTGACAGAGAACCAATCTGCTGATAAATCTGTTCTTTGTTAATCTTCTGAGGGGTGAATCTTGGTAAGGAAACTGTCAGTTTAGAAGGCAATCCTCTGAATTCAGCATTCCTGGATTTGTAGGCAGAAACAAGGCTGACATCATTGGAGTTCAGTAACTTCTTTAGATCAGCAATGCTCTGTTCAATTTCAGAAATACTGCATTTGATTTCATTTTCCTGCTTATCAAGGACAACCAGGTGTTTGGATTCCATTTCATCCACGTCAGATTTCAGTTTCTTGATGGCAATGTCTATTTCTCTGTGCAATTCTTCTGCATGTTTGTCTAGAGCTGTTGTCAATTTCTTAGAGTTTTTAATCAGATCAGCTTTCTGAACTGGGATGTTAGATGCAATCTCTTGGTATTTAGGATAAATGGAATTTTCTAATTCTTGTAAATCTTTTATAAAGGCTTCTCTCTTGGTATCTAGTATTTTTAAAATACCCACTTGTTTGTGTCCTAGATGTTCATTAGAGGAAACACACTCCAAACAAATAGGAATGTCACATTGTTCACAGTGAAGGTCACATAACTGTGTGGGATGTTTTGAACATTTAGGATTATGTCCTCTCTTTTTGAATGGCACAACTTTATGTTCTTTGGATTCATCTAAGAGGTGTTTTCCGACGCAGGCTACACACAGATGTATATGACAAATGTCACAGTACATAGGGGGACCCGGGGTCTCACAGAGATGACACCGTAACACATCCTGGAGGTTGTACTCAGGGTCCATGGTCATGTAGACACTTCGATAGGATTTTTAGATGATTTCTGAAAGAACAAAAGAACAGCTACATGTGGTATTAGCAAACTTGTTTTTTTGCTAATTCTATGTCATTTTTTATGTGTTGTCAAGTGTATTTACAGATGGGTACTAGTACCGTAGTATAAAGGATCAAGTTTATCAGCCAAAGGTACTTCCTAATAGTCTAAGTCATGTTAGTGTACATTTTTATTTTAAATTTTTTATTATTTTTATTTTATCATACTCCTGACACCCCCTGGTCGTCAGACTCTGCTCCGCGCATTCTTCAACTTTTATAGGATTGCCTGATCGGTCCGTGCGACCCCTCCCCCCCCCCCCCCCCAACACACATACACCCCAATAACACTTGTAACTCGTGGTAATACAGTGAAATAATGTGCACAATACCCAGTGTACAATTTTATTTATGTTCTTGATAGCCATTTTACTTTCACACAAACAAACTACAAACCTTAACACTCCAACATGGCGATTCGGGTATTTTCTATTCCGGGTCTGGTTACCTGTACAATCATCACGTGATTTCTTTATCTGTACATGTAGGTCAATGAGTTTCCTTCTTCCTATTATACTTTGAACACATTTTTTTCGTTTGAGACTCATTTAAAATATTGACAATGGTTAAGAGGTATTTTACCAGAGGTAAAGTTTCGGGATATCCTTAAAGTAAAGGGCATGTGAGGCCGGAGGTAGGTGGGGGGGGGGCGGTCGTCAACTCCAGGCGCGGATCAAGAAAATTTTCAAAGGTGGGGGTTAGGGGGAGATTTGCTGGCATGAAGTACATCATCATCTCAAACCACGGTCTCGATTCCATGTTGGTGGGAGAAGATATGTTGGCTTGCAGGATTTTTATGGGCGGTCTCTTAGAGACCCAAAGTATAATCAGGGGGTCTTTAATATATTAAAGAGTAAAACGAAACCGTGAAATTGACCCAAATATTGGTGATCCCGTTAATAAATAAATGCTTAATAATTTTGCATTATTTTGAAGACAATAAGGATATCTAGAGAAAAAATTGCAATTAATTACGAGTTTTTATATAGTAAACAAATCTTGCTCACTAGAATGTTGCAAAGTTTGATACTTTACCTATTAGTCATTCATAACAGAAAAAGAATTTTACAATTTTTATTTAACTATTTAATATTATGAATTGCTTAACAGTGATACGATGTTCACTCGTCATTTTCGAAATAGCCATGTGTCTGGAATCTGAAACTACGTAAAGACTATCTCTATTCCTTTGTTGTTTTTAAGTACAAACCATCTACATGGCATGTGCTTATTACAAGGCTTTGTATAATTTAATAAAATAATTTAAAAAATCCATTTTTAGGCTTTTTAAGGAAGAGGAGTCGAGATGATTCTATTATGCAGGATACTCATATATAGTAGTTCGTTTTGGGAAAATAGAACTATATAGTTCTCAAAAAACAGAGGGATAGATGACTACATTTAATATTTCGATACTACATGTATTTTGTTTTTACCATAAAATACAATTCTTCCATAAATATCTAAAGAGAAAGCAGACTCCTTGAAGCTACGATGTACATGTATGTAAATTCATAACTGGTGATCCTATCAATACAATTGTTGTTACATGTATTGCATGTTATTACATGTATTGTAATATTGCACATCAATGAACATTAAATTTCGTGGATCAATAGCAGTCATGTCATTCATAAAAATCCCCAAGAATTAGCACTCAGCATTTTAAATCATTTTACAGATAAGTACATATACAGATACTGCCGAAACATTCTCCTATATTCTCCGGTATAAGACAATTTAGCCTATGTTAATTCACATTCTTTACCCCTTCCTCCTTCTTTTCTGTTCCTATTTATTTTTTCTTTCTTAATTTTTTTCCAATTTCAAGGAGAGGTTGCAACCCTTGTAAATCACCCCCTGGATCTGCCATTGCACCTCTCCCCCCCTTTTTTTTTTACCGTCCGCCATCAAATCCAAGAGTAGAGAGAAATCATCAAATTTTCTAATTTTCTAATCGACATTAATTACAGTGCAAAAGTTTGTGGACCACACTTTTACCTTACAGGGTGTACATGTGTTTTAAAAAAAAACCATTGAATTTAAGGTAGTACAAAACAGATAGCGAAAATTTTCCCCATAATTCATTTTTTTTTAAAAATTGCACCAAATGTTAATCATATTAAATTGTATATATATACAAAGTTTTTTAAAAATTCCACCATTAGTTTTCTCGTAATCTAGGTCACAACTATGGCTTCCGACACCCTGTTAGAAAAGGGCTAGGCTCATCAGAATACATGATTAAAAAGAAAAAAAATTGTCAAAATATTTCTTTTTGGCAAATATCTATTAACAAAGAGACTAAGGCACGTTAAACGTTAAGAAATAATAATCATTGACTTTGATAATATTTTGTACCAATAAAATCAGTTCAAAGTACATGTATATGCAAGAAGGTCCTATTTTTGAGCTATTCGCCATACTAAATACCGTTTTTATTTAAATTCCTATCATTCAAATTCCATGAAAAACTATCATATAAATTGTTGGAATATGTAGATAATATTATATAAATACCAAAACAATTCCACCACTAGATATTTTTTAAAAAGAAGTTTAAACCAGTCCCTCACCACTTTGTTACAAAGTATTATTTGAACAGTTCTTGCACGGCGTGACGTCATAATAAGACACTTAACGTGACATACGTCATTTTTTTGTTTCTCGTAGACGTTTGACTTGCGCAAGGATATGTGAACATATCACAATGAAGTCTGTTTCCAGTACGAGTACTGTATTCAGGGAAATATTCGCCCCCGTTTCATTTTTGCCCTTTTTGCACTTGTTGTCAGTGGGAAAATTGAAGACTGGACAAATTTGAATATCTCATATTGGCTCTCTCTAAACACAACTTTGTCTGGGAGACTCCAAGATGGGGCAAAACTGTCTGCAGGCATAGAAGGGTGAAAATTACAAGAGCGAAAATAACCCTGTATACAGTATTCTAATACCTTAATCGTTTGCCTGCTTCTGCCTCCCTTCCGATCATGTGGGGACATATCTGCTTGGTGAAGACCCACTCTGACTCCAGGACATTCTTCAGACTGAGAGAAGCCTCAGGGAGACTCTGAAGAGCCAACATCCAGCTCTGTATGTAAATGAAATACACCTGCTGCAAGTACAACTAAATGCTGTCATTAGACAGTAATACCCGCACCAAGTGTTTGCCCTAAATAACACTGTTTTATACCAGTTTTAGCAAAAACGAAGGATACATGCAATTTCCGGTAATTTTTAAAAATTACAATTTCATAAATTGAGATTCCATCCCATAATACACATAGCAGCCCTTTATGTACAATTTGAAGTTGAACTTTTTGCATGTGAATTTTAAGTTAATCAAACATCTTAGCATTTCATGTCGTAGAAAGTATGGTCTATATAATTATTACAAACAAAATTGAATTATGCCCCTCCCCTCGACGGTTGCCGGCTTTAGATTTGCTTCTGTGTGCGAACATCAATGTGTGCACGGATTTAGAGAAGGGGTTGGAGTGAGGGGTCTAGATCCCCCCCCCTTTGAAAATTCATTTATATTACCGTAATATAGTAAATTTACCAAAAATACACCTCGGACCCCAATCCCCCCAACCCCCTCCCCCTGCAAACACAATTACATGTATTACTCTGAACCCCCCCCCCCACACACACACACACGCACACCCTCCTCAGGGAAAAATAAACATCAGAATATTTTGATAACAACGAAAGCCTGCCTGTACATGTAGTTGCATCAAAAAAGATTTTAAACAGTGCAATATAATGACATAATTTTATTACACAATGATTTTCAATGGAAAACTGCGAGGACAGAAGATGATTACTGATTTAAGGTGGTATAAGACACATGTTGATCTTTATGTGGATAAAAGTGCCTTATAATCAAAATGATGATGTTTTAGAATTTTAAAATTTTACAGTACATGTATTTGGCAAAAAAATATAAAAATAAGATTTTTGAAACTTAAGTAAAAAATAGAAAAGCCCCAGCAGGATTTGAATTCTCTACTTACAGACACATTATTAATGCTCTAACCCATTGCGCTTCACTGTTAGGTAACATTATTTTGGGGGGAAAATATTATATTTATACTTTATTGTTTATTTCAATAGGGAGTACATCACAATATGCCCTGTACCTCAAGACTGAAATGTGTGCCTTACATAGTTATATACCTAATAAAATAGTGCAGTGGGTTTTGAAGAATAAATTATAAAAATACATGCATGTTACAAATAACCGATCTTTGTCTGAAGTTAACGTACTTAATACAGGTCTGCAGGTCGCATTAGCGGGTACTTCTTTTACCCAGCTCTTCGGTTAGATGGGTTTCACGTGGTGTACATACCGTTATGTGTTTTGCATATGCAGAAAAGGATTAATTAACATGCATAAACGTTTCTTTTGTGATGATCAGCAAAAGGGATTCATATTGTGCTCTTATTGGATAATCATTATGATGTTGACCAATAAAGGTAAGCATAAAACATGTAGTAGAACAATATTATAAGCCACCGGTATAGGTTTAAGTTTTACTTTCACTTTCTAAGCATTCTGTATCATCATCTTTTTATATTTAAATAAGCTTATCATCATTACTTATCCTATTGCATTTGTACAGTTTCTGTCATTTTAATTGCAAAAGTTGTTTTTTCATTTGTCAGACTTAAATTTTGTATTAAATTTGTGTATTACATGTGTAAGTGTAGAGACTCATCATGTTTATATGAAATATGATAGGAAGGAAGGGGTCTTTTTTTTCTTAATGTATTATGATGCATCAAATATAATATAGGCCATGACCATATGGGATTGTTCTGACCCCATGGAACAGGAAAATACCAAAATATTTTGAAAACTGTTGAGATCCCCACCACTAAACCATATATATATATATTCTCAATCGTTTCTAATGTCATTATAATGCATCAAATGGTATAAAGTACATGACCCCCAGGCGTTGTCTTTAAATCCCCACCCCACCCCACCCACCTTGAAATAGAAAATGATGATATTTTGATAACTTTTGAGATTCCCATCCCTAGACCACATTTATTCTTGCTCTTTGTGTCATAAATTGCACATCAAATGGTATATATAGGAACATACCCCATTGGAGACACCCTGACTTTCTAGAACTGGAAATAATAAAGTATTTTATCTTATTCATATATAGTACGTGTTTGACCCATGTAATTCCTAGCCTAATGAACTGTCTTTGTTTAGGAGACTTTACAATTGCCCTGAATACATATATAACATTTTGTTTATCTTTAAAATTAAAAAAGCAATATCCAAAATTTTAATGAGCATCTAGAGAAAAATACCAATCAAAAAATGATTTATAATTCGCTACTGTACACATGTAAGAATGTAAGAAGACTCTGAATCTTTAGAACCTGAAGTTAGATTCTGAAGTTTGATTTGAGGGGGGGGGGGTTGGATGTGGAGGATAAACTTTTCATTTTAATCATTTATTGTTATTAATTTTAACTTTGATATTAGTTATGGATCCCCAGATAGAAAATAAGAAATATCAATAGATCATTTGACAATTATGCAAGGTGTAGTGTGATTTTTAAAAAAACATTTTTTAACAGTTTATTAAATCTTATAAGACTTATATATTTTGAATTTAATAGATCATTCGACAATTAAATGAAATAAATGTAAGGTTTTTATCTGATCACCCATTGTCGTACGTCCGTCTGTCGGTCTAGCTGTACGTCTGTAAACTTTTCACATTTTTGACTTCTTCTCAAAAACCACTGGGCCAATTTCATCCAAACTTGGTACAAAGCATTCTTATAGGAAGGGGATTCTTAATTGTTAAAATAAAGGCTAAACCATTTTTAAAAGGGAGATAATTGCGAAACAGTGAGTATAGGTGTGTGTCTTTAAAAATCTTCTTCTCACCACTGCACCAGAAATGCCAATATTTACACAAAAGCTTGTATATATAGTGAAGTTTATAAATTATAAAAATAATGACCCCCGGACCAAAACTGGGACCCCAGGCGGGGTTTAAAATTTAACATAGAAATGCGTAGGAAAAATGTTTAAAAATCTTCTCAAGAACCACTGCACCAGAAATGCCAATATTTAAAAAAAGCTTGTATATATAGTGAAGAATGTAAATTGTAAAAATCATGACACCCGGACCAAAACTGGGACCCCAGGCAGGGCTCAAAGTTTAACATATATAGAAAAATGTTTAAAAATCTTCTTCTTAAGAACTACAATGCAACGGTATGGGATATTACTATGAATACATCATTTGGTATTGTAGATTCTAAATTGTTAAAATTGTTACCACCGATTTTATACTGGGGCACCAAGAGAGGTTCAAAGTTTAATATAGAAATGTATAGGAAAATTGTTCAAAAATCTTCTTTTCGAGAACTACAATGTTACAGTTTGTGAGATTACTATGCAAGGATCCTCAAATAGTGAAAATTCTAGATTATAAGGTCGTGACCCCGGACCAACACTGGGGTCCTAGAAGGGGTTCAAAGTTTAACATAGAAGTATATTGGGAAAATGTTTAAAAATCTTCTTCTCAAGAACTACATTGCTACAGTTTGTGAGATTTTCATGTTTTAACATATATTAAATTAAGATATTATATGAAAAACGACCAGTAATTACGTATTTTGAGAATATTATCCGAACACTCATACTTCCGCTCGAAATTTCACAGGAACTGAACAAATCTCGGGGAAGTCTCGTGAACTTTCATTCGAGCACCTCTGGATTTATTACATACTTAGCAACGATAAAGAAAACATTCCGAACACGTTCGCAGGGGTGAGTATATTGGGAAAATGTTTAAAAATCTTCTTCTCAAGAACAATATTGCTACAGTTTGTGAGATTACTACGCAAACATTCTCAACTAGTGTAGATTCTTAAGAGAGAGATTCAAAGTTTAAAATAGAAATAGCATATGCTTTGAGATAGAATTTACAGCGAACTGTTGTTCAGGTGAGCGATATGGCCCATTGGCCTCTTGTTTTATTTTAAGAAAAAAAGTCATTTTATTTACAGTGTAAGGTGGGATACATGCGCAGATCCAGAGAGTTTTTCTGGGGAAGGGGGGGGGGTTTGACAGTTATTCGAGTTTGCAGGGAGGGTGGTGGTTTAAATTTTAAAGAAATTTGATTTTTGGAGGGGGGATCTGGACCCCCTCCGCACATGGGATAATGTTAATTTTCTGCTACTATTTGACTACCAGGATTTAATTTAATATTTCAAAACTTATTGCACATCTATAGGACAGTCCCTTTTAAATCCAAAGATGTGACATGTCTATTCATTAAATCAATAGAGGAGTTCTGGGATCTAGGGTTTTTTTGGAGTGATAAACGTCAATTTTCTGCTATTTTTTGACTCCCTGGATGAAATTTAAATTTTTAAAATCTTATTGCACATCTAAAGGACAGCCCCTATCATATCACAAGATATGATGTGTCTATTCATTAAATCATAAGAGGAGTTCTGTGATGTATTTTTTTTTTGAGTGATAAACGTCAATTTTTTGCTATTATTTGACTTCCTAGATGAAATTAAAATTTTTAAAACCTTATTGCACATCTATAGGACAGCCCCTATCATATCTCAAGATATAATGTGTCTATTGATTAAATCATAAGAGGAGTTCTGGGATCTAGGTTTTTTTTAAGGTGTATTAAACGTCAATTTTCTGCTACTATTTGACTCCCTGGATGAAATTTAACCTTATTGCACATCTATAGGACAGCCCCAATCATATCCCAAGGGATGATGTAGCTACTCCAAAAGTTGTAAGAGGAGTTACGGGAACCATACTTTTTTTTGCCAAAAAACGTCATTTTTTGCTGCCCACCGATCCCTGTGATGAAAAAAAAATTCTGAAACCTGATCACACTTCAAAATGACACACCCAATCATATTCTAGAAGATCATTTGGCTACTGCAAAAAAATGACGTTTTTAAACCAGATTTTTTGTAAAAAAAGGTCTTTTTTCAGCTACCAAATGACCCCCAGGGCAAAATTGAAATTTCCGAAGCCTTATTGCGCATCTATAGAATACCCCAAAACATATTCCAAAAGATGATTTGTCTATTATTGAAAATGTAGGAGGAGTTCGGGGAAGAAGGTTTTTTGTGAAAAAACGTCATTTTTTTACCAATTATCTGACCCCCAGGACTACCCGAGAATTTTTGAAACCATTTTACAAAACAACATGACACCCCCAATCAAACTCCAAGAGTTCAAATTGCTAGTTTATACATCCAGGAAGTCAAATAATAGCAGAAAATTGACGTTTATCACTCCAAAAAAACCCCTAGATTCCAGAACTCCTCTATTGATTTAATTAATAGACATGTCACATCTTGGGATATAATAGGGTCTGTCCTATAGATGTGCAATAAGTTTTGAAATATTAAATTTAATTCTGGTAGTCGAATAGTAGCAGAAAATTAACATTATCCCATGTGCGGATCTAGAGATGGGGTCAAAGGGGGGGAGGGGGTCCAGATCCCCCCTCCAAAAATCAAATTTCTTTAAAATTTAAACCACCACCCTACCTGCAAACTCGAATAACTGTCACCTCCCCCCTTCCCCAGAAAAACTCTCTGGATCTGCGCATGTATCCCTCCTTACACTGTAAATAAAATGACTTTTTTTTCTTTAAATAAAATAAGAGGCCAATGGGCCACATCGCTCACTTGAACAACAGTTCGTTGTAAATTCTATCTCATAGCATATGCTATTTTTATTTTAAACTTGGAATCTCTCTCTTTAGAATCTACACTAGTTGAGGATGTTTGCGTAGTAATCTCACAAACTGTAGCAATATTGTCCTTGAGAAGAAGATTTTTAAACATTTTCCCAATATACTCACCCCTGCGAATGTGTTCGGAATGTTTTCTTTATCGTTGCTAAGTATGTAATAAATCCAGAGGTGCTCGAATGAAAGTTCACGAGACTTCCCCGAGATTTGTTCAGTTCCTGTGAAATTTCGAGCGGAAGTATGAGTGTTCGGATAATATTCTCAAAATACGTAATTACTGGTCGTTTTTCATATAATATCTTAATTTAATATATGTTAAAACATGAAAATCTATTCAGAAATTAGTCTTATTTTATCATCTAGCGGTTATTTAAATTAAACGATTATATTCAGAGTAGAGTTATCGTTTGTGTTCAACCACTCTACACGTGGTTGAAAATATAAACATTGCGTTGCTTGATAAAATCATATAGCCATGTTTGATGCTTTTGGTGTACAATACCATGCTTTTCGAAAAAAGAATGGGTGTTTGTTTTGTGTAAAGACTTAGTATATCGTGCCATTTTCAAGGAACATTCTGCATTAATTGTCTGTTTCACTATTGATGCTATTACTAGGTCAGGCGTGGATCCAAAATTAATTCTTAGAGGAATCTTTAAATATGGGTGTTAAACTTCAAAATTTTTGAAAGAATATTTTCTATTGTCACATTTATTTCTAGAACTCATTTTATTCATCAATCAATGAAGATAAAGTTTAAAATCAATAATCGTCTAGATTTATATTTGAATACATGTACAAGTACCAAGATTCTAGGAAATAGACCATAACCACGAGGCACGGTTTTTACTGCGAATCTGAAAGGGTAAAATAAAACCACGTGGTCTAAATTTAAATGACAAAAACATTAGCAGGGGTGATACTTCTATGTTAAACTTTGAACCCCTTCTAGGACCCCAGTGATCACGGCCTTACAATCTAGAATTTTCACTATTTGAGGATCCTTGCATAGTAATCTCACAAACTGTAACATTGTAGTTCTCGAAAAGAAGATTTTTAAACAAGTTTCCTATACATTTCTATGTTAAACTTTGAACCTCTCTTAGTGCCCCAGTATAAAATTGGTGGTAACGATTTTATCAATTTAGAATCTACAATACTCAATGATGTATTCATAGTAATATCCCATACCGTTGCATTGTAGTTTTTTGTCCTTTAAGAAGAAGATTTTTAAACATTTTTCTATATATGTTAAACTTTGAGCCCTGCCTGGGGCCCCAGTTTTGGTCCGGGGGTCATAATTTTTACAACTTAGATTCTTCACAATATATACAAGCTTTTTTTAAATATTGGCATTTCTGGTGCAGAGAAGATTTTAAACATTTTTCCTACGCATTTCTATGTTAAATTCTAAACCCCGCCTGGGGTCCCAGTTTTGGTCCGGGGGTCATGATTTTTATAATTTATAAACTTCACTATAAATACAAGCTTTTGTGTAAATATTGGCATTTCTGGTGCAGTGGTGAGAAGAAGATTTTTAAAGACACACACCTATACTCACTGTTTCGCAATTATCCCCCTTTTAAAAATGGTATAGCCTTTATTTTAACAATTAAGAATCCCCTTCCTATAAGAATGCTTTGTACCAAGTTTGGATGAAATTGGCCCAGTGGTTTTTGAGAAGAAGTCAAAAATGTGAAAAGTTTACAGACGTACAGCTAGACCGATAGATGGACGTACGGACAACGGGTGATCAGATAAAAACCTTACATTTATTTGATTTAGTTGTCGAATGATCTATTAAATTCAAAATATAATTTGGGGTCTTATAAGATTTTATAAACTGTTAAAAAATGTTTTTAAAAAAAATCACATTACATCTTGCATAATTGTCAAATGATCTATTGATATTTCTTATTTTCTACCTGGGGATCCATAACTAATATCAAAGTTAAAATTAATAACAATAAATGATTAAAATGAAAAGTTTATCCTCCACATCCAACCCCCCCCCCCCCCCCCCACATCAAACCTCAGGTTCTAAAGATTCAGAGTCTTCTTACATTCTTACATGTGTACAGTAGCGAATTATAAATCATTTTTTGATTGGTATTTTTCTCTAGATGTTCATTAAAATTTTGGAAATTGCTTTTTAATTTTAAAGATAAACAAAATGTTATATATGTATTCGGGGCAATTGTAAAGTCTCCTAAACAAAGCAGGTTCATTATTAGGCTAGAAATGGGTCAAACACGTACTACATATGAATAAGATAAAATACTTTATTATTTCCAGTTCTAGAAAGTCATTGTGTCTCCAAGGGGGTATAACCTATATATACCATTTGATGCGCAATTTATGACACAAAGAGCAAGAATAAATGTGGTTTAGGGATGGGAATCTCAAAAGTTATCAAAATATCATTTCCTATTTCAAGGGTGGGTGGGGTGGGTGAAGGGGTTTAAAGACAACGCCTGGGGGTCATGTACTTTATACCATTTGATGCATTATAATGACATTAGAAACAATTGAGAATATATATATGGTTCAGTGGTGGGGATTTAAACAGTTTTCAAAATATTTGGTATTTTCCTGTTCCATGGGGTCAGAACAATCCCAATCAGTCATGGCCTATATTATATTTGATGCATCATAATACATTAAGCAAAAAAGACCCCTTCCTTCTATCATATTTCATATAAACATGATTAAGTCTATACACATGCAATACACATATTTAATACAAAATCTAAGTCTGACAAATGAAAAAATAACTTTTGCAATTAAAATGACACAAACTGTACAAATGCAATAGGATAGGTAATGATGATAAGCTTATTTAAATATAAAAAGATGATGATACAGTATGCTGGCAAAGGGGGATCACTTATTTAGAAAGCGAAAGTAAAACTTATACTTATAATATTGTTCTACTACATGTTTTATGCTTACATATATTGGTCAACATCATAATGATTATCCAATAAGAGCACAATATGCATCCCTTTTGCTGATCATCACAAAAGAAACGTTTATGCATGTTAATTAATCCTTTTCTGCATATGCAAAACACATAACGGTATGTACACCACGTGAAACCCATCTAACCGAAGAGCTGGGTAAAAGTAGTACCCGCTAATGCGACCTGCAGACCTGTATTAAGTACATTAACTTCAGACAAAGATCGGTTATTTGTAACATGCATGTATTTTTATAATTTATTCTTCAAAACCCGCTGCACTATTTAATTAGGTATATAACTATGCAAAGCACACATTTTAGTCTTAAGGTGGTACAGGTCACCTGCATATTGCGATGTACTCCCTATTGAAATAAACAATAAAGTATAAATATAATATTTTCTCCCAAAATAATGTTACTAACAGTGAAGAGCAATGGGTTAGAGCATTAACTATGTGTCTGTAAGTAGAGAATTCAAATCCTGCTGGGGCTTTTCTATTTTTTACTTAAGTTTCAAAAATTTTGAAATCTTATTTTTTTATTATTTTTTTTTTGCCAAATACATGTACTGTAAAATTGTTAAATTCTAAAACATCACCATTTTGATTATAAGGCACTTTTATCCACATAAAGATCAACATGTGTATTATACCACCTTAAATCAGTAATTATCTTCTGTCCTCGCAGTTTTCCATTGAAAATCATTGTGCAATAAAATTATGTAATTTATATTGCACTGTTTAAAATCTTCTTTGTTGCAACTACATGTACAGGCAGGCTTTCGTTGTTATCAAAATATGCTGATGTTTATTTTTTCCTGAGGAGGGTGTGCGTGTTTGTGTGTGTGTGTGTAATTGTGTTTGCAGGGGAAGGGGGTTGGGGGGATTGGGGTCCGAGGTGTAATTTTGGTAAATTTACTATATTACGGTAATATACATGAATTTTCAAGGGGGGAGGAGGGTCTAGACCCTTCACTCCCACCCCTTCTCTAAATCCGTGCACACGATGATGTTGGCACACAGAAGCAAATCTAAAGCCGGCAACCGTCGAGGAGAGAGGCATAATTTAATTTTGTTTGTAATAATTATATAGACTATACTTTCTATGACATGAAGATTTTTGATTAACTTAAAATTCACATGCAAAAAGTTCAACCCCAAATTGTACATAAAGGGCCGCTATGTGTATTATGGGATGAAATCTCAATTTATGAAATTGTAATTTTTAAAAATTACCGGAAATTGCATGTATCCTACGTTTTTACTAAAACTGGTACAAAACAGTGATATTTAGGGGCAAACACTTGGTGCGGGTATTACTGTCTAATGACAGCATCTACTTTTATTTTAATTTTGTACAAATTGGAAGAAGAACTTCAGATATTAATCATTTTAATATTTTTATAATTAAAATATAGTAATATGAATATGATATTTTTTTTATAATAGAAAACTGTATTAACTGATATCAAACGTCAACATAATATTATGATAACAAAATCTAAATAATTTTTTTATTTAAGATTTTTATGTCAAGTATTGCGATTTTTTCTTTATTTTTTTTCGATGACCAAATCTTCTGAGAAAATCGATTTTTTTAAAAAATGAAACGTTACACTGCATTTTGGGTTAAAGAAACTTTCAGCTACCTTTATTTTTTTTCTCTTTATGAAGAGATGAATGTTTTTAAGGATGAATGTTTAAAATTTAATCTGTAGGCCTATAAAGATGCAACTTATCAAATTCAAAGCAAGTCGATCAGAGGGATCGAGGGGGCGGGAAGAGGGGGGGGGGGGGTAAGGGGCGCTCTCAAACTTATATCGTCACTATTTCTAATTTTTTAAGATTTATTTTCATTTATTTTCTTTTTTTTCATTTTATCGTTGGTTTGTCGTATACACTTATTGCGTCAAATGTGTGACCACGTACGCCACTGTCATCAAGTGCTAGCAAACCCACGGCTAATTAACCAGCCTCAATGAAATGCCGGATGTAGTTAAATATACGCAGCCACTAATGACATCAAAGGTTTTAGAACCTTTTATTGTTAACTTGATCTGTTTTTTATATAAAGAAGTTAATATAAGTAAACATGTAATCGTTTGAGGAGGCTGGTTGGCCAACAAGTTAACCATCAGATCTACCTACAATTTTAAGATATGAACTGTTAAGCTATTAACTATTACTTAATTAAAAAAATCACATTAATTTACCTTTTAAATTTTGATATTTTACTATTATTTAACACAGAGCTCTTCTTCAAAAGGAGACCAATACCGTCTAAAAATTGCCAATACAATTTAGCCCTCTTAATTGTTGTGCTGTAATCGTAAATAAATTGCCATACCGCACAGAGAGAGAGAGAGAGAGAGAGAGAGAGAGAGAGAGAGAGAGAGAGAGAGAGAGAGAGAGAGAGAGATTTCTTTTTCAATTGAAATTGTGTACCAAAGAATGAATTATGAATTTTCCGCGATTCGAAAATGGTCGCGAACAAAGCAAAAAGTACATGAACTAGAGCCGAGCTCGTTGCAAAGCAACGAGGAGGTCTTCCGTTGCAGCTTCGTGTCGAAAAAGGATTGTCAATACGATAATAGTCATGATGTTATATACTAGTGGTTATAAATGAGTAAATGGATGGCATGTATCAGCCCCTTATTGAAGAGGACAGCAATTCCAATCCAGCAATAATTCAGTCAGGGAAAAACACGTGGTTTCTTTTTTTAAATATATTTGACAGCGTATTAATGTTTGAAAATGTATGCGAAATACATGTATGAAGAATTTATCAGCAACTGCTTAACTGCAAAGCCATATTTATAATAATAAATTTTCGCCGCAAAGAGATTGACCGATCAAATGATTTTAGATCCTATTTTTGATTTATTTTCTGTTCTTTGTATAATTTCAAACCTATATACATCATTGGGATCTTGAACTTCTCAAATAGCCCCGCTTTATTAAAAGATGAGACATTGAAAATCACTTGCGTAACTATTCACTGAAAAAAATAGTTCAAGGTCACAGCACACCCCTTACTTTTTCTGGTGAAACTAAAACTGGATTTGACAAAAAGAAAGAGACGGCATAGAATAGACATCTGTTTCACTGATGTCTGTTATGATCTTGACCTTTGAATTATAAACTAAGTTTATGATTACTGCACACTCATAAACCACAAGTACTGTTTGCAATGATCTATATTTTTACCAGGAGAGAGAACACACGGTCCAGACTACAGTGTATACAGTTGTATGCTATGACATTGACTCTCTAAATAGACACTTTAGGTAATTGATGCCCTTAAAGCAAAAACAAGTCTTAAATTTTGACTAAAAATTTATTGAAACTTTACACAGTGGTCTGTGTTATGACAATGACATTTAAAAAATATCTTTATTCAAGGTCACTGTACATCCTTGACTTAAAAGCACTCTTTATAGTAATGTATGAGCCAGACAGAATCATTCGGAGAAAAATATAATTATGGTTAGACAAAGATTTTTCAAACAGGTCTCATATGATCCTGACCTTTGATCCAGAAACTTTGTTCAAGGTCATTGGACACCCTTTAGTTTAAGGCACTCTATAGCTGAAGTATTAGAAGTACATGTAAGTAAGTTACATAAATGTGGGAGCAAGACTCGGCTAGCTTGGGAGAATATATGGTCTGGACACCTGGGGCACGTAACATAAAGGGTACTTAAGTCTAAGACAGTGCTTAAGTAGGACTTAGGTACATTCTTAGACTTAAGTCCGTAACTAGAAGAGTGCTTAGCTGGGACAATTTACCCAAAACTTAGGCGGCCGGTAAATGTGACTTAAGTTTTTTAGAAGTTTTATTGTTAATTATTGCAATTCAGCATTTGAATACAGTGTATTTATCACATAATTTACACAAAAATAATGTCATAATATTCACCAATATCAAAGTTTTGGATTAATTGATATAAATATTAACAGTGGTTGTAAAGAGATGTAACATTTTCCATATAGTATGCAAATGGGCTGCTGAATAGGTTGTAAACACGTAATGCTCAGTTTACTCATGTTACTAGACTATGTATGTAAATTCACGAAACTTAAGAAATTAAAAAAGGACGTTTAAAGACAGAAAAACTCTCAGTGATTTTAAAGACGACGATTGCCTCATTTCAAGATATCGTCTTAACGAAGAAAATACACTCAGAGTATGTAACTTGCCTTATTGGTGATGTAATATGCAAGACAAAAGATAAAAAGAAATCCACTAGTTTTAACGGTATCGCGATATTACGCCACAGGGAGTTTTCGAGAATGACTGAACTAGTGAATATTCGTAAAAACAAAGAAGTAACAACAATAGACTGAATACATTGCCCGAGAGCCATCGCTTTGAGCTTTTTAAAAATGTTAGGTACATTCAAATTCGATAAAAGAAATGAACAAATTGTTTTTACTCTTTAACATAAGCATGACTTAGCAAAGACATTGCTAAGTTTTCTTTATGTTACGATATAAGACATACTTAAGTTGGACTTAGGCAGGTCCTAAGATTCCACCTAAGTTCTACTTATGACCCTACTTAAGTCAAAATCTTAGCATGCTTTATTTAACGAGCCCCTGACCTCCACTCTTTTAACTAGAAACTTGGTTTAAGGTCACTACACACTCTTTATCCAAAGGCACTCTGTGGATGAAGTATTAGAAGTACATGTAAGTAAGTTAAATGTAGGCAGACCCAATTACAGAGAAATTACACTTGTGGAAAAGTAAACATACTCATCATTATACGGCGCCATCAGAGTGGGACGTCGATCCTATTTATACATATATATGAATAGATATTACGACCATAAATTATGATTAGTATCCATTGTCATGTAAGAAGGGGGATTAACCAAGTGTTCTGTCCACAAGTACCCAAGTTACAAACACTTGGATAAACGTATTTTTGCATTGTTATTTCATACATAATGTATAATGCTGCGTTTGTGTTTTAGGAAAGTATCAATTGCCAGTAATAATCTGTTTAGAAAATATGTGGTCACAATTTATCTACGTAAATGTAGCTTGTACACTGATCCTGAACATATTTGAATAACTGTTCAAATTTTCGGCGATGTTTAGTACTGGTTGACGTCCATGCGCGGATCTAGAGGGGGCGGATGGGTGGGTAACTGGAAATTTTAAACAAACTTATTAAATAGACTTAGTAAAATTACATATCATATATACATGTATGGCTTGGACACCCGCTGGCAAACACCATTATCCCACGGACCCCCCCCCCCCCTCCCCACCCCTTAAGTGTCCGGGGGGGGGGGGGAATCGTGGAACCGCGAATGACGTCGTATTTATCATGCCCTATCTTTAAGGATCACCGGACTCCATGACTATGTGATTTTGTTTAGTTAATAGTTTTGAAAATTGTAAGCATGTAGTTGGCCCCGTGTTATACATTTATTACGCGACCTCCGTGCGCTCATTTTGCGGAAGAAGTAAAAGCGCTGATCAGACAACATACACACACACCAAAACGATTCGGTGAAAATTAAAAATATATCAACCATTCGAGTGCGCGTGCACCGCATACGCACAAGTTCGACTTGTAAACTTTGCACGAATAAAAATCTCCGCAATCTACGGATTTGCAGCATTTTCAATCATATGACCGCTACTCGATCTTCTACAACTGCCCGAATCTGATCAATTGTTTTTTAACATATCTTTTACTCTTTGAACACATGTTCCAATGAAAATGAAAGATATAAAAAGAGTAATTGCAATGAGCTTCTACAATGAATTAAACGACCATACAGAAAAACTACAAAAGCGATCATGTTACCGTTTCTCTTTTACGACCTGAATCTAAACATAGTCTTTTTGGAAATTCGCGTGAATATGTACCTAAAATAATCCCTGAATCCTTTAATTCCGGACATCGATCAGCGAGGTTTTTTGTATCGTGCGAGCCCCTCTCGCATACATTGCAACATGGAACTTTAATTTTAAACTGCCTTACAAAAAACGCTTGGAAATTATTAAGAAAAAAAATCACCATTTTGGATCCTGTTCAATTAATACATTCAAATTCTCTCTCTCTCTCTCTCTCTCTCTCTCTCTCTCTCTCTCTCTCTTTGTACATTTTATTAGAATACCTATAAAACTTTATACACTTATACACTAATTTGTGTTCGCCAAATATTAATTCATAAGACAGGTTGATCTGGCAGGTTGTGAATATAGTCAAAAAAGTGTTGAAGTCTGTCCCGTGAATGCATTAAAGTCTCAGAAGTAATTTAACGGAGATAATCATGGGTAAATATATTAACCTTTTAGTTGAAACGCTAGTCGATTTTACATGAACCTGTCAAAATTTCGGCGTTGTACTGTATTTATTCAAGAAACATGCACATGTGTGATAGGGTAGAAGCACACGAAGCTTGACGTGTGTATTAGACTACCTCTTGTCCACTCGCGCGGGATTTGCAAGGGATGGATTAATATAGGTAAATGTATACACAAATCCCAGTTTCATTTTAAACAATATAACTATTTCATGACATCGACAAAATCTCAAAGAACACTTTTTATAAAGAGAGCCATACCAACATATTTATTATTTTTGAATTATGAAGCTAAAACAGATTTCATCATTAACAGGTTAATCTTTTTTGTCGTTGATCTCGAACATTATTCTACAGTTTTTAGAACATTTTAGACTTACAAACCCACCATTTATCTATGTCTGTCTATGCTTCAGATGGGACTAATAATGTTTTTACTAATTCTTAATTTACACTCTATCGTTTAAATCAATTTAAGGATGACATTCAAACAATTCTTTGTGTTTACAGTTAAATAAAACAATGTATGTAAGACGCGAGTCTTGTGTATTAGATCACCATTGACCGCTAGGTACATGTAGTCCAGCCACGACCGAACTCCTCGGCCGCGGGCAAGGGGTGAGTTACGTAATGACACACACAGCTCAGAACCCAGGTACATGTAGATTTGAAATGCTTGCAGTATAATGATTAAAATGCATTAAATAGGTATTATTTTTAGATACTTAGATACTGTAACCACAATTGATATGTTTGTTTCTGACGATGTTTCAGATTGGGAATAATATTCAATTGCTTTTATATTTCTTTAACACTCTATTGGTTTAATCAATTTAAGAAGAATAAACTTTTATATGAAAACAAAATTCAAACAATCCTTTGTGTTTACGGCTAAACAAACCCATACAAGTAAGATGCAGATCTTTGTGTATTAGATAACCGCTGACCGCTTAGTAGTCCGGCCGCGACCGATCTCCTCGGCCACGGGCGAGGGATGAGTTACGTAATGACACACACAACTAAGAATCCAGGTAGATTTAAAAAGCTTGCAGTAAAATGACTAAAATATATTTCATAGAAATTATTTTTTAAAATCCAGTTAATGTATTTCACTAGAAAAGAAAAAGATTGTTTATATTTTCTCGTTCTCGTTTTTCTTAATTATAAGGATTCTCCACTTGAAGACCTAAACAGAAATGACTAAAAATAAAGCTGTAAGAAAAAAATGTATGCTTTTAAAAAACTTTCTCTAATGAATTAAAGCATCCCGTATAAGCTGGTACTCTTTCAGTTGTTAATTTATGTCAGTTGTGCGCACAAAGACTATTCGTTTACTTGCAAAATGAAAACAGGTACATGTTAACAAGACAAGCTTTTTACACTCATATTACGCAATACCGGTACAAAATAATTTTGTAACGACATTAATAACATCATAATAAACAACTTTTCCAGCGACAGCTATATCAAAATATTACCCATTTTTGAGTTATAAAGGGAAGACTTTTAAGGGCTCTAGGCCCCTAATTTAAGGGGCCAGCCCTTTTTCAATTGTGTCAAGTGAAAGCCCTTGATACTTTGCACATTTTTTGTTCTTTATGTGTTCAAAAAAAAATTTAAACTAAAAAGCTACGATACAAAAACACGACCAAATTTCAGCATTTTTTGAAACATAAAATTTAAATTAATTTTTTGAAATTTTAAATGGGAAAAATCGTAAAAACAAAACTCGGAGGACAACGTTCAAAGTGTCTATTTTCAAGATTTATGACTTTGAAACACATGCCATGGATGGTTTCAGAGCCTTTGCGTGCACAGGAATGCCTATATTTTTTTTGAAAAAGGGGAATAACTCGGCTCCGGAAGTGAAAATTTCAATGATTTTCAGTTGATGTTGAGGATTTGTAATTTCCAATGTACCCTGAAAATTTGAACATAATAGGACGACAAACAAGCGAGATATTTGAGTTTTAAAAAACGTCTAGAAGAAAAAAAAGAATAAAAAGAATTACCAACAGAATCAGTACAAGGTCTTCCGTTGAAAACGGAAGACCTTAATAATAGCGATCGAGAAATACCATTAATAAGAATGCAATGTGCACATGTACACAGGTTATGAATGTTCTACATACCTTAATATAAACTAAGAACTCAATCTAATCAAAACCATTTATTCTTCACATGGGATGATGCGCCCCCTCTTTTGATATGTTGCTTGAATTAATGTAGATTTAATTCAAGAAAACGTTTATTTCGATTTTGTTTTGTTCGCTATCATTTTTTGTGCTGATGTTAGATCTCCATTTTACCTCCAATTTATACATACTTATTAAAAAACTTTGTAAATGCCTAAATGACATAAGCGTGTCTCCTCCAAGTACATGGGTAAATGAGATTTCAAAACATGCTTGTGTTTTTATGAAGCTGCAAGTCTTCACTATAAATGTGTACATCATTCCGTATTCATACGCGGATCTATACTCTGTCCCGAGTTTTTGCTTCCACCACTTTTTGCTTGATATTTCGATAATCATAAATACCTTTGTGCTCAAACTATGTTCATCCACTAATATGAAAAATGTCCAGATTATCTGTTTTTAAACGCCCCCTCTACCGCTTCATGTTTCAATACACATCCCAAAATAGAAAGTCTACGGAGATTTTGCATTGCATCAGCCATTATTAAACCCGGGTGGTAACGTTGAAAAATTGTGCGAGGTGTCCCGAGAACGTCCGAATGGAGAAAAGATGTAAACATTTCCCATTATAAATCTCCGTAAGAAATTTGTTTTCGTTCCTGTAAACTTTTATGAGTGAAAAAGGATAGTTTGTCAATAAAGATGTCTTGGATATTTTACATTTCATTGTGCCAAATTGTCAATTGTGATTAGTGAAGAAAATTTCGAAAGTATATGAAAAGAATTTATGGATCAATTAATTTTGTTCGTTCTATATATACAATACTGATATATTTAACAAGTTGCAAAACCAAATTTTTTAACATGTCAGTAACATAAAAGGATGATGTGAAATACGACCCCCAGTTATTTGGCAAATAAAAAAAAAATACAAAAAAAAAATGAGAATTTCTAATTTTATTTTTCATGTACTTAATCTTTGGTATATGTACTTTTATAGATTCCCTTTCTTAACCAATTAAGAAAAAAAAACCAACCACATGGGAGATAATAATCATAAATACTTATGGTAGTGTTACACTGTTTGCATTTAATCTTGAAGTTCATAGACTTTTAGCTAAATTGTCCCAGTTTTGAAAGCCTTTAAAATACACGTCCTCAGCGCATTTAGGTATATTTTTCTCTTTTAGGTGGTCAATGCATTTTGTCAAAATTTATCTATATGTGAAAGTAGAAAAACGCACCTCATATTGTGTTCATATGTAACTTCTAAAAAAAATGCAAAAGTCCAGTGGGTCTTCCCTATTATAAACTGTTATTACACCTCTGTGAATATTTTCATGCGCGGATCCAGAATTTTTTTCCGGGGAAGGGGGGGGGTCCGAAGGATAATTGGGTTTTCCAGGGGGAGGGGGTCCGAGGCATATTTGCGATAAATTTAATAAATTTTCATTTTCCAGGGGGGGGGGACCCCTCCGACCCCCCTCTAGATCCGCGCATGATTTTCTATGTAAAATTACAACGAATAAACGTGTTATTCAATCTAACTGTGAAATAGTTTCCGTGCTATCTGCCCATGATTTCATTTCTGATCGCTAAGTTTCCCCCCAAATGTTGCTAATTTGGTGATCAATAAAGTCACGTGATATGTGAAGGAGTTCTTGTCCGATCATCTAATTCCTTCATATACATATCGTCTGTTGTACCAAGGTACGCCCATTCTATTCATTGTAAGGACAGCTAGGGTCACAAACCAGAACGGAATTCACTGTTACAGAATGTAAAAAATCATCGATAATGCATCAATCATTACAATAAAAAACTTGTTGAAAATGATCAAATGCAAGGTAGATTTTCTATAAATCATGGGAGAAAATGACAACTATTGATTTGGAAACCACAAGGTCAAAGATCAAGGGTCAAACTACCCTGTACACTACCCAATCGACTAAGCATTGTCCATTTAAAATCTTTAGAATACTTTCTTTTTTTGTGCTTCACATCAAGCTTAAATGACTGGAACCCATTTAAGAGTAGATAACCCTTATTGATATTATAACAAGTTCAAAAGGTCAAGGGTCAAACTATTTGAAAACTAAAATTAAAACTATTAGAGATGTAGCAAAAAAATTCTTTGCCTTGATGTTGTACAATTTTTAGAAAGAAAACTATATCAAGTTAATATTTTTAACTTCAAACAGAGTATACAAGATCTTTTATTAAAAGGTTTGTATCCAAAGTACTCTATGTCAAATGTCAATGTGACATCTGTGTTATATGTCAATTTTTGAATCAGTGTCAGGAAGTTATCAATAAATTTGACATCTATATTTATATATTCTGAAATATTGATCCTAAGGCACTTCATAATGTAAACATTTCCTTCCAGAGGCAGGTCAAGTTCTCCTGCCTACTGAAAATTATATCAATTATATATAAATTGTACATACACACTTAATTCATTTCACTATAGTCAGAAAAACTACATTTACGAAAGAATAAGAAATCTTTGCAATGTCAAAAGTCTTTGTAATCATGGTAATAATATAAGAAACCACATTTAACAACGTGCTGATAGTTTACATTTATTAAGTTGTATCACATGTATTGACCAGGGTATATACATGTACAATATATAGATAGTAAGTAATCATATATACATGAACAATACACAGTGTTCGAATTGTGACAGTCACCACAGTTTGATTAAACATAACATATAAAACAAACACAGTTAAGTAATACATGTATTTGATTTAATTATATATAGATAGTTTGTTAATGTATTACAACATTTAAACACAATCAGTTTATTTACATTGTCATTTGATGTTCACTTTGTAGACAGTTAATATTATGATCACAGGTTGTTTACATGTAATACTGGATTTTCTTCACTTTACCTGTTTTAAGTTCTGTCACAAAGAGGTTGTCTCTGGTGTCCACACATAAACCGTATGGATACTGTAAATGACAGTTGTCGATGTAGCGGAGGAACTGTCCGTCCTGATCCAGGATGTGGATACGGTGGTTGTCAAAGTCTGCTGTCAGGATGCGACCCTGGCTGTCTGTAGTGATGCCGACTGGATCAAATTGTTTCTTGGTAGTAGAGGGAGGACCGGTGTAGGTAAACCAGAGTTTCCCGGTCTGATTGACCACCACTACTGCACGTGCTTTATTGTCAGCTACACAGATATCTAGGTTCTTGTTCTCAATGATGTATTTAAGGCCAAGTTCAGATGAATAGAGAGGCTGTCCTTTGTCACCGTATTGAATCGTTTGTTTCACTGTAGAGCCAGAATAACGCACAACTTTTGTTTGTTTCTTATCATCAGTGATCATGACAACCAGGAGGTCACCAGAGGAGGTACTACAGACATAGCAAGGTATCCACCTACGTAGTCTGATCACTGTCCTTATCTGTGTATTCTTCACTATGTTCACAGTTCTATCCTTGCAATCAGTATAAACTAGTTCACCACTCTGTGTCACTGCTATGTCCCATGAATCTTTCCCTGACTTGGTCTGGATTGACTTCACCAGCTTACCATGGAGGTTGTAGAGTCTCATCATGTTGTCCCCACCAAGCGTCCACACTTCATCATCGCTCAGACAAGACACTCTGCATAAATTAGATTCTCCATACTCTGTGTTTATATCTGTGATGATCCGTGGTACATCAATGAGCGGTCTATCCGGGGGAGAGGACACGGCACCAGGAGAATCCATTGTGTAACCATGTTCTTCTGTTTTGATAGATAATGCTGACAGAGAACCAATCTGTTGATAAATCTGTTCTTTGTTAATCTTCTGAGGGGTGAATCTTGGCATTAAGGAAACTGTGAGTTTAGGAGGCAGTCTTCTGAATTCAGCAATCCTGGAGTTGTAGGTAGAGACAAGACTGACATCATTGGAGTTTAGTAATTTCTTTAGATCAGCAATGCTCTGAGTGATTTCAGAAATGGTGCGTTTGATTTCATTTTCCTTCTTATCAAGGACAACCAGGTGTTTGGATTCCATTTCATCCACGTCAGATTTCAGTTTCTTGATGGCAATGTCTATTTCTTTATGCAAGTCTTCTCCATGTTTGTCTAGAGCTGTTGTTAATTTCTTGGAGTTTTTATTAAGATCAGCTTTCTGAACTGGGATGTTAGATGCAATTTCTTTGTATTTAGGATAAATGGAATTTTCTAACTCTTGTAAATTTTTCTGTAAAGCTTCCTTCTTTGAATTAAGCAGCTTTAATAAGCTTACTTGTTTATGTCCTAGATGTTCACCAGAGAAGACACACTCCAAACAGATAGGAATGTCACATTGTTCACAATAAATGTCACTTAATTGTGTGGAATGTTTTAAACATTTAGGAGTAAGTCCCCTCTTTTTATATGGCACCAATTTGTGTTCTTTGGATTCATCTAAGAGATGTTTTCCAACGCAGTCTACACATAGATGTATGTGACAAATATCACAGTACATAGGGGGGCCCGGGGTCTCACAGAGATGACACCGTAACACATCCTGGGCCCAAGTACGGCGGTCCATGGTCAGACACCTTGATGGGATTTTTAGATAAATTCTGGAAGAACAAAAGAACTGTTACATCGCGGGTATGATAAGGCAACAAATCGAGTAAAAACTCCTCTGATCGATATGACTTAACAATAAGCAGCATGATGTCATATTTTGCTCAAGAAATCTGTCAATTTTAACTTTATCTCTGGTCCAAATTATGAAAACTACAGGCGTAAAATGTCACTAGAAGCTCTTTTAACAGAATATATCTTTGATTTCTCTGTATTACGTATCGTTAACATTGATGACGTCACAAGCATGTTTATAAAGAAGATCAATGTCGGGAGAAAAATCATCGGAATGCAGTGTAAACAATGCCGAAATAAGACTTATTTATTACAGATAACCAAGATTTAGATGAGTGTCAGTTAGGATATAACCAGGATAATACAGGCATGGATATTTTGTTTTATCAGCGAGTGTTATAAGGTAAGCAGATAGACATTTATGTGGCTTGACCGGCCTTTCCTCTGTCAGTGTGTATAAAAAAGACAAAAGTGTAACACTACCCCGAATATTATGAAAGATGAATTTGGTAAATATCAAAAGCACATGACCTTAAATACTTGAAAAATGCTGCTAGAATCCTTTGGTTTGTTGTTGTAAATGAAAAATACGTAGTATTTTCAATGAAATTGAAAAAGTTGAGGAGGTTTATGGTAGATAATGACAATATTTATTTTATGCGATTAACTATAGGATTCTAGCAGCAATATTAATAAACATGAACTTATTGCCGATCGAATTATTGTATCATACATACAAATAAACTTCGGGATAGTGTTACACTTTTTGACTTTTTGTTAAGGTACAAAAATGATCTATTTTTAACTGTCACGTGATACCATGGCACGGCAGCTTTAAAGATCGACTTGATTCCGAAGTAAAACTATAATATCTTGTTGAATACATTCACTTGATATTAATATTTAGCACTGTTTTCATAAAAATAAACAATTTTTAAAATGACCATAATATCGGCGATCATTAAACTCTGAGTTGCCTTAACCTACCCGCGATGCATTGTAAGCAAACACTTTTTAACTAATGTCATTTGTGTATGTGTAGTCAAAAGTGCAGTCACAGGGATGGGAGGTAGGATCTAGAGCCCCCCCCCCCCTCCTTCCACTGTGACAGAAATAGGACAGGGCCAATTACATTTGTATATATCGATCAGGCAAAGGTACAGTGTATTTCCTTATAGCCTTACTGTAGACTTTTATTTAATCTGCTTATCAGATATTTTTTTGGACTGTATCCCTCCCCTATCTCATGCGCGGGTCCTAAAAATTTCAGTGGGGGTCATTTTGTTTTCAAGTAGGGTTGGTGTGAGGGAGGGGGATGGTCCAAGCCCTATTTTTGGTAATTTTACTTTTGTGAATTATATTACGTGTTCCAATGAGGGACTCATGATACCTCCTCCCCATCAGGATCCGCTCCGCGCATTCTCCAACTTTAAAGGGATTGCTTGGACGGTCCGTGCCCCCCCACCCCCCGACACACGCCAATGTCTAATGTGTTCGGTAACTTATGGGAAACATTGATATAATGTGCACAATACCCAGTTCTTGGTGATGTTCTTCATTATTATTTCTTGATTTCTTGATTTTATTTTACTTATTCATAAACAAACTACAAACCTTAACACTCCAACATGGCGATTCCGGTATTTTCTCTTCCGCGTCTGGTTACATGTACAATCATCACGTGTTTTCTTTATTTGTAGGTCAGTGGGTCGCCTCCTTCCTGCAATGTTCAGATTATATTGTAAACACATTTTTTCGTGATGGGACTCACTCAAAGTATTGACAATTGTTAAAAGGTATCATATTTCGGGATGCACTTAGGGTATGTGAGGCCGGGGAGTTGGGGAGAGCGGAAGGGCTCGGCATCCCCAGGCGTGGATCCACAAAATTTTCAAAGGTTGGGGTTAAGGGAAAATTTGCTGGCATGAAGAACAACATCAATCGTGTGAAGTCTTGGTCTGGAGTCCACGTAGGTGGGAGAGGATATGTAGGTATTGGGCGTGGTTTGCGATGATGTAAGTCAGTGGCGTCGGAAGCAAATCGAAAGTGGGGGGGGGGGGTATCAAAAATCTTGACAAAAAAAATGTCTTTGGTTATGGTAATGTTAACTTTGCATCGCAAAAAAGTGGGGTGGGGGCTAAACCTCCCCCTAGCCCCCCCCCCCCTCCGGTTCCGACGCCTATGAAAGTACAGTGTAGGCTTGCAGGATTTTTTCAGAGGAAGGCGATAGGGGACGGTCGTTTCTGATAAATATAATTATGCTTTAAAAAAATGCAAGTTTTTTTTTAGAGAAAAATAAGAAACATTGCAGTTAAGAGTTTCTAGTCAAAAAGTTTGCTTTCTAACATCGTGCAAAGGTTAACATTGTGTCATCTTCATATATTAGTCTATTAAACCGAATAGGAATTTTACAATTTTTATTTTTAAAATATTTTTTTTTAATTCCACAATAATAACATTTTAAAACAGTGATATGATGTTCTCTCATCATTGAAATCGCCACGTGTCTGATAACTCCTATAGAAATAGAATAGTCTTTGATTGATTTTTCAAGTACAAACCAAGCATGTGCTTGTCCGTATTACTTAAACAACGAGAGGTTAATGGGCCTTATCGGTCACCTGAGTAACTGCAGTGTGGCTTTTGCAATGTAAATTCATATGCATTATAATTACAGGGCCATGGAATCATTTTTAATATTCCCAGATTGTTTAATCCTATAAATTTTTTTAAATTCTAAAAATTCTAAAAAAAAATATCTTAAAATTGTAGCATAACATACAGTGACATAATTGAACAAGTTTTAAGTACAAAAAAATAATCGGTTGAAACCACGTACCCTATATAATCATTAGAGCCTCGCCCTAAGACCAGAACCCCTGACCCAGGGGCCATGAACATTACAATTTTGGAAGAGCCACTCTTCCTCATCATAACTATGTACATATTTCGTTGCCTAAATACCCAGGAGCAGAGGAGAAGAATTTTAAAAAATTAATGCATTTTCACTAAACAAGCCCCACCCTAGCGCTAGAACCCCTGACCCTGGGGCCATGAACTTCACAATTTTGGTAGAGAGCCCATTGTTTATTACAATCATGCCAGCAGTTTGACTGCTTGATGTTCAGGAGTAAAAAAGAAGATTTTTTAAAGATTACATAATAATTTTGATGGTTTTAGCCCCACCCCTCAGACCCGGGTGGGGGGGGGGGGCTATGAATTTTACAATTTTTACTCCTCGTCACCAATAGATGCTATATGCACTATAGCTATTTGGTTGAAATTGGTTTAGTGGATTCAGAAAAAAAGCTAAAAATGTTCAAAAGTTTACGACCGACAAACGACGTACAAGGAACGACGACGCCCCCCCCCCCCCCACATAGCAATAGGTCATCGGAGTGACTCTGGTGACCTAATAAAATGTTTTCTTTGATGATTCATGCAGGATTCATGCAGGATATGAAGGTGGCGACATTGCAAAAAAAAAAAATACATAGCACGCGTTAAGCATTTTTTTCTCTTAAAAGCCGATCGGCCAGAAAAGCTGTCACTTGTGTTGAAGCATCCTTAGGTAGGCTTGATTCAAGTTCGTAACGGGGGTTATGTATTTTTTCTGCAATGTCGCTACGAAGTACCTTCATAACCCGCATGAATTACCAAGCATTTTATCGTTAAAAAAACCCTTTTCTCTTTGGGATACATATTTGGAATAAGGGGGAAAGTTATTAAAAGGCAAAGTTATTAAAGACTGGTAAATAAATATTTTTCATATATCTCTAATTTCAGACTAGGAATGAGATACGTGACATGGATGAATTACGTGGTACAATTTAAAGTTCTGGGGTTTTTTGGGGTTTTTTTCCCTTGCCGCCTGGACGTTGAAAGCTAATGCAAAACAAAAAAAGAATCCACTACGCTGTATTGAACAGCAATATTCATTCATTCAGAGAGAGAGAGAGAGAGAGAGAGAGAGAGAGAGAGAGAGAGAGAGAGAGAAATATAGAGATTGTCAGTACTCACTACACGTGTAATACATTAAATTGTACATCAAAAGAGCCCGGCTTTCAGTATACTTAAGTTCTTTGATTTCTTTCTAGTATAGTTATGGTTTATTATTTCTCTATTTTTTCTCATAAGATTGTGTTTCTTATTTAATGACATTGTAATATAAATTTTAAATAGACTTACCAAACATTAACATAACTTAGGGACTATTTCTTCAACTGCCGTATAATTTGGCAATTTTATACAAGAACTTATTATATTTTTAAAAATGTAGTAATAAACAAAATGTAGCTCCATTGGATGTGAATAGGTTGAAATTTCTGTTAAGTGACAATTACGGGAAAAAAGTTTTTTTTATATAATTACACTTGACTGTATTGTTTATTTCAATAAATAGTACGCCACAACATGGAAGTGTCCCATACCATCTTAATTCTTTTTTATTATATCATCAATAGTACTCATTATTCTCGCTTAAAATTCCCACCCCACCTACTGCACCCAGTCGCAAGAGAGTAAAATTTCGAAATCATCAAATTTTACAGTTTATACCTTAAATGATTGACCTTTTCAGGATGGAAGGGGTATTAAATTTTGCAATCTTGAATCGTTTTTTTCTTCAAAAGATACACAGCAAATTTAGTCAAGATTTGGACAGAAGTTTTGTAAAGGAACTAAGCATTTATTACTATTCATTATGTTATTTTATGCATTTTGAAATATTGCTACGAATTGTTCGCCATAAACATGGAATGGAAGAAAGGGGGAAAATCTACTAAATAATAGGCTTTCCGTCGGGGTAACCTAGCTATAAAAAAGGGGAAATACCCCTTTATAGCCAACTTTCCGTAGGGGGAAAATCTAATATATAGCTTTTTTCTGGGGGGGGGGGGGGGGAGAGATGCTGCTATATAGCCTTTTCCGGGGGGGGGGGGGTAGCTAAACGAAAAGGGCACTATATAATTACACCGGTAATCACGTAGATTCTTTATTAAATTCATTTTCTACAAAACCAAGTGCGATTTGTTTGTTAAAAAATTGCTTTGGATACAAAACAATTTAATCTTTAAATTTAATTAATTAATTTGAGGGCGACGGCGATATTCCAGAATATTTGTCTTGATGTGACAGGAAAGCCCAGGGGCTCGTTTCATAAAGAGGCCTACGTCTAGGCGTAACCTTAGTCTGGGTGTAATCCTTGGACTACGTTCGGAAATGGGACTAAAATGCGTTTCATAAAGAGGCGTAAATTTAAGACGGACTATATTTTGGTCATAAGTCTACGTCTACTATTGTTTGGGCGTAAATATTTAGTCTGTTTACTATAATGGCGACCTTGCTCGTTATACAAAGACGAGAGCGAAGACGATTAAGGAGGGAAAGGGTGTTTCTAGACAGAAATAATGTCTTAGAAAGTATGCACGACATCGACCTAATTAGCAGATATCTATATTTCCAAGACATGTCATCCTTGATATTGTGTCCAAAGTAGATGAATACGTGGAAAGGTTCATGCTATACCAACGTTCATTCAGGAAGAATTTCATATTTCACTTTTTCCTACAATTTTAAAATAAATAAGATTTAAATGACTGAATATTTTTGTATTTTTGTATTTTATTTTGATTTACTACATGTTTGTGTGTATATCAAATAGTATACATGGGAGCACTAATGAAAACGATAATTATTTTGATAATAATTATGCAAAATATTATATTTGAAATAAATTGAATGTCGCAAGTGACGGCTGATATAACAATTGTTGTATAAATGTATCTAATTTACATGTAGGTACTTGTCACACTAAGATATTTGGCTAAAGCTGACTTTTTTTCCGAAGTTGGGGATTTGCACGGCATTTCGAGGTCATCTGTGTGTCGTATAATTCATAATGGTATATCTCTTTATAGTACATTTTGCAGTATAATAGATTAAATTATATAAAGATATTATTTGTTGATTAGATCAAGTAAATGTACAAGAGTATTTCTTTCATTTGAAAACTTGGAATTTTACTCATTTCAATAATTTTCAATAATCATTATTCAATTCAGATATAAAGAGCTCACGGGAATTTATTTTGTAATAACATGGCAGATACTGTATCATTAATTATACAGAGGGCGATTAATTTCATTTTAATTGGTTTTTTTTCCACTTCAGTTTGCTATGCTATAAATGCAATTGTAGATAACATATAATATAGAATTTTTGTATTATTTTATATTTGATTGTATATTCAGAATATTTATTGATTTTAAAGGTCTTGTTTCTTATATCCAGTACAAGGTCGAATGTTACCTAACTTATGGGTCAGTTAGGAGATATGGTTGATCCTTCTTTACAAATTGTGTATTCTAGGTGGTCAGTATTAAAAAGACGATAAACATATTACTCTAATTTTTGATTACAACTAAGTATTGAGACCAACCACTAGGGTTATTAATAAATTCATCAAATATTTCATGTACGTGATCACTGTTTGAGTAAAGATAATAATGTTGAATTTTGACAAAGTGTATTATTATAGACCAGTGCTGATATTGGTGTTATGAAATAAGAAATTGAAAATTTGGCAATAGCGTACTTTTAATTAAGATTATGAAACAGTGATCACCGGCTGACCACATGCGGTCAAGTCACACGGGTACTAAGAAAGTTAACAAGTTAATTTGGAAACGTCATGGAAACCGGTTCTGAGGTATAAAATGGCCAAGCGAGCCCTGACAACCTCAGTTGCGGTTTCTCCTTAATAAAATTACAAAGATATATAACTTGTTTTCTTTTGAGGCCAAGACTAGAGGCTGAAAGCAAGCTACTTGATCCATTGCCCCCGCTAGCCAAGCATCCCCGCAATCCACATCAAATTTAAATACAACAATTACCTAGCTCCATCTGAATCTGACCTATAGCTTTGAGAGAGAGAGAGAGAGAGAGAGAGAGAGAGAGAGAAAGAGAAAGAGAGAGAAAGACGTTGATACAGAATCTGATCTTAGTCATTCTTTAAAAGTATATGGAATAATTTTAGTACGTATGTATGTATTTTTCTATGAAATTAAGTTTCCAGAGTAACTTTACACCTAAACATTCAATTAGGACTATGTGTGGATCTGGAGATAGTTTAAAGTTGCCCCCCCCCCTCAAAAAAAAAAAAATTAAAAAAAATTTAATCTTATTTAATTTATATCATCAAAAAAGACCTTGGACCCTCCCTGGGAAAAATTATCCTTAGGACCCCCATTGGAAAAATCTCTAGCTTCGAACCTCCCACCCTCCGGCCCCCTCGAGGAAAATAGATGTACCGGTAAATGTTGACATATTATTTTATACTTTCAGCTTTCACTCTGTTCCTGATATTAAAGGTCCATAACTCGTATGCTGAAGTAACATTATTAGCACAGCAGTTTGTGCGGGCCGGCCTACCATGTTTGATTTCATAGGAGAGAATTTGACCAAAGTCAGATAACTCATAAATATGAAATAAAACTGTTTGGTCGATTGATAGACCAGATGTTGTCCCATCAATATATAATGAATTCTTTGCTTGGCAGGACTAGAATACTGGTAACTAAAGGGTAGTACATGTAGATGACCCCTTGATTTGGAAACCACAAGGTCAAAAGTCAAGGGTCAAACTACCCTGTACATTACCCAATCGACTAAACATTGTCCATTTAATATCTAGAATACTTTTTTTTGCCTCACATCAAGCTTTAATCACTGGAACCCATTTAGGTGTAGATGACCCTTATTGATTTTATGTCAACTTGAAAACTAAAATCAAAACTACTAGAGATGTAGCGAAAACAATTCTTTGCCTTAAGTGATGTTGTACAATTTACATTACATTTTTCAGACCTTTGAGAAATTAATCTATATAAAGTACTAAAGTTAATATTTTCAACTTCAAACAGAGTAACCAGAGTTATTTGGAGGATTGTATTTAAAGTACTCAATGTCAAATTCCAGCATCTGTGTCAATTCTTGATTCAGTGTCAAGTAGGTATTAATAAATCTGTAATCTAATACATGTATTGATATATTCTGAAATATTGATCCTAAGGCACTTAATAATGTAAACATTTCTTTAAAGAAGTAGGTCAACTTCTCCTACCTATTGAAAATTATATCAATTAAATATACATGCACACATATTTCATTTCACTATAGTTAGAGAACTATCTATCAAAGAATAAGAAATGTTTGCAATGTCAAAAGCCTTTGTTATAATATAAGAAACCACATTAACAACGTACTGATAGTTTACATTTATTAACACATAACCAGTGTATTTACATGTAAATATATAGAAAGTAATCATATATACTTGAAAAATACACAGTCTCTGAAATGTGACAGTCACCACAGTTTGATGAAACATAACATATAAATAAGCAGTTTGGTAATACATGTATTTGATAAAATTATCGATAGTTTGTTAAATTATTATACATTTAAACACAATCATTGTATTAACATATATGATGGTCATTTTGTAGACATGTAACTTAATGATCACAGTTTGTTTACATGTAAAATTGGATTTTCTTCACGTTACCTGTTTTATATTCAGCAACAAAGAGGTTGTCTCTGGTGTCCACACATAAACCAAATGAATTCTGTAAATGACAGTTGTCAATGTAGCGGAGGAACTGTCCGTCCTGATCCAGGATGTGGATACAGTCGTTGTTAAAGTCTGCAGTCAGGATCCGACCCTGGCTGTCTGTTGTGATGCCGATTGGACTAAATGGTTTCTTGGTAGTAGAGGGAGGACCGGTGTACGTAAATCGGAGTTTTCCGGCCTGATTGACCACCACTACTGCACGGGCATGATTGTCAGCTACACAGATATCTAGGTTCTTGTTCTCACTGATGTATTTAGTGTAACGATCATCAGATGAATAGAGAGGTTGTCCTTTGTCATCGTATTGAATTGTTTGTTTCTCTGAGGAGCCAGAATAACACACAACTTTTGTTTGTTTCTTATCATCACTGTCCATGATTACCAGGAGGTCACCAGAGGAGGTACTACAGACATAGCAAGGTCCCCACCCCCATGGTCTAATCACTGTCTGTATCTGTGTATTCTTCACTATGTTCACAGTTCTATCAATGTAATCAGTATAAACTAGTTCACCACTCTGTGTCACTGTTATGTCCCCTGGTTTGTTCCCTGACTTGGTTTTGATTGACTTCACTAGTTTACCGTGGAGATTGTAGAGTCTCATCATGTTGTCATTACCACACATCCACACTTCATTATCACTCAGACAGGACACACATCGTAATGCATTAGGTTCTCCATACTTGGTGTTTATATCTGTGATGATCCGTGGTACATCAATGAGTGGTCTGTCTGGGGGAGAGGACTCAGCACCGGGAGAATCCATTGTGTGGCCATGTTCTTCTGTTTTGATAGATAATGCTGACAGAGAACCAATCTGCTGATAAATTTGATTTTTGCTAATATTCTGAGGGGTGAATCTTGGTAAGGAAACTGTGAGTTTAGGAGGTAATCTTCTGAATTCAGCATTCCTGGATTTGTAGGTAGAGACAAGACTGACATTATTGGAATTCAGTAATTTATTTAGATCAGCAATGCTCTGTTCAATTTCAGAAATACAGCATTTGATTTCATTTTCCTGCTTATTTAGGACAACCAGGTGTTTGGATTCCATTTCACCCACCTTAGATTTCAGTTTCTTGATGGCAATGTCTATTTCTCTGTGCAAGTTTTCTCCATGTTTGTCAAGAGCTGTTGTTAATTTCTTGGAATTTTTATTCAGATCAGTTTTCTGAACTGGGATGTTGGATACAATCTCTTGGTATTTAGGATAAATGGAATTTTCTAATTCTTGTAGATCTTTTTTTAAGGCTTCTTTCGTGGTATCTAGTATTTTTAAAATGCCAACAAGCTTGTGTCCTAGATGTTCACCAGAAGAGACACACTCCACACAGATAGGAATGTTACATTGTTCACAATGAAGGTTACATAATTGGGTGGAATGTTTTAAACATTTAGGAGTAAGTCCCCTCTTTTTAAATGGCACCACTTTGTGTTCTTTGGATTCATCTAAGAGGTGTTTTCCCACGCAGGCTACACACAGATGTATATGACAAATGTCACAGTACATAGGGGGGCCCGGAGTTTCACAGAGATGACACCGTAACACATCCTGGGCCAAAGTACTGGGGTCCATGGTCATACACCTTGATGAAATTTTTGGATGATTTCTGAAAGAATAAAAGAACAATTACATGAATGTTATATTAGCAAACTTGTTTTTTATTAATTCTATGTCATTTTTGTATGTGTAGTCAAAAGTGTACTCGCATAAATGGGAGGTAGGATCAAGAGCCCCCCCCCCCCACGCTCTACTGACTGAGCTATAGTGTTAACCAGTTTCAGGTTGTGTCCCCTCCCAATCTCATACATGGGTCCCTGGGGGGAGGTGATTTTTATTTTTTAAGTTGGGGGGGGGGGGGGTCCAAGCCCTACATTTTAGTATCTTTACTTTTGTAAATTATTTTACGTTTTTCTATGAGGGATAGGTTTCGGGGACTCCTGACAACCTCTTTATTGACATTGACAATGGTTAAAGAGGTATTTTTCCAGAACTCAAATTTCGGGATGTCCTTAACGTAAAGGGTATGTGAGGCCGTGGTGTGGGGTGCGGGGGGGGGGGGGGGGCTCGGCACCCCCAGGCGTGGATCCAGAAAATTTTTCAAAGGTCGGGGTTGAGGGGAAATTAGTCCGAAATATTTGACGTTTTCCTGGCTTTTTTGACGATTTTGATAGTTTACATGCCAGGAAAACGTCAGAACCGGCGCCATTACGACAACAGGAAATTTGCCGGCTCCAACTGGAGGCGGCATTTTCGGCTCGATTTTAAATATTTTCGAGTTGAATCAAATGTTTCACTCACAACTAATTAATAAAACGATGATTTTAATGCTCACTAATATCGCTTTTATGTGTCCTTACATCCAATAAACAAGCTGTTGAACACATTCCATCGAACTGTTGAGATTTGTTTTAATTTCGTGTATTTTTGAAATCTCGCGAAAAAAAAGGTCAACAACACTATTGTTTATCAGAGTGATTATTAAAACGGCAATAAAATTATATTTTAAGCTGTATTATTGATTTCATTTGAGTTTGCTTGCTATATTTAGAGGGCTTGATGGTCGTGGCCAGGTTTATACTGTATTGGTCTCCTTTACAAGAGAAGCTTTAGATAAAAATATAAGACAATACCCAAATTGTATAGATTTCTTCCTTACTAAATTCAAAAGGTAAAAAATATGGATTTTTTCCTTCTTAAACAATAGATTATACTTTAACAAAACATATCTTAAAATTTTAGGTAGATCTGATGGTTAATTTGTTGACCATCCAGCCTATAAATATAAATTAAGGTGGATAGACCAGGTGTTGTCCAATCAATATATGATGAATTCTTTGCTGGGCAGCTGGCATCAAACTAGTATATATACTTGTACCTTAAAGGGAGTAGATGACCAGTATAATTGATTAAGAAAATCACAATCGACTAAGCAATATCATATAATATTTTAAGAATCATTTTTAGCTACACATTAAACTTAAATCACTGGAACCCATTTAGAAGTAGATGACACTTATTGATTTTAGAATAACAAGTTCAAAGGTCAAACTACTTGTGATGTCGACTTGAAAACTAATATTAAAACTACTACAGATTTTGCCTTGATGTTGTACAATTTTCATTACATTTTTCAGACCTTTGAGAAAGTAAACTATATTAAACATCGTAGGCGTCAGAAGCGGGGTTGAAAAGAAAAAAAAAAGAATAAGAAAAAAAGGAATAACCTTTATCGCCAATCCTCAAAATCCTAATTCGGTTAGGGGGAGGGTTAACCGTGGTGCATTGTTAATTATTTTCAGATTAAACACTTGATGTGAGATTTAAAAAATTTGAAAGATTCATTCATTCATTATGGTTATGTCTCTTTGCAAAAAATAAAGGGGGGGACCTATGTAAAGTTATTATTTTCACCTTCAAATATTGTATCCAAGAATTTTTGTTAGGAGGTTTGTATCTAAAGTACTCAATGTCAATTCCAGCATCTGTGTCAATTCTTGAATCAGTGTCAAGAAGTTACACTGTATTAATAAATCTGAAAACCTATACTATTTATATTCTGAAATATTGATCCCAAGGCACTCGATAATGTAAACATTTCTTTCCAGAGGTAGGTCAAGTTCTCCTATCTATTGAATAGTTATTGCCTGACGTCATGACGTCAGGCATAGTTCCCTTCTCCGAAACAGTGCGGACAATGGGAGCAAGCAATATCAAGATTTTTCACAAAAAGATTAACCGATGCATGTTTAATGTGTCAGCATTTACATTCACAATTCATGAAAATGTTATATTGGATGTAATAACAACAGTAAGAGTTTTCAAGTAAAAGGGCTGTTCACCATGCGCGTGTGTGGTTACCCCATATCCAAGATATTCGAGTTTTATATTACTTGAATTTTCACTGTGCCCAGCCGATCTCTTAAGTTAAAATCACTGAGCTTGTTAAGAAACTGACGTATATAGTTCTTCATTTCCGTATTAAATACTGCCACCCGTCATTAGCAAACAGTGCACACATCTGTGCTTAATCAGAGTCTACACGAGTGCGACCAGAAAAACGGTGCAGGTGTTGCGTAACCAATCCGTCGTTTAAAAAAAAAGAAGAGATTGTGTGATAACGAACAATAATTATGAAAGAAATATAATTATTGTAATCATGTAAGCAATATTCATTAGTGAAACAATTGTCAATCGAAAAATGACCTATATTTTCGTGAAAAAGACTGAGGAGGCAGCTAACGTAGGAATATGAATACTTCCCATTTACATTTCTTGGGGTGGGGTGTTTTTTCAAAATAATTTTACGTTAATTTTGTTTTCTTCCGCGTATTACATATACATCGATTTTCTAAACATTTAATGTAATGTTGTATCTGCTGATCATGAACAGATCTAGAACTATATTATTCAGCGCAATTATGTAAATAGTACCTGACTTTAGTAATACCGGTATATCTTGAATAGATAGTAGGCACTGATCGAATATATTAAAAATAGATTAGCCATATTTTGAACAGTGGAAAGGGGGAGAGGGTCTTCGCAACAAGTTGTAACATATTGTCTAATACGGTACAATGTATGTAATAATTGGTGTTGGATTATTATCATTACCAAAGAATCATCCGTTTTGATTAATGTGCACAGTGCTCAGTGTACAATTTTGATTACGTTCTTTATTATTATTTCTTGATAATCATTTTACTGATTTATTAACAAACTACTAACCTTCACACTCCCAACATGGCGATTTGGGTATTTTCTTTTCCGCGTCTGGTTTCCTGTACAATCATCACGTGATTTCTATTTGTAGGTCAATGGGTCGCCTCCTTCCTGCAATGTTCAAATTATATTGTAAACATCTGTTTGTGATGGGACTCACTCAGAATATTGACAATGGTTAAAGAGGTATTTTTCCAGAACTCAAATTTCGGGATGTCCTTAACGTAAAGGGAATGTAAGGCCGTGGTGTGGGGTGCGGGGGGGGGGGGGGGCTCGGCACCCCCAGGCGTGGATCCAGAAAATTTTTCAAAGGTCGGGGTTGAGGGGAAATTAGTCCGAAATATTTGACGTTTTCCTGGCTTTTTTGACGATTTTGATAGTTTACATGCCAGGAAAACGTCAGAACCGGCGCCATTACGACAACAGGAAATTTGCCGGCTCCAACTGGAGGCGGCATTTTCGGCTCGATTTTAAATATTTTCGAGTTGAATCAAATGTTTCACTCACAACTAATTAATAAAACGATGATTTTAATGCTCACTAATATCGCTTTTATGTGTCCTTACATCCAATAAACAAGCTGTTGAACACATTCCATCGAACTGTTGAGATTTGTTTTAATTTCGTGTATTTTTGAAATCTCGCGAAAAAAAAGGTCAACAACACTATTGTTTATCAGAGTGATTATTAAAACGGCAATAAAATTATATTTTAAGCTGTATTATTGATTTCATTTGAGTTTGCTTGCTATATTTAGAGGGCTTGATGGTCGTGGCCAGGTTTATACTGTATTGGTCTCCTTTACAAGAGAAGCTTTAGATAAAAATATAAGACAATACCCAAATTGTATAGATTTCTTCCTTACTAAATTCAAAAGGTAAAAAATATGGATTTTTTCCTTCTTAAACAATAGATTATACTTTAACAAAACATATCTTAAAATTTTAGGTAGATCTGATGGTTAATTTGTTGACCATCCAGCCTATAAATATAAATTAAGGTGGATAGACCAGGTGTTGTCCAATCAATATATGATGAATTCTTTGCTGGGCAGCTGGCATCAAACTAGTATATATACTTGTACCTTAAAGGGAGTAGATGACCAGTATAATTGATTAAGAAAATCACAATCGACTAAGCAATATCATATAATATTTTAAGAATCATTTTTAGCTACACATTAAACTTAAATCACTGGAACCCATTTAGAAGTAGATGACACTTATTGATTTTAGAATAACAAGTTCAAAGGTCAAACTACTTGTGATGTCGACTTGAAAACTAATATTAAAACTACTACAGATTTTGCCTTGATGTTGTACAATTTTCATTACATTTTTCAGACCTTTGAGAAAGTAAACTATATTAAACATCGTAGGCGTCAGAAGCGGGGTTGAAAAGAAAAAAAAAGAATAAGAAAAAAAGGAATAACCTTTATCGCCAATCCTCAAAATCCTAATTCGGTTAGGGGGAGGGTTAACCGTGGTGCATTGTTAATTATTTTCAGATTAAACACTTGATGTGAGATTTAAAAAATTTGAAAGATTCATTCATTCATTATGGTTATGTCTCTTTGCAAAAAATAAAGGGGGGGGACCTATGTAAAGTTATTATTTTCACCTTCAAATATTGTATCCAAGAATTTTTGTTAGGAGGTTTGTATCTAAAGTACTCAATGTCAATTCCAGTATCTGTGTCAATTCTTGAATCAGTGTCAAGAAGTTACACTGTATTAATAAATCTGAAAACCTATACTATTTAAATTCTGAAATATTGATCCCAAGGCACTCGATAATGTAAACATTTCTTTCCAGAGGTAGGTCAAGTTCTCCTATCTATTGAATAGTTATTGCCTGACGTCATGACGTCAGGCATAGTTCCCTTCTCCGAAACAGTGCGGACAATGGGAGCAAGCAATATCAAGATTTTTCACAAAAAGATTAACCGATGCATGTTTAATGTGTCAGCATTTACATTCACAATTCATGAAAATGTTATATTGGATGTAATAACAACAGTAAGAGTTTTCAAGTAAAAGGGCTGTTCACCATGCGCGTGTGTGGTTACCCCATATCCAAGATATTCGAGTTTTATATTACTTGAATTTTCACTGTGCCCAGCCGATCTCTTAAGTTAAAATCACTGAGCTTGTTAAGAAACTGACGTATATAGTTCTTCATTTCCGTATTAAATACTGCCACCCGTCATTAGCAAACAGTGCACACATCTGTGCTTAATCAGAGTCTACACGAGTGCGACCAGAAAAACGGTGCAGGTGTTGCGTAACCAATCCGTCGTTTAAAAAAAAAGAAGAGATTGTGTGATAACGAACAATAATTATGAAAGAAATATAATTATTGTAATCATGTAAGCAATATTCATTAGAGAAACAATTGTCAATCGAAAAATGACCTATATTTTCGTGAAAAAGACTGAGGAGGCAGCTAACATAGGAATATGAATACTTCCCATTTACATTTCTTGGGGTGGGGTGTTTTTTCAAAATAATTTTACGTTAATTTTGTTTTCTTCCGCGTATTACATATACATCGATTTTCTAAACATTTAATGTAATGTTGTATCTGCTGATCATGAACAGATCTAGAACTATATTATTCAGCGCAATTATGTAAATAGTACCTGACTTTAGTAATACCGGTATATCTTGAATAGATAGTAGGCACTGATCGAATATATTAAAAATAGATTAGCCATATTTTGAACAGTGGAAAGGGGGAGAGGGTCTTCGCAACAAGTTGTAACATATTGTCTAATACGGTACAATGTACGTAATAATTGGTGTTGGATTATTATCATTACCAAAGAATCATCAGTTTTGATTAATGTGCACAGTGCTCAGTGTACAATTTTGATTACGTTCTTTATTATTATTTCTTGATAATCATTTTACTGATTTATTAACAAACTACTAACCTTCACACTCCCAACATGGCGATTTGGGTATTTTCTTTTCCGCGTCTGGTTTCCTGTACAATCATCACGTGATTTCTATTTGTAGGTCAATGGGTCGCCTCCTTCCTGCAATGTTCAAATTATATTGTAAACATCTGTTTGTGATGGGACTCACTCAGAATATTGACAATGGTTAAAGAGGTATTTTTCCAGAACTCAAATTTCGGGATGTCCTTAACGTAAAGGGAATGTATGGCCGTGGTGTGGGGTGCGGGGGGGGGGGGGGGGGCTCGGCACCCCCAGGCGTGGATCCAGAAAATTTTTCAAAGGTCGGGGTTGAAGGGAAATTAGTCCGAAATATTTGACGTTTTCCTGGCTTTTTTGACGATTTTGATAGTTTACATGCCAGGAAAACGTCAGAACCGGCGCCATTACGACAACAGGAAATTTGCCGGCTCCAACTGGAGGCGGCATTTTCGGCTCGATTTTAAATATTTTCGAGTTGAATCAAATGTTTCACTCACAACTAATTAATAAAACGATGATTTTAATGCTCACTAATATCGCTTTTATGTGTCCTTACATCCAATAAACAAGCTGTTGAACACATTCCATCGAACTGTTGAGATTTGTTTTAATTTCGTGTATTTTTGAAATCTCGCGAGAAAATAGGTCAACAACACTATTGTTTATCAGAGTGATTATTAAAACGGCAATAAAATTATATTTTAAGCTGTATTAATGATTTCATTTGAGTTTGCTTGCTATATTTAGAGGGCTTGATGGTCGTGGCCAGGTTTATACTGTATTGGTCTCCTTTACAAGAGAAGCTTTAGATAAAAATATAAGAAAATACCCAAATTGTATAGATTTCTTCCTTACTAAATTTAAAAGGTAAAAAATATGGATTTTTTCCTTCTTAAACAATAGATTATACTTTAACAAAACATATCTTAAAATTTTAGGTAGATCTGATGGTTAATTTGTTGACCATCCAGCCTATAAATATAAATTAAGGTGGATAGACCAGGTGTTGTCCAATCAATATATGATGAATTCTTTGCTGGGCAGCTGGCATCAAACTAGTATATATACTTGTACCTTAAAGGGAGTAGATGACCAGTATAATTGATTAAGAAAATCACAATCGACTAAGCAATATCATATAATATTTTAAGAATCATTTTTAGCTACACATTAAACTTAAATCACTGGAACCCATTTAGAAGTAGATGACACTTATTGATTTTAGAATAACAAGTTCAAAGGTCAAACTACTTGTGATGTCGACTTGAAAACTAATATTAAAACTACTACAGATTTTGCCTTGATGTTGTACAATTTTCATTACATTTTTCAGACCTTTGAGAAAGTAAACTATATTAAACATCGTAGGCATCAGAAGCGGGGTTGAAAAGAAAAAAAAAAGAATAAGAAAAAAAGGAATAACCTTTATCGCCAATCCTCAAAATCCTAATTCGGTTAGGGGGAGGGTTAACCGTGGTGCATTGTTAATTATTTTCAGATTAAACACTTGATGTGAGATTTAAAAAATTTGAAAGATTCATTCATTCATTATGGTTATGTCTCTTTGCAAAAAATAAAGGGGGGGGGACCTATGTAAAGTTATTATTTTCACCTTCAAATATTGTATCCAAGAATTTTTGTTAGGAGGTTTGTATCTAAAGTACTCAATGTCAATTCCAGCATCTGTGTCAATTCTTGAATCAGTGTCAAGAAGTTACACTGTATTAATAAATCTGAAAACCTATACTATTTATATTCTGAAATATTGATCCCAAGGCACTCGATAATGTAAACATTTCTTTCCAGAGGTAGGTCAAGTTCTCCTATCTATTGAATAGTTATTGCCTGACGTCATGACGTCAGGCATAGTTCCCTTCTCCGAAACAGTGCGGACAATGGGAGCAAGCAATATCAAGATTTTTCACAAAAAGATTAACTGATGCATGTTTAATGTGTCAGCATTTACATTCACAATTCATGAAAATGTTATATTGGATGTAATAACAACAGTAAGAGTTTTCAAGTAAAAGGGCTGTTCACCATGCGCGTGTGTGGTTACCCCATATCCAAGATATTCGAGTTTTATATTACTTGAATTTTCACTGTGCCCAGCCGATCTCTTAAGTTAAAATCACTGAGCTTTTAAGAAACTGACGTATATAGTTCTTCATTTCCGTATTAAATACTGCCACCCGTCATTAGCAAACAGTGCACACATCTGTGCTTAATCAGAGTCTACACGAGTGCGACCAGAAAAACGGTGCAGGTGTTGCGTAACCAATCCGTCGTTTAAAAAAAAAGAAGAGATTGTGTGATAACGAACAATAATTATGAAAGAAATATAATTATTGTAATCATGTAAGCAATATTCATTAGTGAAACAATTGTCAATCGAAAAATGACCTATATTTTCGTGAAAAAGACTGAGGAGGCAGCTAACGTAGGAATATGAATACTTCCCATTTACATTTCTTGGGGTGGGGTGTTTTTTCAAAATAATTTTACGTTAATTTTGTTTTCTTCCGCGTATTACATATACATCGATTTTCTAAACATTTAATGTAATGTTGTATCTGCTGATCATGAACAGATCTAGAACTATATTATTCAGCGCAATTATGTAAATAGTACCTGACTTTAGTAATACCGGTATATCTTGAATAGATAGTAGGCACTGATCGAATATATTAAAAATAGATTAGCCATATTTTGAACAGTGGAAAGGGGGAGAGGGTCTTCGCAACAAGTTGTAACATATTGTCTAATACGGTACAATGTATGTAATAATTGGTGTTGGATTATTATCATTACCAAAGAATCATCCGTTTTGATTAATGTGCACAGTGCTCAGTGTACAATTTTGATTACGTTCTTTATTATTATTTCTTGATAATCATTTTACTGATTTATTAACAAACTACTAACCTTCACACTCCCAACATGGCGATTTGGGTATTTTCTTTTCCGCGTCTGGTTTCCTGTACAATCATCACGTGATTTCTATTTGTAGGTCAATGGGTCGCCTCCTTCCTGCAATGTTCAAATTATATTGTAAACATCTGTTTGTGATGGGACTCACTCAGAATATTGACAATGGTTAAAGAGGTATTTTTCCAGAACTCAAATTTCGGGATGTCCTTAACGTAAAGGGAATGTAAGGCCGTGGTGTGGGGTGCGGGGGGGGGGGGGGGGCTCGGCACCCCCAGGCGTGGATCCAGAAAATTTTTCAAAGGTCGGGGTTGAGGGGAAATTAGTCCGAAATATTTGACGTTTTCCTGGCTTTTTTGACGATTTTGATAGTTTACATGCCAGGAAAACGTCAGAACCGGCGCCATTACGACAACAGGAAATTTGCCGGCTCCAACTGGAGGCGGCATTTTCGGCTCGATTATAAATATTTTCGAGTTGAATCAAATGTTTCACTCACAACTAATTAATAAAACGATGATTTTAATGCTCACTAATATCGCTTTTATGTGTCCTTACATCCAATAAACAAGCTGTTGAACACATTCCATCGAACTGTTGAGATTTGTTTTAATTTCGTGTATTTTTGAAATCTCGCGAGAAAATAGGTCAACAACACTATTGTTTATCAGAGTGATTATTAAAACGGCAATAAAATTATATTTTAAGCTGTATTAATGATTTCATTTGAGTTTGCTTGCTATATTTAGAGGGCTTGATGGTCGTGACCAGGTTTATACTGTATTGGTCTCCTTTACAAGAGAAGCTTTAGATAAAAATATAAGAAAATACCCAAATTGTATAGATTTCTTCCTTACTAAATTTAAAAGGTAAAAAATATGGATTTTTTCCTTCTTAAACAATAGATTATACTTTAACAAAACATATCTTAAAATTTTAGGTAGATCTGATGGTTAATTTGTTGACCATCCAGCCTATAAATATAAATTAAGGTGGATAGACCAGGTGTTGTCCAATCAATATATGATGAATTCTTTGCTGGGCAGCTGGCATCAAACTAGTATATATACTTGTACCTTAAAGGGAGTAGATGACCAGTATAATTGATTAAGAAAATCACAATCGACTAAGCAATATCATATAATATTTTAAGAATCATTTTTAGCTACACATTAAACTTAAATCACTGGAACCCATTTAGAAGTAGATGACACTTATTGATTTTAGAATAACAAGTTCAAAGGTCAAACTACTTGTGATGTCGACTTGAAAACTAATATTAAAACTACTACAGATTTTGCCTTGATGTTGTACAATTTTCATTACATTTTTCAGACCTTTGAGAAAGTAAACTATATTAAACATCGTAGGCATCAGAAGCGGGGTTGAAAAGAAAAAAAAAAGAATAAGAAAAAAAGGAATAACCTTTATCGCCAATCCTCAAAATCCTAATTCGGTTAGGGGGAGGGTTAACCGTGGTGCATTGTTAATTATTTTCAGATTAAACACTTGATGTGAGATTTAAAAAATTTGAAAGATTCATTCATTCATTATGGTTATGTCTCTTTGCAAAAAATAAAGGGGGGGACCTATGTAAAGTTATTATTTTCACCTTCAAATATTGTATCCAAGAATTTTTGTTAGGAGGTTTGTATCTAAAGTACTCAATGTCAATTCCAGCATCTGTGTCAATTCTTGAATCAGTGTCAAGAAGTTACACTGTATTAATAAATCTGAAAACCTATACTATTTATATTCTGAAATATTGATCCCAAGGCACTCGATAATGTAAACATTTCTTTCCAGAGGTAGGTCAAGTTCTCCTATCTATTGAATAGTTATTGCCTGACGTCATGACGTCAGGCATAGTTCCCTTCTCCGAAACAGTGCGGACAATGGGAGCAAGCAATATCAAGATTTTTCACAAAAAGATTAACCGATGCATGTTTAATGTGTCAGCATTTACATTCACAATTCATGAAAATGTTATATTGGATGTAATAACAACAGTAAGAGTTTTCAAGTAAAAGGGCTGTTCACCATGCGCGTGTGTGGTTACCCCATATCCAAGATATTCGAGTTTTATATTACTTGAATTTTCACTGTGCCCAGCCGATCTCTTAAGTTAAAATCACTGAGCTTTTAAGAAACTGACGTATATAGTTCTTCATTTCCGTATTAAATACTGCCACCCGTCATTAGCAAACAGTGCACACATCTGTGCTTAATCAGAGTCTACACGAGTGCGACCAGAAAAACGGTGCAGGTGTTGCGTAACCAATCCGTCTTTTAAAAAAAAAGAAGAGATTGTGTGATAACGAACAATAATTATGAAAGTAATATAATTATTGTAATCATGTAAGCAATATTCATTAGTGAAACAATTGTCAATCGAAAAATGACCTATATTTTCGTGAAAAAGACTGAGGAGGCAGCTAACGTAGGAATATGAATACTTCCCATTTACATTTCTTGGGGTGGGGTGTTTTTTCAAAATAATTTTACGTTAATTTTGTTTTCTTCCGCGTATTACATATGCATCGATTTTCTAAACATTTAATGTAATGTTGTATCTGCTGATCATGAACAGATCTAGAACTATATTATTCAGCGCAATTATGTAAATAGTACCTGACTTTAGTAATACCGGTATATCTTGAATAGATAGTAGGCACTGATCGAATATATTAAAAATAGATTAGCCATATTTTGAACAGTGGAAAGGGGGAGAGGGTCTTCGCAACAAGTTGTAACATATTGTCTAATACGGTACAATGTATGTAATAATTGGTGTTGGATTATTATCATTACCAAAGAATCATCAGTTTTGATTAATGTGCACAGTGCTCAGTGTACAATTTTGATTACGTTCTTTATTATTATTTCTTGATAATCATTTTACTGATTTATTAACAAACTACTAACCTTCACACTCCCAACATGGCGATTTGGGTATTTTCTTTTCCGCGTCTGGTTTCCTGTACAATCATCACGTGATTTCTATTTGTAGGTCAATGGGTCGCCTCCTTCCTGCAATGTTCAAATTATATTGTAAACATCTGTTTGTGATGGGACTCACTCAGAATATTGACAATGGTTAAAGAGGTATTTTTCCAGAACTCAAATTTCGGGATGTCCTTAACGTAAAGGGAATGTAAGGCCGTGGTGTGGGGTGCGGGGGGGGGGGGGGGCTCGGCACCCCCAGGCGTGGATCCAGAAAATTTTTCAAAGGTCGGGGTTGAGGGGAAATTAGTCCGAAATATTTGACGTTTTCCTGGCTTTTTTGACGATTTTGATAGTTTACATGCCAGGAAAACGTCAGAACCGGCGCCATTACGACAACAGGAAATTTGCCGGCTCCAACTGGAGGCGGCATTTTCGGCTCGATTTTAAATATTTTCGAGTTGAATCAAATGTTTCACTCACAACTAATTAATAAAACGATGATTTTAATGCTCACTAATATCGCTTTTATGTGTCCTTACATCCAATAAACAAGCTGTTGAACACATTCCATCGAACTGTTGAGATTTGTTTTAATTTCGTGTATTTTTGAAATCTCGCGAGAAAATAGGTCAACAACACTATTGTTTATCAGAGTGATTATTAAAACGGCAATAAAATTATATTTTAAGCTGTATTAATGATTTCATTTGAGTTTGCTTGCTATATTTAGAGGGCTTGATGGTCGTGACCAGGTTTATACTGTATTGGTCTCCTTTACAAGAGAAGCTTTAGATAAAAATATAAGAAAATACCCAAATTGTATAGATTTCTTCCTTACTAAATTTAAAAGGTAAAAAATATGGATTTTTTCCTTCTTAAACAATAGATTATACTTTAACAAAACATATCTTAAAATTTTAGGTAGATCTGATGGTTAATTTGTTGACCATCCAGCCTATAAATATAAATTAAGGTGGATAGACCAGGTGTTGTCCAATCAATATATGATGAATTCTTTGCTGGGCAGCTGGCATCAAACTAGTATATATACTTGTACCTTAAAGGGAGTAGATGACCAGTATAATTGATTAAGAAAATCACAATCGACTAAGCAATATCATATAATATTTTAAGAATCATTTTTAGCTACACATTAAACTTAAATCACTGGAACCCATTTAGAAGTAGATGACACTTATTGATTTTAGAATAACAAGTTCAAAGGTCAAACTACTTGTGATGTCGACTTGAAAACTAATATTAAAACTACTACAGATTTTGCCTTGATGTTGTACAATTTTCATTACATTTTTCAGACCTTTGAGAAAGTAAACTATATTAAACATCGTAGGCATCAGAAGCGGGGTTGAAAAGAAAAAAAAAAGAATAAGAAAAAAAGGAATAACCTTTATCGCCAATCATCAAAATCCTAATTCGGTTAGGGGGAGGGTTAACCGTGGTGCATTGTTAATTATTTTCAGATTAAACACTTGATGTGAGATTTAAAAAATTTGAAAGATTCATTCATTCATTATGGTTATGTCTCTTTGCAAAAAATAAAGGGGGGGACCTATGTAAAGTTATTATTTTCACCTTCAAATATTGTATCCAAGAATTTTTGTTAGGAGGTTTGTATCTAAAGTACTCAATGTCAATTCCAGCATCTGTGTCAATTCTTGAATCAGTGTCAAGAAGTTACACTGTATTAATAAATCTGAAAACCTATACTATTTATATTCTGAAATATTGATCCCAAGGCACTCGATAATGTAAACATTTCTTTCCAGAGGTAGGTCAAGTTCTCCTATCTATTGAATAGTTATTGCCTGACGTCATGACGTCAGGCATAGTTCCCTTCTCCGAAACAGTGCGGACAATGGGAGCAAGCAATATCAAGATTTTTCACAAAAAGATTAACCGATGCATGTTTAATGTGTCAGCATTTACATTCACAATTCATGAAAATGTTATATTGGATGTAATAACAACAGTAAGAGTTTTCAAGTAAAAGGGCTGTTCACCATGCGCGTGTGTGGTTACCCCATATCCAAGATATTCGAGTTTTATATTACTTGAATTTTCACTGTGCCCAGCCGATCTCTTAAGTTAAAATCACTGATCTTGTTAAGAAACTGACGTATATAGTTCTTCATTTCCGTATTAAATACTGCCACCCGTCATTAGCAAACAGTGCACTCATCTGTGCTTAATCAGAGTCTACACGAGTGCGACCAGAAAAACGGTGCAGGTGTTGCGTAACCAATCCGTCTTTTAAAAAAAAAGAAGAGATTGTGTGATAACGAACAATAATTATGAAAGTAATATAATTATTGTAATCATGTAAGCAATATTCATTAGTGAAACAATTGTCAATCGAAAAATGACCTATATTTTCGTGAAAAAGACTGAGGAGGCAGCTAACGTAGGAATATGAATACTTCCCATTTACATTTCTTGGGGTGGGGTGTTTTTTCAAAATAATTTTACGTTAATTTTGTTTTCTTCCGCGTATTACATATACATCGATTTTCTAAACATTTAATGTAATGTTGTATCTGCTGATCATGAACAGATCTAGAACTATATTATTCAGCGCAATTATGTAAATAGTACCTGACTTTAGTAATACCGGTATATCTTGAATAGATAGTAGGCACTGATCGAATATATTAAAAATAGATTAGCCATAGTTTAAACAGTGGAAAGGGGGAGAGGGTCTTCGCAACAAGTTGTAAAATATTGTCTATTACGGTACAATGTACGTAATAATTGGTGTTGGATTATTATCATTACCAAAGAATCATCAGTTTTGATTAAAACAAATATATATTCATACAGCTTGAATGTTTACTGAAGAAACTATATAGCCGAAGCGGGATGTGACCCGATTTTTGATCAATTGGGCGATTTCATTCATCTTGAAAAGGATACACAATTCGCGTGTCGTACTAAATGTACATTAAACAATTACTAGTCAAGTGTGTGTGCATCGTCGGATACCCACGGGTGATCGCGTCTTTTACATACATGTATATAAGACGCGATCACCCGTGGGTATCCGACGATGGTGTGTGTGTTAATTCAAATGAATAGATTTCTTCCAAAACATTCGATCCAAAGTATAATATACATGTATGTAGTTGTCACAAAACAAATGCAATAAATTCATTTGACCCCCTCCCCATGGATCAATGCAAATGGATCTAGCGCACGTTTTTCTGCGCTATAAATACACAATTTTTTCAATGGGTGGCACTGTAGCTCCCAGGTCGTCCATTCGAATTTTTTCCAGACCGGGAGCTACAGACCTGCAGCTAACCTATGTGTCGATTTCAGCTTGAGAACTAATTAACATCGTATCAGATATTTTAAGCATTATACCTTCTAATAATTTTGTACGTACATTTAAATAATTTATGAAATTGTGTTTTATTTTTAATGAGCCGTTTCCCTGTCTGCTTACGCGGTATTGATAACTTATGCACCAACAGCCAGCTGTGAAGTTTAACTCAGTATCAGGCCTCAAGATCATGAAGCAATTTCAGACTTAATTCAAAATTTTAAGAAGATATAAAATAATTGTTTGTTGTGATATGACAATTAAAATTTGTAAGTAACAACGTTAAACCAAGACACGTTTAATAGCATTTCAATTTTGTTAGTGTTTTCAATTAGGAGACGTTAACACGGTGTACAAGTTTTAACTTAAGTCCAAGTTTGCATCATGATCCTGGGGCCAGGACTCCAAAAACTATATCACTGCGATAATTGACCAAGAGTTCTCACAATAATCGTGTCTTGTTGTTTTTTTTATGGTGTAAACAATTGTCAGAAACACACTATTTAAACAGGTTTGACATTTCATTTTTCAGCAATTATGCTTCATCGATAAATTCATGATCAATCATTTTCAACGCATCAATTTAAGTTGAGGCAGTATTTATTTTGCACTTATTCCAAAGAATTCACAACATATACTGACAATGAATATTACGTACATAAATTACATTTCATTGAACTTCAACCGATCAATGGCACACTTTCTTCTACAAGTGTGCATACAAAAACTTGAAATTTACGATATAAACATGTTCAATTTTGACAATTATTACTACTGATGTTGACGCTCTACAATGACTTTCTCTCAAACACGCTAATCGACATCGGATTGTAAAACGAGTCGCAATTTCACACAGTTTTATATGTATATAAACAAACCACACTTCGTCATTTATCGAACCAAGTGACGATGTTTCAAAGATTTTCAGTACAGATTTGTTGTAAGCAAATAAGGGATCGAAGACGTCTTATGGATTTCATGGCGTGTGAACCCGTGTATCTCAATTTTGCAGCAATTGTTAGCTTTTTGTGAGGAAGCAATCGGTTCAACTCATGCGATATTCCATATACACATGTACATGTATGGTACATAGTGAACGGTAATGTAAAATATATTTGTTCACTAAACAGTTTCTGAAGAATTTCTTCACAATTAACTGAATAACGTAATTCGATGAGCGAGGTAGAATTTGTGACTTTTCTCCATATGCGCCCGTCCTTGCCTTTTTTCGTTTTTTTTTAACTGTTACATGTACGTAAACTTCGCCCCGTTTGTTCTCAAATAAACTCTGTAATTTTTAACTCGCGAGTACAACTTGATTATGAGCTTTCTTTAACATTTGCATTTATAAATGGGCGGGTCTATATAAATGCGCCAATCGGAATCTTTGTTGCGAATCGCAATTGAAATACACACCTGTTATATACTGTCATCAGTCAACGCAATGCTAGAATGTGCTTCAAAGATGACTGTAGTATTCTACAGAACTGTAGCTTTTCGGAAACATTGCCGAGATTTGCGAACCCTAGATCTATTGTCTAGTACATGCAAAGAATAAAATGAAATTTATATACACAGCTGTACGGCTCAGAAAAACGTGCGTTCAACTTTGATTTTGTTTGTTTTGTGTTTTTAAAATCTAATTTATCCTGTTGAAACATTAGATTTCATTTTACCACTACTGTTTTATTCGTAACTTGGAGAAATTGAAAAGATCCCTGAAAACATTATTTCTTTGCTCATTTTGCTTAAATCTGGTGCGGAATAGTTTACCCATATTACCATTAGTTTTATTGGATGGGGAAAAGGTCAAGGATCAAACGGCTTTGGAAATCAACATGTATAATTATAAACAGTTTTATTCTGGTCCATATCTTTTCAGTCCTTTATTGATAAAGTAGACATACATGTACCTTTGTACACAAATGATCTAGAGGTCATGGGTCAAACTTTATTACGAATACTCCTTTGCTTGTACGCTCTTAATATTTTATTATGGACATGTCCCATTAACAGTATTATTTTACTGCAAAATATCAAATAGAATGCAAATTTGAAGACATCGAAAAAAATATACATATTATACATATCAGTGGAAAACTCCTGACATTACGCAGAGTTTTTTAAATGAAAATAAAAAAAAGGATTCTTCAAAATCTCGCAAATTAAATGCAAGATTAAACAAATATGTGCTTTCCAAACAAAGGAACTGATTATGACCTTATGTAAAGCAAATGTTTTGGTGAATAATTAATAAATATTTGCTGTATATTTACTAGAAAAGTTTAATGGAGCAAGTAAATTATGTGTTTTAAAGTGTACTGAGAAGCGATAAAATAATTATATATGTGACTTTCCCGAATACATTTAAATGCTAAATACAATAGAACAAATGTACGTTAAAACGTTGATTAATAAAACTGCCGCGACAGAATATTGTATGATTTTTTTTTCAAATTTTCATTGACGTCATTCCAAAATCAATTTCCAGTTTTATCAAACAGGTTTTTGTAAACTCATTTCGTTTTCCATACACCTACACGTATTAACAGGCTATAAAGACAAAAGCAAGTGTGTTGGCCAACGAGACTGCAACTTTTTCCCCGTGAAGAAATTGTGGGAAAATGCTGTCGAGAGGGACAATAAACATACTACATGTATGCCCAAATAGTTAGTAAAAACCTGACAAGTATTTTATTATACCAAAGCCTTATTTGTTCTCGTTACTTTGAAAAATCTACAATATCTTTAAAGCACAATAGTCCAATCCACACTGTTCAAAAGTTGTTCCCCTTTGTGGTGTCAACCCAAAGGTCAAAAGGAAAACCCCCACAAATTTCCCTTCTGTATACAATCAAATATTTGGGCGTATTGTGATGAAATCGCTTTGAATTTTATTTATTCAGTCACTATGTGGTGGCAACCCACATATTGAATGAGGCATTCTAGGGCAAACAAAATACACACCGAAAACAGATTTTAATGTCAAATGATATAGATACAAACTTCTATACTACAAAGGCTACTGTGATAAATCTACGGGTTTTCCCCCAAAGATGACGGCCAAGAGACATAGCTTTTGTAAAGTGTGGATTTATATTACAAAACTACGATTTCCACATAATTATCCATGTAGGAAACTCACAACCAGTTGTGCATGTAAGCGTTAAGTATTAGTTCATGTATGCGATACTGGCCGCGGGTTTTCAACGACAATAATTATCAATACTTGTAATATGTCAGATTCAAACGATGCCACCGTCTAACAGTACTTTCAGTACTTTGATTTAATTGTTTGTCAAGATGTTTTGGAAGAAGCCACCCCACAAACTTTAAAAAAAACCAAAGCTACTTGCTTGAATATCCTTTCTTATTTCCTATGGTTGGAAATTTTAAAAAATGCATTTCAGTTGATTTGCATCTTAATATTATAATAACAAATACAATTTAAAAATTGACTGTTTAATTTTTTTCTTTCAGGCTTACATGCAGTTATTTGATATGTGTACATTCCTAAAATAATTTGAATTAATGAAATAATTTAATTTCAAGTCATATACATGCACTGGATCAATGAAAAGTTTCTTTTAAATTTAAGCACGTTCCGTTTTTGAATTTATGATCAGCAGCGAAAATAAATTCATTTCTTTTAAGATAGCCGAATTGATACATGCATGCTTCCACTAAATAATTTTGTTTAGTCGGTAAGGTTTTTGGAAAGCTATTACTTGTATCAATTACATATATATATACACGCACACATATTTATTTCACTATAGTTAGAGAACTACATGTATCTACCCAAGAATAAGAAATGTTTACAATGTCAAAAGCCTTTGTAATAATATAAGAAACTGCATTAACAACGTACTGATAGTTTACATTTATTAACACATAACCAGTTTATTTACGTGTAAAATATATAGATAGTACTAAGTAATTATATATACATGAACAATACACAGTCTCTGAATTGTGACAGTCACAACAGTTTGATGAAACTTAACATATAAAATAAACAGAATTTGATAATACATGCATTTGATATGATTATAGATGGTGTTAATGTACATGTATTACAACATTTAAACACAATCAATTTATTTACATTGACATTTGATGTTCACTTTGTAGACATGTAATTTCATGATCACAGTTTGTTTACATGTAATATTGGATTTTCTTCACTTTACCTGTTTTTCAATCACTCACAAAGAGGTTGTCTCTGGTGTCCACACATACACCGAATGGATGCTGTAAATGACAGTTGTCAATGTAGCGAAGGAACTGTCCGTCCTGATCCAGGATGTGGATACGGTGGTTGTTACTTTCTGTTGTCAGGATCCGACTCTGGCTGTCTGTAGTGATGCCGACTGGATCAAATGGTTTCTTGGTAGTAGAGGGAGGACCAGTGTAGGTAAACCGGAGTTTCACGGCCTGATTGACCACCACTACTGCACGGGCTTTATTGTCAGCTACACAGATATCTAGGTTCTTGTTCTCACTGATGTATTTAGCGTAATCATCATATGAATAGAGAGGTTGTCCTTTGTCATTGTACTGAATCGTTTGTTTCACTGTGGAGCCAGAGTAACGCACAACTTTTGTTTGTTTAGTATCATCAGTGGTCATGACAACCAGGAGGTCATCAGAGGAGGTAATACAGACAAAGCCAGGTAACCACCCCTGTAGTCTGATCACTGTCTGTATCTGTGTATTCTTCACTATGTTCACAGTTCTATCATTGTGATCAGTATAAACTAGTTCACCACTCTGTGTCACTGCTATGTCCTTTGGTATCTCCCCTGACTTGGTTTGGATTGACTTCACTAGTTTACCGTGGAGGTTGTAGAGTCTCATCATGTTGTCCTGACCACACGTCCACAGTTCATCATCACTCAGACAGGCCACACTATATAAATTATTAGATTCTCCATATTCTGTGTTTATATCTGTGATGATCCGTGGTACATCAATGAGTGTTCTGTCTGGAGGAGAGGACTCAGCACCGGGAGAATCCATTGTGTAGCTTTGTTCTTCTGTTTTGATGGATAATGCTGACAGAGAACCAATCTGCTGATAAATCTGTTCTTTGTTAATCTTCTGAGGGGTAAATCTTGGCAAGGAAGCTGTGAGTTTACGAGGCAGTCTTCTGAATTCAGCAATCTTGGAGTTGTAGGTAGAGACAAGACTGACATCATTGGAGTTTAGTACTTTCTTTAGATCAGCAATATTTTGAGTGATTTCAGAAATGGTGCGATTGATTTCATTTTCCTGCTTATCAAGGACAACCAGGTGTTTGGATTCCATTTCATCCACATCAGATTTCAGTTTCTTGATGACAATGTCTATTTCTCTGTGCAAGTATTCTCCATGTTTGTCTAGAGTTGTTGTTAATTTCTTGGAATTTTTATTAAGATCAGCTTTCTGAAATGGGATGTTAGATGCAATTTCTTTGTATTTAGGATAAATGGAATTTTCTAATTCTTGTAAATCTTTCTGTAAAGCTTCCTTCTTTGAATCAAGCAGCTTTAATAAGCTTACTTGTTTGTGTCCCACATGTTCACCAGAGAAGACACATTCCAAACAAATGGGAAGGTCACATTGTTCACAATAAATGTCACTTAATTGTGTGGAATGTTTTAAACATTTAGGATTAAGTCCCCTCTTTTTAAATGACACCACTTTGTGTTCTTTGGATTCATCTAAGAGATGTTTTCCAACGCAGTCTACACATAGATGTATATGACAAATGTCACAGTACATAGGGGGGCCCGGGGTCTCACAAAGATGACACCGTAATACATCCTGGGCCCAAGTACGGCGGTCCATGGTCAGATACCTTGATTGGATTTTAAGATGAGTTCTTGAAGAACAAAAGAACTGTTACATGTATTAAAAGCAAACACTTTTTAACTAATGTCATTTGTGTATGTGTAGTCAAAAGTGCAGTCACAAGGATGGGAGGTAGGATCTAGAGCCCCCCCTCCTTCCACTAATTGACAGAGATAGGACAGGGGTAATTACATTTGTATATATCGATCAGGACAAGGTACAGTGTATTTCCTTATAGCCTTACTGTAGACTTTTATTTAATCTGCTTATCAGATATTACTGCCCCATCTCATGCACGGGTCCTAAAAATTTCAGTGGGGGTCATTTTGTTTTCAAGTTGGGTTGGTGTGGGGGTGGGGGGTGGTACAAGCCCTATTTTTGGTAATTTTACTTTTGTGAATTATATTACGTTTTTCTATGAGGGACTCATGATACCTCCTCCCCATCAGGATCCGCTCCGCGCATTTTTCAATTTTTAAGGGATTGCTTGGACGGTCCGTTCACCCCCCCCCCCACCCACGACACCCAATAATGTCTAATTTATTCGGTAACTCATGGGAAAACATTGATATAATGTGCACAATACCCAGTTCTTGGTGATGTTCTTCATTATTATTTCTTATTTCTTGATATTATTTCACTTATTCATAAACAAACTACAGACCTACACACTCCAACATGGCGATTCCGGTATTTTCTCTTCCGGGTCCGGTTACCTGTACAATCATCACGTGATTTCTTTATTTGTAGGTCAGTGGGTCACCTCCTTCCTGCAATGTTCAGATTATAACACATTTTTTCGTGATGGGACTCACTCAAAGTATTGACAATGGTTAAAAGGTATCAAATTTCGGGATGCACTTAGGGTATGAGAGGCCGGGGAGGGGGAGGGGCGAAAGGGCTCGGCATCCCCATGCGCGGATCAACAAAATTTTCAAAGGTTGGTGTTAAGGGAAAATTTGCTGGCATGAAGAACAACATCAATCTCCCACGTAGGTGGGAGAGGATATGTAGGTATTGGGCGTGGTTTGCGATGATGTAAGTCATTGGCGTCGGAAGCAAATCGAAAGTGGGGAGGGGGTATCAAAAATCTCGACAAGCAAAAAAAAAGTTATTTGGTTATGGTAATGTTAACTTTGTATTGCAAAAAATTGGAGTTGGGGCTAAGCCTCCCCCTAGCCCACCCCCCCCCCCCCGTTCCGACGCCTATGTAAGTACAGTGTAGGCTTGCAGGATTTTTTCAGAGGAAGCCATAGGGGGCGGTCGTTTCTGATAAATATAATTATGCTTTTAAAAAATGCAATTTTTTTTAGAGAAAAATAAGAAACATTGCAGTTAAGGGTTTCTAGTTAAAAAGTGTTCTTTCTAACATCGTGCAAAGGTTAACATTTTGCCATCTTTATATATTAGTCTATAAAACCGAATAGGAATTTTACAATTTTTATTTTTAATTTTTTGTTTTTAAATTCCACAATAATAACATTTTAAAACAGTGATATGATGTTCTCTCATCATTGAAATCGCCCCGTGTGTGATACCGCCTATTGAATTTCTTTATTCTTTGATTGATTTTTCAAGTACAAACCAAGCGTGTGCTTGTCCGTATTACTTAAACAACGAGAGGCCCATGGGCCTTATCGGTCACCTGAGTAACTGCAGTGTGGCTTTTGCAATGTAAATTCATATGCATTATAATTACAGGGCCAAGAAATCATTTTTAATATTCCCAGATTGTTTAATCCTATAATCTTTTTAAATTCTAAAAATTCAAAAAAAATATTGAAAAATTGTAGCATAACATACAGTGACATAATTGAACAAGTTTTAAGTGCAAAAAAATATTCGGTTGAAATACATCACCCTACGTATACCCTATATAATCATTAGAGCCTCGCCCTAAGACCAGAACCCCTGACCCGGGGGCGGGGGGGGGCTATGAATTTTACAATTTTAACTCCTCTTCACCAATAGATGCTATATGCACTATTTGGTTGAAATTGGTGTAGTGGTTTCAGAAAAGAAGCTAAAAATGTGCAAAACTTTACGACCGACAAACGACGTACAAGGAACGACGACGGAAAAAAAAGCCCAGATAGCAATAGGTCATCTGAGTGACTCTGGTGACCTAATAAAATGTTTTCTTTGATGATTCATGCAGGATATGAAGGTGGCGACATTGCAAAAAAAAAATTAAAAAAATACATAGCCCGCGTAAAGCATTTTTTTCTCTTAAAATCCGATCGGCCAGAAAAGCTGTCACTTGTGTTGAAGCATCCTTAGGTAGGGTTGATTGAAGTTCGTAACGCGGGTTATGTATTTTTTCTGCAATGTCGCTACAATGTACATTCATAACCCGCATGAATTACCAAACAAAACAATTTATCGTAAAAAAAAAAACCTTTTCTCTTTGGGGTACATATTTGGAATAAGGGGGATTCACGGAGCTATCTACAGGCAAAGTTATTAAAGGGTCGCTCTCAAAATTATATCGTCATTATTTTTATTTTTTTTATTTTTTGCAATTTATTTTTATTATTTTCTGTTTTTGTTAAAATTTTTTTTTACATCTTATCATTGGTTTGTCGTATTCTCTTATTGGGTCAAATTTAATGTGTGACTACATACGCCACTGTCATCAAGTGCTAGCAAACCCACGGCTAATTAACCAGCCTCAATGGATTGCTAGATGTAGTTAAATATACGCAGCCATTAATAATATCAACGTTTTTTTTAGAACCGTTTATTATTACCTTGATCTTTTTTTTATATGGAGAAGTTAATATAAGTTAAGATGTATATAATCGTTTGAGGAGACTGGATGGCCAACAAGTTAACCATTCATTTGGTGTTTCATAAAGCTTTAATAAACCATTAAATATTGATACAACCGGATCCAGATCTACCTATAATTTTAAGATGTGAATTGTTTCGCAATATATTGTTACTTGATAAAGAAAAAAAAAATCATATATTTTACCTTATAGATTTTGGTATTTCCTCTATTTTTATATAGAGCTCTTCTTATAAAGGAGATCAATACTGTTTATAAATGGTCACGACCATCGAGCCCTCTTAATTGTTGTGCTGTAATCGTAAATAAACTGCCATACCGCAGAGAGAGAGAGAGAGAGAGAGAGAGAGAGAGAGAGAGAGAGCTCTTTGATATGTTGTTTGAGTTAATGTAGATTTAATTCAAGAAAACGTTTGGTTTGATTTTTAATTTTTTTTTTGCTATAATTTATACATACTTATTAAACAATTTGTAAATGCATAAATGACATAAGCGTCTCTACTCAAAGTACAAGGGTAAATGAGATTGCAAAAAAATGGATGATTTTCTTGAAGTTGCAAGTCTTCACTATACACTACTGCATGGAAAAAACCCTGAGACTATCAAAAAACCCTGAGGAAACCCTGAGTGGCACTGAGAAAACCCTGAGAGACCCTGAGGTCGGCACTGAGGGTACTGAGGAAACCCTGAGGGACCCTGAGGTTTGCACTGAGGGTACTGAGGAAACCCTGAGTGACCCTGAGGTTAGCACTGAGGGTACTGAGGGAGCCCTGAGAGACCCTGAGGTCGGCACTGAGGGTACTGAGTAAGCCCTGAGAGACCCTGAGGTCGGCACTGAGGGTACTGAGGAAGCCCTGAGAGACCCTGAGGTCACTTTTAAAAGAAAAACGAAGTAAATTATGCGCTTAGAATAAAATCATAAAAGCTAATATAATTAATTTTTATAATGATTATTTTGATTTTTATTTTGTCTAAATTTCTTTTCAGCAACTCTGAGCTTTAAGTAAGAAAAAGAAATCATGTTCGGGTATGAACCGTATTATATAATCTGATTGTATTAAGGTTTTATTTTCAAATAAATCGCTTAATCTTTTGTTCAACTACAACAAAAATTTTTTTTCTTTAATAATAGGCATGCATAAAAAGTAATATTTAATTTAAATAATTACATTTATTTTAATTTGACATCTGATTAAAATAGAACTTCCACCGTACTGTTTTTCTTAAACACTGCATATTACCTTCTACTAAAACCGTTGTGTATATCAATTGGCAATTCTTTTGTTTGCCCATGATCAGATAACACAGAATATACAAGATAAACACACGCGAGTTTTCTGCATGTAATGAACAGGTGCCCGGGGCAATATTGGAAATATATTACAGTACAGTTGTGAAATTGTCGCAAATTGATTCAACTGAAATGTCAGTTTTGTATATCAGTATGTTAAAATTCATTGTAAAAGAAAAACTATAAAGTAGCAAGCAATAAATCACAGTTTAAAAAAACCAAGGTTGTTACATGTAGTGAAACAGGTACCCGACAGGTACAGTGTTTGAGCTATTTCACAATTTTAAAAGAAGATGTAGTTAATTTCATTTACATGCATTTAGTTACATCATAAAGATACATGCACAAATACATGCATGAATTTAAGGAAGTTTATTAGCTAAAATGTGTTTGTTGAATTAGGATTATCTAGCTTCAAAAAGTAGATAAGCGGTGGGGTTACTGTATATCGTATAGGTTTTGAGTAAATCAGTTTCTCTATTTTAAATTAAAATTTGAAATCAGTTTGATAGCTCTTTTAATTGACAGAGTTGAGCCAATTTAAAAAAAAACCCTAAACTTATATATACCGATAACTGTCCCTTGGTTTGAAAAGTAATTAAAGTCAAGAACTGTCTGCCTCGTCTATATCACATCACAGAAAACAAAACTGAATCTTACAGACGATGTGAACTACAATGTACTTACAGAAGGATAGTACATGTGTCAATTTCAGTCTAAGAAAGATATTTGTGTAGTGCAATTTCTATTATTTATTTATGTACAGGCTTGAACACATACATCCAAGACACGATTGGGGGGGGGGGGGGGGCAGGGGAGCCCGGACCCCCCTCCACACTTTTTTCTCGCAACAGACATTTAACTTGGATTACATATGAATCAACACGGAGTTGCCCCCTCCTCTTTTTGGGAGCACGTAAGAAATTAAAGTAAAAGGAAGGAAATTAACAAGATAAAGGCCCAGTACGCCCCCCCCCTCCCTTCCCATGGATTAGATATAATTTTCACGATTTTGGAAGCTGTATTATTCTCCATATTGTCAAGATTTTTTGGATGAGTTTACCCCCCCCCCCCATTTTCAAAAACGATGTTACATGTACGTGCACCCTAGTTCCTTTTCAATAAGATAAACAGCTTTTCTCTACTATACATCCAGCACCAATTATGAAAGTTTGCGTTGTTTTTTTAAGATCCATGCTAATAGAATTTCAGAAGGTTTTTTTGCAAAATGTTGAACTTTCCGAATTTAGAAATATTTTCCATCCGATATAATTTTGATATTTCTTGTTACCGGAAATGCCGAGAGAGGGTAAGGGGAATTCCGAGGTCTGTATTGTATAATTTTAATTAAAGGTCAAGTTAAATAGTTCAATTGTAACTTTTGTTGTCCTTTGTTTATTTTCAAGAACAAAACTTCACATGAAAAATGAAATTAAAAAGCAACAGTGATTTTTTGTTTAGATGATCTAACAGATGAACATCTTAATGTAAAAAATGCGCTTCAAATAAGGAAATAATTTTCCAGTCTTTCTCTCTTTCAAACTACAAAAACTTAATTATATTTAAACATGAAATTATCTCTCTCTCTCTCTCTCTCTCTCTCTCTCTCTCTCTCTCTCTCTCTCTCTCTCTCTCTCTCTCGTGCATATACTTTATGTATGTTTAGAACTACATGTGCTAGTATACTGTGATATTGCCAGTGTTTAAAATCATGTATCGGAAAAAGTATCTCTAGAGATACTTTTCTGGTTTAAGTTTTATCTATGGTTAGTTCGGTCATTTTGACGAGGTTAATTTCACAAAGTCATAGTTTTCCGTTACTGTACTACATGCATTTTATAATTTAAATGAATTTCGAAAGAGTTAAATTTATCTGATTCCGCAAATTCACCGAGATGCTACAGCTGTTACAATTGAACCTTTCTACAAGAGAATTTATGTCAGCACGGGATTCACGGATATCCATTTTTTGGATGTTTATAATGCGTAATAGAGACTGAGAAGTTGAATCAAAATCGATGCTTATACATGCATATAAACTCCTCTAATTAAATGTATGTCGTTAAACGGAAACAAAACTGAAGTACAATGGTGTTGCTTTTGTTTTTTATAGTACCATCAATTCAAATAAGTGACATTAATACAATGAAACATTAAATTAAGAAAAATTGTACATATATTAAAATATCTTTGTTTCAAGTCAAATTCGGCTAACAACCGCCCCCCCCCCCCCCCCGAAGTCATTGACATAATAATTCGCCGCCCCAATACGAAGAACCTTCCGACGCGCTCTCTTTCTCAAATACTTTTTACATGTTTAATAATACTACATTACATGTAGCATGTGGTAATAAGGTGCATTTCAATTTTTCTTGATCATTGATTGTCTTCTTTCTTATTCGAAGTCCATGATAACAAAAGTACTGTGTATGATAAACGATGTACTTTCTCCTTTGTGTACATGTATAGAACACATTCTTTTGTTTATCTGGGATCAAGAAAAACCTCGGATCTAACAGACAAAGGCTCAGACTTTACACGCGACAGAGTGACCGCGGCGAGGTGTGAATTTTGGCCACCTGTGTATATTATGTCGTGTAGCATCAAAATAAACAGCTGCGAACGGCGGGGAATTACACTGTAAATCAAGAGTTGGACTTTTTTATGTTTATAAAAAAGTGATTTCGCCCGAGTCTGCATGGAAATCAAAACATAGTAAAGTTTATGATTATTGAACAAGGACTACATTTATAAAGTGATCGCTCAAAATCGGGATTTACCAAATATGTATAGCAATCAAAATCGGATTATTTTGAATATTTTACTCAGGATGAAATTCTTATTGTAATGTTCTGTTTCCTTTACCTACGGAGAGAGAGAGAGAGAGAGAGAGAGAGAGAGAGAGAGAGAGAGAGTACATAGAGTTTTATAACCTTACACCATTTTACTGTCTATTAGCATTAGAATAGTTTACAAATCTATATGAGCTCAAGAAAAATTTTCATGTATGGGCAATATTATCCACTGGATAAAATGCCCATGCTAGTGCTTAAATACATGTATATTGTCACAGTTATAGGTTATTGGAGTTTTTCCCCATACTGTACAGAACATGCGATATGATAATCAAAATAGATCTACATTTGTTTCAAATTAAAAATACCGGTAATTGAAATCTATGAATGCTCATTAACCATGCAAATAGGTTTTGTTAGGGCAACTAAAATGATTAATTAAATGAATAAAAGTGAACATGATTACACTACTAAGTCATAAAATGACTAAAATGATTTTTGGGTCCGAGCATTTTACATAGTAAATTAGTGCGCTGTGTTTCCGTATACTTACGATCGCGGTAAGCTTGAAGCGCTTGGGAGAGAGGCCGAACATGTTTATCAGTTATTTTGTCTTTGTGAAATACTAGTAATATAAATCTAGAAATGAACTCTATCCATCTACATTGAAGCTTGAGGAGACTAGATTTTATCTAAACATCTGACTCAACATTGACACAAATCTAGTTAGACTTTACCGATAAACCGCTTATATATCTTATTACATGTATTTAAACAAATGACCGTGTTTTGTAATTTGTAAAATAAAACATAAGTGGAGGACCCATGTAACCTGCCTGAGTTAAAGCGCATAATAACACAACACAACTAGAGCCGAGCTCGTTGCAAGCAACGAGAAGGTCTTCCGTTGCAGCTTCAAGTCGAGACAATCTGATTAAAATCATATCCTTGATCCCCTCCTTGTTTTTCTATTTTCGCTACAAGAGGATCTGAAGAAACCCCTCTTGAGGTCACCCCCTGTTGAACGTTTGTTCATAAATATACATGAGTTATTCTAGCAATCAGAGCAAGTGTTAGAAACGGTAATTTCGGGTTACAAACAAAAATGGAGTTGTACGACGAAATGATGCCACATGTTCGTGAATCTTTCGGTATCAGCAAGTAAGAGATGGAGCATAAGTTGATATTAGACGCCCTTAGGGAATCTAAAGAATGTATTGGCATAACTTCCAAATCATGTAACTGAGGAATGGAACCGACGATTTCATTGGTCAAAGCAAAGTTCACCAGGAGGTGACCTTATGTGGGGTTTCTTCAAATCATCGTATAGCGACTATAGAAATTTTAATCAGATTGCAAGTCAAGAAAGGATTGTCATTCAGTCTTAATAAAACCACCCCTCTTCTTCTTACACTTGTCAGGGTCTGACAGTTATTGATAGGAGGTCATCTTCACACTACTTTCACTTCTGACCAATCAGGGCTTTAGAAAATCAATTTGAACTCTTCAAAAGAAGACAGAAAAATTAATTCATGCCTATTTTCTATATATTACTGCAACCTCCAGACTGCATAGTATTGAAGAGTTACACTTCTCATAAAACAGATAAAGGCATGTCTGTGATAAGCTAGAGGTATATATTTAGATGCAAATTTAAAGGTCATAGAAAGGTGACCTCTTATTGATACCTATCCGACCCCGTTGAGTGTAAGGAGAAAAGGGTGGGCTGTCATTAAACTGGATTGTCAATATGATAATAGTAAGTTCAGAAAACGAGGCTCACTTTCAAAGTACATGTATTATTTTCCTACTAGACAAACTCTCCTTTTAACTTATTTCACGGTTATATCAATTTATGATAACTTAAAACACATCTCTTATATGTACATGTATTTAATTATTCCAACCAGAAAATCGATAAATACGTTTACATGTATGTACAACTGATGACAGGATTCAAACTACTGGTATGCCTATATCATAGTGTAATAAACACAAAATCCACTGCGCTGATGCATGGAAAAAAGTGTTATGTTTCATAAACATTTTGATTCCCTATATTCATACTTAAACCTCTACCGCTAAAACATGGAATAGTTTATGTAAAGTGCAGTGTTAAAATGAGAGATTGAAAAGAACACCAATTGTAAATAAGCAATAATGCCTTCTCCCGTCTGAGGGTGCGCTATTAGTATACGAGACTGAGGTGCTCAGTGGTAGGGATAACTATCCGTATAATGTTTGGCCATACAGGCCTCAGTATTGTTTTTGAAAGGATGAGCATATTTATCTGAAATCTTCACAAGCAAGTAAAAGAAATTCACAAATCTTCAAAATCATAATCCGCGGCAGTGGTAGGGGTTGTGAGGCATCTCTAACTTCATTTCTTTCAAATAGGATTTTGTTTTAAATATCCCAATATTTTTTTTTTTTGCCTTGAGCGCTCATCTAGAAAGTGTGAAAGTGGGGGTGGGGGTGTCAGTACTCCAAAATTTAATTTTCTAAATGTAAATTTCAGAAAATGTTGGCAGGGGTGGGGGCAGAACTTCAACTGAATCAAAAATCACTTTTGTGTGACAGGAAGAGAGACCTCTGGTTTACAAGTATTTCTATCATGTCACATATACATGTTTTAGTTATAATATTTTGGAATTTTTTAAAGATACAATGTCATTTATTTGATAAAAATCATATATTTATGCATACATGTATTAACATGTGACGTGTGAATCTAAAAGTAATCAATTTTGTTCAGTTTTTTACTTGAGTAACGGAAAGGCATTTTGTTCAGAGCACTGTGTACATTGTATATTTAAACCAAACCAAAAGAGATGGTGTGACGTCAAAACAATTTGTTTTTGTTTTTGTTTTTTTTTAAACAAAAGAGTTCTACATAATGTCAACCTCCAGAAAATACGATTTCTCTAACTTTAACATTTACAACAATTAATAAAGACCGTTGAACAACACATATCTATACCATTTAATTGTAACTTTGAGAAGTGCATACATTTTTGGGAGGCAACTGTGTCGCTAGTCTGTAAGTCAAATGAATTATGTCCTAAGGTCTTTTAAAGAAATAAGAAACTGTCAACACTTGCAGTACTCTGATGATTTCTATGGCGACCGACTGCATTTAATAACGTATTTCATAACTTCTAAACGTGAGAACAAATAACTATTATTTAACATCTTTGACTTAAAACTTTAAACTTATATTCAACAATTGACCACTACAGTGATAGCTCACTTCAAAGTGAATTTTAATTACATAACAATTGATGATCTGCATCCATAAATTACCTATGGCTATCTGTGTCCAGGATTGTGTGCATTAAAGGCCGATGTTTTTAACCGGTCAGTTTACCTTAGGTAAGTTCAGGTGGGGGTGGAGCCTATATTGAAAGAGGTGTGAAACCCCGAGGGAAATTGTGTATACTTGTCTATATACACGGAGTATTAAAGTGCTCTCAAAAGAGTTTTTCCGTTTATTTAAAAAGAATATCGTATTTATATGTACTTATAAAACAAATTGTTCTTCGTTGAAATGAATATAAACGCATGAAAAACCGCGTGCGGCATTTAGTGTGGTACATAACCAAGTACGAGTAAATTTTTAATTCATATCTTTTAATATTTCTTTTGTTTAAAGTGCTAAAAGATAGCGATTTATCGTCACGGTATGCATCAAATCAAAAGAAAAACGTTTATTGCACCGTCGTCGCGAGCGCTAGGCATGGTATACACAGGACGAGTAAACAAATGCCAATCATTTTCTAACATCCAAACTGGGGCCTCGATTTAGTTGATTAACAAGGGTTAGACTTACCACGTAAATTTGAAGGCGGTGCTTATTTTCTCGGTCTTAAAGGGACACGAGATTTTCGGTCGCACGGGGTGATTGAATTAACACGCAGACTGGTCGAATAAACACACAGATTGCAAAGTGAAACACATTAGGAAGAACGTTAACAAATAAGGAGTCACCAGAAATTGATTTTCGACACATATAAATTTTCGAATTTTGTTTGCCTATTTTTAAAATTCAGCTCGAGCACTTGGGGGGGGGGGGCGGAGCAGCACAGATATGACTTTGCTTTTAAACTTCCTAGAACGCTTCGAAAATTAATGATTTTTTTTACTATGTAAACCCTGCTAAAATTTGGTACAACTCTTAAGAAAACTTATTTTACTTTCTACACTATTTAATTTTTGCGTTGGTCGAATATTAATTCTTACACCGGTATATATACATATATCCATGTGCATATATGTCTCGTTGGCCAGGCAAAGTTTGAATATTGTCTTAAAAGTGTTAAAGTCTGTAAAAAGTCTAAGCAATAATTAACGGAAATTATCATGAGTAACTACAGTCGATTCATCGTCGGACCCCACGGGTTTTCCATCCGTTACATTGCTTGAAATCAGTGTAACGGATTGAAAACCCGTGGGTTCCGACGATGCAGTATATTAATCTTAAGTTAAACACATATCAATTTTACATATGCCGGTAAATATCTCGGAGTTTTATTATTTTTAATCTTTTATTTATACAATCGGCCTTGCATAGCTAGAATCGAATTGATAGATTACATTTATTCAATTAATGAGAGGTTTTTATAAGATTTTCCCCCCTAACGTTTAAATCAACGCTAAATCAACTGAATAAGGGAGATAAATTCATCTTTCATCTAAAACCAATATAAATGAAAATAAAATAAACAAATAGTTTTGTGTTCGTACAAAATATCAATAAACATACACGTGTGATAAGGTACATGTAGATGTCCCCTCGCGCGCGATCTTCTCGGCCATGTGCGAGCGTGCGAGGGATGATCATCATTTAAAGGGGTAATCTTTGTGGCTTTTTGTTGTTGATCTAAAACATTATTAGTACAGTTCTTAGAACATTTTATACTTACAAACCCACCATTGATTTATGTCTGACGATGTTTTGGATTAGGTATAATATCGGATTTCATAATTTTCAGAATGACTTCTTAATTTACATTTTAAATAAAACATTAATAACTTTAAATTAAAACAGTTCCTGTATTTGCGGCTATATAAACTCAAAACAAGTACATGAAAGACGTGAATCTGGTGTATTAGATAACCGCTGACCGAATGGTAGTGCACCCGCGGCCGATCTCCTCGGCCGCGGGCGAGGAATAGGTTACGTAAAGTTACAACACACACAGCTCAGAACCCAGGAAGATTTGAAATGTTTGCAGTATAATAATGACTAAAATCTACCAAATAGAAGTTATTTTTTTTTACTTAAAACCCACAATTGATCTATGCCTGATATTACTTCCGATTGAGAATGACATTTCTTTTATTAATTAACAGAACGTTTTCTTAATTGACACTCTATCATTTAGTTCAATTTGAAAAGAATAAACGTCTATGTGTGATCAAAATTAAAACAATTCTTGTTTTCGGCTAAATGAACTCATAAATTGAGAGACGTGACTCCGGTGTATTAGATAACCGCTGACCGCTAGGTAGTCCAGCCGCGACCATGGCGACCGACTTTCTCGGCCGCAAGCGAGGGATAGCTTACGTAATGGTTCACACACACAGCTCTGATTCCAGATATATTTTAAATGCACGTAGCATGATAACTAAAATGTATCACATAGATTTATTTTTTTCCGGTAGTTTGTGTGATTTACTAGAAAAGAAAAAGAATGTTTATATTTTCTGTTTCTCGTTTTTTAGGATTGTGCAGAATTTACGAAGATGACTTAAACTCCTCACATAAAAGCATGTATCCTAAAAAATTATTTTTTTCTTATGAATTAAAGCCTCCTTTTCAAACAGGCATACTGTCTGTCGTAACTTAATGTCAGTTGTACGCGCAATGACTTTCGTTAACTTGCCAAATAAACACAGGTACATGTTAACATGTAAAGCTTTTTACACTCATACTACACAACTCACCAACAAAATAACATTGTAACGACATTTATAGGATCCCAACAAACAACTTTTCCAGCGACAGCTATATCAAAATCCTAGCCGTTTTTTAGTTATTTAGCAAAAACTTTCAAGGGCCTTTGGCCCTTAATTTAAGGGGCCAGCCCTTTTTTATTGGTGTCAAATGAAAGTCCTTGACATTCTGCACAACTTTTATTCTACATGTCTTAACAAAATATTTTTTGTTTAAAAGATACGAAGGAAAATATGTCTAAATTTTCGCACTTTTTGGAACCCTGTTTTTTGACCCCCTACCTTTTTCTAAATAAAGAAAGTAATCCAAAAACAAAAACCGATGTGCAAAACTTCAATGTCTCTGTTATTCAAATTCGTTGGATTCCCATTCCCTGCTATCATAGTCTCGGAGCCTTTGTCTGGAAACGAAAGGCCCTAAATTTTTTAAAAAGGGGAATAACTCGTTAACGGAAGAGGATTTTTAAAATTTATGAAATGGTTTAGATAGTGTTTTGTAAAGTCTATAAGCCCTGAAAATTTGAGCAAAAACCGTTCAGAAATGAGCAAGATATGAAGCCTCAAAGTTCGCGTCTAGGAAGAAAAAAAAAAAAAAAGAACTAGAGCAAAGCTCGTTGCAAAGCAACGAGTGGGTCTTCCGTTAATGTCGAAAGTAAAGCTAGAAGTCCCTCTATGAAGCAGAGTTTTTAAACTAGTAACAAAAGTAACTTAAGTACAAAAAGATAAAAAAAATCGAATGATTCTTGGTACGACTTAACAAAATCTGAATGATTTTTAGTACGAATTAAGAAAAACTGTCACTATTTCAAGAACGATAAACAAAAAAATCCGGATGTTTTTATGTACGACTAAACAATTTTCGAATTATTTTAGGTACAAGTTAACTTGAACTAACATCTATTTTTTAAACCTAGAATGCAGAATTAAAATTTCCGTAAAAATCAATTGTTTAACGGTTATATCCCGTAATCAATCGTCAAATTTTTAAACGGATTTAAGTTTTAAATTTAGCTTGATGAGCTCTTTTTGCGTTTATGATTAATAACAAACTATTTCTCCGGAAATAGTAATTATGAAAAGATTTTGGAGCCCTCCTGGCCCCTAATTTGAGGGGCAAGCCCCCTTTTTTTGATATCAAATAAAAGGTCTTGTAAATATAAACATATTTTGTTCAACAAGTGTTCAAGAATTGTTGACTGTTCAAGTTATACCTGAACAACTGTGTTTTAGGGGCCGACACTTAAACTCCTTAACGGGGCCACCAACCAAAACATTTTAGGTAGCATTTTGTTTAAAACATTATTCTGAGCAACTTTTCCTCTACACCGCTTTTCAAAGGGTTGACCTTCAAATTCCGTACTGTGTGCTTGTTGCAACTCAATTGTCAGAAACTTACTGATGTATAGTTTACTTTATTATACTTCTTTGAATATTTTCAATATAAATTTACTATGAACTAGACAACATTGAGATGATGACCATTTCAAAGGGCCTCGCTTAAATTATTTCAGAGGATTTTGCTTTGACCTTGACTGGGAAATAATCTACGGTCTAAAACTGATTTAAAAGAGATCTGCTATGACCTTCACATTGACTTTGTTCAAGGTCACTGCATGCCATTAACCAAAAAGCACTGTTTAGGTAAAGTATTAGCCAAGTAGGGGCTAAAAGGAGAATATATATATGCTCTTGAAATAAGGATTTTTGTGTGATCTGATATGACCTTGACACTTGATCTACACCATTGCATATCCTTTGATCAAAGGCATCATGTAGGTGAAGTATGAGCCAGATTGGAGCATAGGGAAAGAAGATATACTCCGGACAAGGATTTTTTTTTATATATATATAATTCTGCTCTGACCTTCACAGTTGACCTTGAAAATTGCTTCAAGGTCACTACAGACCCTTTATTAAAAAGCTCTGTTTATGTGAAGTCTGAGGAAAATTGGGCCAAGTGGAAAGTATAAATGTTCTGAAAAAAGAATTTTCGCGTGATCAGATACGATCCTGACCCTTTACCTACAAAATTCATTCAAAGTCACTGCACATTGTTTGACCATAGACACTCTATGAGTGAAGTATTAGCCAGATTGGACCAAAGGGAGAGAAGATATGCCCCAGACAAGGATTGTATATATAATTCTGCTATGACCTTAGCCTTTGACCTAGAAACATGGTTCAAGGTCACTGCACACCCTTTACTCAAAGGCACTCTGTGGATAAGGTATGAGCCAGATTGGGCCAAGGGGAGAGAAGCTATGCTCCGGACAAGCGATCTCAGATGGACGGACAGACAGATGGACGGACAGACGAACAAACTGATCACTTTAGAGCACCTGCATAAACATGCTTTTCTATCTAATCGTGAATGGTTTCTGTGCTATCTGCCCATGGTGAATAGTCATCAAAACCATTCATCAGCAGCATTCAATTTCCCTCCTTTTTAAACTCGGAACACCTCTGACATAATCCGATTGCTACATTAAATTCAAAGTCCGATAACTCCAATTTGTTTATAATAAAAAAATTCTGCATTGCCGACAAATGAAGGTTTCTTTGGTATAATAAAATACCTATTTACTGACTATTCGGACAATAGCAAGTTTATTGCCCCCACCCCCTCGACAGCAACTATTTCACGAGGCTTCGCCTCGTGAAATAGTTGCTGTCTAGGGGGACAATAAACTTGCTATCATTCTCATAGCCAGTAAATAGGTATATAATGTTCCATCCATCTACATTTCGAGTTATATAACCTCCCTTTGTAACCTGCAATTTCACTGTGTAAAGTCAACACAAATGTCATAGCCCCAAGTTTCACAATTTACTTCTGCTTCTCATGTACTTAACATTAGGAGCCTTCATATTGCATACCAATTCCAACAAGAGACATCCCTCTAACTTATGATAACCATCAAGATTCATTTCATGAATCTTAACAACACTCATAAGCCTTCAAGTACAGCAACTCTCAATTTTACAAATAGATTAACGGGTACTTTATCTGAAACTGTCCCTTGCTACCTTTAACTTAGTACACTAACACTTTATGAAAAGAAGTTTTGTCTTAGACTTAGAAAGCTAATGCAATTCTAAGAAAAAGTATACCACATATTGCCAATTCCATTGAGGTTTAAGAAAAATATGGCCATTTAAGTGAACCCACCATTTCCACTTTCCTCTATTCAACACAGATTCATAGGGTTCTCCATAGTAAAACATCTTTACCTGACCTTTTAGAGGTCAACTGTTGTTCAACCTGCCTTAATAAGAAACTTTTTTCAATACAACATACATCTACATGATATTATCATGATAAAAGCATTAAATCGCTTAGAAATGCCCTTACATGTATACCCACCCCCTATCTTTTGATTTTCATTAACAGCCATGGTTTGAAATCTTTTACCTAATTTTATGAAACTTGTGGCAGTTTCTTTGAGTCATTTCTCACACATATTTAAAATCAATCATCAATGATAATAAAATTTGATCTTTTTTAGTTTATTGGATGATTTGTAGCATTTGAATTAACAAATAGACATGCTTTCCTGCATGTGATTTCTTGTTTTCATGAAAAAAGTAAGCTAACAATCATATTTAGTGAATATCTAATATATTCTGGTTTCTAGTCTCCTTTTAATCATGCTAAAACAGTAAGTCCTACAAGTTAGACATCTGCCTCAAATTAAAATTAAATTCAAACACACCTGGAGTCGGAGGAGAATTCTATGAAAAATGTTCAAATTTTACATGTTTTCCTACATTTTTATGCATATATACATTAAAAAGGTAAAAATATGCTGTATCTTGTTTATTTCAAAAGTAATTATCATAGCAGATGTTATTTCAAGGTCAAATTTACATTTACATATCCTACATGTAATCTTAATGGTAACAATTGAAAAGAGGGGGTGATTTTTCAATTATGTAAACCCATCTAAATATTATTATAAAATACAAAATAAAGGAAACATAATTGCAACTTTTATTGAAAAACAAATTTTCACAACTAACAATTGTAAATTTGTTTAAACACCCTTAATTTTGTTTTTCATAATTTCTTATCAAACACAAACCACAACAAGGCATGATACTTTCTTAAAGTTCCATTATTGTTCATGAATTATCCGATTTAATTTGAATTACCGGTAAATAGTCTGTAGAACACAAGGATTATGCATGTGGGTAGAGGTGACAGGTTAACCTTAAGAGCTGAAACCACAAGAATCAACAGGTAAAAGCCTTGTGGTCGCCGTGTGGTAACAACAGTCCATTTTGAGCTGAAATTGAAAAAAAATCAATTAGCTGTGTTAACATACATGTACTAATACATGCAATAGCCGTGTTTACATTAACATATGCATAGTATTTCTGGAAAAAATACACTGGCCATGCAGTGTAATAAGTATGACATATCCCAATACATAACATTAACATTTAGGCACTACAAAAACAAAACTTTGCATATCAAGTCATAATATAACATTATTATATTACAGGTATAGACACATATCAAATTGAGAGAGAGAGAGAGAGAGAGAGAGAGAGAGAGAGAGAGAATATTAGAGTTTTACTTGTTGTGCGACAGTCAATATTTCAATTCGTAGACTACTGTAACAAGGGAATATTACCCATCCGAACAGTGTCAAAGTATAAGCTTTTGCTATACCATGTTTTATCAATTCTACTGAGGGTTTTTTTGCGAATAAATATAGTGAAAGTCTTTTTTCTTATTAATTTCACGTTTTAAAAATTGGATTTTGGTTGCACATTCAAAAAATAAGGGAGTGATAACATGTTCATTTTAAAATTCAATGCACTGTTGATTTCTTTTACTAGACAGAGATATTTTTGTTACAAAATTTAGTTGCTCTCTGATGCTTTGCCAAGATTATATGCACGAGAGAGAGAGAGAAAAAGAGAGAGTGAGAAAGAGATCTGAGGCACATGCAGTAAAAATTATTACATTTGTCTTACTTTAAAAATTGTTTACATACATTGTAGAATGATGTGATATGCATTGTATGTAAACAATTTTTAAAGTGAAATAATTAAATCTTGAGAAGACTGTTTTAAAGATATCAGGGAACATTACATTAACCTAAAATCTGACCTTGATATAATATTAAGTTCTTTTCATCTTGCACTCTGTTTTACATGCTCTTTCCCCAGCTATAACAATATATAACAGTCTAAGAGCCAGACGAAAGGTCTAATTTTAATTAGATTGAATATTTACCATGTCAAATATCTTTAATTAAGCACAAGCCTGTCCATCTTCGCTAGCCAAGGGTTTTTGGTCCACTTCACTCCCCGTTTATGGGGAACGGAGTGGACCGAAAACCCTTCGCTAGCAAAGATGAAGCCTGTCTGAGTTTTATAATTTATAAATTAAGTGAAAGGCAATATGGTAAAGATCTGCTATATTCAAATATTTAAGGTAAAGTTATCATCATGCAAACATGCACTCTAAATACAGCATTCTACTCTTGTGTACCTTGGGATCCCCACCCCTTTTAGTTGCACTGTTTTACAGTGTATGGTGTGTTGGTCAATACACAATAAGACATACATACATAGGAAAATAATAAATAGAAATTCGAAAGACTGATGTGCAAAACATACACGTGAAAATACACGGGACAGAAAATATTCCGAGATTCCTCTGACTCTAACATCCGCTTTAATATTGTGACGCACGTCAAAAGCGGAGGTTAGGTCAGAGGAATCTCGGATTAGATTGAAAAGTACAAATACTTTGAAAACAAAAAGTCAACACGACATATCCTGTATTGAAACATACCTTTATAATCTCTCATACGATAGTTGAGCTGAATGTCCCACTATCGACGTCTTGCAGGCCATGCCTCTTTTAAAAATGTTGACACACCGCTATCAGCTGTTCTTCGCAGTCAAAGGTGGCAGGGGATAGTTTCGAACGAAAGACCCGGTCAAAATTTTGAAATAAAGGGAGAACCTGAGGTTTGGCTGGTTATTTGATGGGTATAAATTGCTAGAATATTTATTGCATTCATTTTGTGGATAGAGGAGCTAATGTCAATTTTATTGATATATGACACTTTAATACTGGTAGCACTTTTCATCAGATATGGAATGAAAATGCGAAACTGTGGCCAAAATGTCCACTTTCGGTTTTGTGCTTGAAAAGTGGGGTGGGTTCAGAACACGAAATGTCACTCGAAAAGAAGGTGATTGACCCCCCATTAATTGGTGATTATTTGCATAGGTATACATTAAGCAACACATTCTATGGTAGTTTATGGCAGTTGCTCGGGACTGGAGCGTGGTGCTGGACCCGTGAAAATGTGAAAAAAGGGTAATTTTTCAGAAAATTTTGAGACCGTCCCTAGCTATTCTATATAGTGCTATATGTAAGTTGTACTTGTTTTATTCTGAAATGTTTAAAAATTCTCAAGAGTCGGGACCATGTGTCCCGTGCATGCAAACCAATTTTAGCAAATTTAAAAATCGACTGAATAATGAGATCAAATATATGAGCAGTATCTGCCTCACATTTCCTCGACCAAAAAAACTATCCCCTGCCACCTTCAAGAAAATGTCAATTTTTTAATAGGCTTAAAGTTTAACAATATGGGGACAGAAAAGATGTTCAATGTGTGTAAAATGGGAAACTGGCTGAATTTTTATGATTGTTTAACCCTGTGATGAGATTTGGGGGCCAAAATGTAACAGGGGGTGGCCCTTAGAAAAAGTGCAATTTTCTAGTATTTTGGGTTTGTCCTTATTTTAAAACCCTTTATAGGCCTATTATTCCTATTGAAATCAGATGCAGGGTTGAATTTTGATTAACTGAATAATATTGCACCATTTTCTTTAAATTTTCTTGAAATTAATTGATAGAAATGCAGTTTTATGAAGTTTTAAACCCTTAGTTTTGATAAGAAGTTGTTAAATATTGTTCTTTCTCAAGCTAAAACTGACAAAAAGTAGATTTTATGGCTAAATATGTATTGTACATGTACTACATGTAAATTACATGTAATTCTAAATAGTTAATATCTGCATTTTAAGTCATTATAAGCAATTTTAAACTGTTTGATTGTCAAAAAAACACACCCCATCCTTCGATTTTCTTTACCGACAACCCGAAAAATGGGCTTTATTTCACATTTTTTTTTATAAAATTTCATAGATACATTGAATTGCTCCCATTTAAAACAAAACACATATGTCTGGTTTCTTCTTTATTGAAAATATATCAAGAAAGATTGAATTTGTGTGCATTTTTTAACCATTTGTCATTTGCACGTATTCCCACCTCATGATGGGGTTGTGGTCATGATGTTCAAATTTGGTATTTCTTTGTATGTAAAACATGTATTTCAATCTTTATAACAAGTAAATCTAGATCTCTTGGTATTGGTTAAAGAATAAACAGAGAAATCAGGTTTCATCATCATCCGTTCAGCATATTTGGGAAATTACTCCCCGGGTAAGATGCCTGATTGCCATTTTCTATAGGATCTGTCCCTTATGAAGAGATGAAAGTAAAGGTTTTGTGTTTCAAATAAGTTGCTTTTATGTTTCAATAGAGTTTTTAAACCTGTTAGTACCATTTAGAAACAAAAAAGTTGATTGCAAGGAGTAATAGTGTGTTTTTTCTTATTCCCATTAGCAGGGGGATAGGTGATACATATGAGTTGAATTCTCCTATGTGTGAGTACTAAATGTGAATATTTCAATGTTTTTACATCTTATAGGGATAAAGGTTTCTTGTTATAACTGATTTTGAAAGAAAAAATGTCTTTTGGATTGAAAGAAGTCATGATATATCTTGAAAACCTTACACAAACAGGTTAAGGTGATTCAGCCGGGAATGTGGGGAATCCTTAAACAGCCATAACTTTTTTATTTTTCAATGAAATCAGACCAAGTTTAAAAAGTTTTACTCAGAATTGCATGAACTTTCTGATTTTAGAGTGTTTTGGTTAGAGAGAAACAAACTCTAAAAGTTAAAGGTGGCAGGGGATAGTTTCGAACGAAAGACCCGGTCAAAATTTTGAAATAAAGGGAGAACCTGAGGTTTGGCTGGTTATTTGATGGGTATAAATTGCTAGAATATTTATTGCATTCATTTTGTGGATAGAGGAGCTAATGTCAATTTTATTGATATATGACACTTTAATACTGGTAGCACTTTTCATCAGATATGGAATGAAAATGCGAAACTGTGGCCAAAATGTCCACTTTCGGTTTTGTGCTTGAAAAGTGGGGTGGGTTCAGAACACGAAATGTCACTCGAAAAGAAGGTGATTGACCCCCCATTAATTGGTGATTATTTGCATAGGTATACATTAAGCAACACATTCTATGGTAGTTTATGGCAGTTGCTCGGGACTGGAGCGTGGTGCTGGACCCGTGAAAATGTGAAAAAAGGGTAATTTTTCAGAAAATTTTGAGACCGTCCCTAGCTATTCTATATAGTGCTATATGTAAGTTGTACTTGTTTTATTCTGAAATGTTTAAAAATTCTCAAGAGTCGGGACCATGTGTCCCGTGCATGCAAACCAATTTTAGCAAATTTAAAAATCGACTGAATAATGAGATCAAATATATGAGCAGTATCTGCCTCACATTTCCTCGACCAAAAAAACTATCCCCTGCCACCAAAACATGGCGAGTTGACATGGTGAATCGTACGATAATTATTTCGATTAAAACTAATAAGTTTGTGTTTAATATGCAGAGCACAGATTCACACGCATTATATTAATGCATTTATTTTGCAAGCAAATAATTACAATAAATATATATTCGTATTTGAAATCTTTACAAACTCTATATTCAGTGATCCAATCTACATTGTACGTGTTGTTCTATATTATTCAACAACTGAAAGATCTGCGACGATTAGGCTATAGGCTTAATATTGCGATTTAAATAACAATTTAGCCAAATTTTAGAAAAGACTTTCGATCGCTTTTCGCTGTTAGAATCGGGATCTGTGTCTCCAATTCCAGCTGCTTTGTTTTTGTTACGATTCGTGTTGACAAATTTTTCTCTTTTTCCAAACGAAGTTTAGACATTCAACGTAAAGTATCAAACGAAATCGTTTCAATAAACACTCAGATTTACTATTTAAAAAACAGAGTTCGGTTATATGACCTGTAACGTTACGAATTGTTTTCAGCAGGAGTTACTTTTATTGTGAATTTTACACTATTTTTTAAATCTTGACTGCGAAATCAAAATTTCCGGAAAAATCAATATTTAAACCCCGATATCTCTGCAATGCATCATCCGATTTTGAAACAAATTTCAGTTTTGTATTTAGCTTTGCAAACTCTACAATATGCATATAATTTCATATTTTTATATATAGTTTAATGACCAGTACGAATTGTTTTCGGTAGGAGTTACTTTCACTGTGAATTTTGCACTATTTTCTGAATCTTCACTGAGGAATCAAAATTTCCGGAAAAATCAATTTTTGAACCCAAATATCTCTGATATGCGTGGTCCAATTTTAAAACGGATTTCAGTGTTACATTCAACTGATTGTGCTCTACAAAACACATATACCTTTTTGATTTGATAAAAAAAATCATTTTTTCGAAAAATTTGATTCACTTCCGGTTTCGACCGGAAGTGATGGATTTCCATTTCCAGCCTTATTGCACAGGTAAATTGACAAATTCATAATCATAGAAAATTTCAAGTCTCTATCGTAAAGGGTTTTTGAGAAATGCCCCGGACAAAATGGCTTTTTTAAAATTTAAAAAATGACGTAACGTCAAAACGGAAGTGACGTTGTCATTGAAGCTTTAACATCTTTGAGGGACACTGACTTGCAACAATCGCTGAAAGTTTCATTGAAATTGATTGAAGACTTTTTGAGTTATTAAGCCGAAAAGGAGTCAGAAAAAAAAGAAAAAGTATAATAATAACTAGAGCAAAGCTCGTTGCAAAGCAACGAGTGGGTCTTCCGTTAATGTCGGGAGTAAAGTTAGAAGTTCCTGTAAGAAGCAGCGTTCTTAAACCAATAACTGGAATAACTAATCAAAAAGATTAAAAAAAAATGTGAATACTTATCGGTACGACTTAACAAAATCCGAATGATTCTGAGTACGAATTAACAAAAACCTTAACGATTTCTAGAACGACCTAGCTCCCAAAAATCCGAATGTGTTCAAATATGACTTAGCAATTACCGAATCATTTGAGGTACAAGTTACTTTATCTTTGAACTTAACACTATTTTTTGAACCAAGAACGCGGAAACAAAAATTTTCTGAAAAATCATTTTTTTAACCCTAATATCTATGTAATGCATCGTCCGATTTTAAAACGGATTTCAGTGTTAGGTTCAGCCAAATAAGCTCATTTTTTGCTTCTATGATTAATAAAAATATTATCTCTTAGTAAAGAGATATTATAAAAAAGACTTTGAAGCCTTCCTGGCCCCTAATTTGAGATTGCAGCCCCTTTTTTCATATTAAATAGAAGGACTCGTAAATATAAACATATTTTGTTAAACAATTGTTCAAGATTTGTTTACCGTTCTAGAGATATCTGAACAACTGTGTATTAGGAGCCGACCCTTAAAACCCCTAACCGGGGCCTTCAACTAAAAATTCTTTGGTAGGATATCGTTTAGAACATTTTTCTTAGCAACTTTTGTTCTACACTGGTTTTCAAAATATTTCTCCTTTTCTAGATATTACTGATCAAAGTTTCGGATTGTTGGCCCCTTGAAACTCCTAATTACGTAACATATGATTTAAGTATGGCACTGTATAGATAAACAGCTGTACAATGAACATTTTTGCTTCTATAATGAATAACAAATTATTGTTCAATAAAAAGTCCCTTTTTCTTGATATCAAATGAAAGGTCTTGTAAATATAAACATATTAACATATTCAACAAGTGCTCAACAATTGTTGATTGTTCTTGAGATATCTGAACAGCCAACCCTTAAACTCCTTACTGGGGCCAAAAACCAATAATTTAAAGGTAGCGTGTTGTTGACAACATTATTCTGAGCAACTTTTCTTCCACACTGCTTTTCAAAATATTTCTCCTTTTTCAGATATAAATGATCAAAGTTTTGAACTTCTGGCCCCTAAAACCCCTAATTACATAACATGTGATTTCAGTATGGTACTGTTTAGGCCTAAACAGCTGTACAATGAACATGTTTGCTTCTATAATTACCTGGTAATAACAAATTATTGCTCAGTAAAGAGTTATTATAAAAAGACTTTAGACCCTTCTTAGCCTCATATTTGAGGGGCCACACCCTTTTGGCTGCTATCAAATGAAAAATCATGTAAATCTTAACAACTTTTGCGTTACATGTTTTAAAAAAAATTTACACATTCAAAACTATTTCAGAAAATGGTCAAAAATTTCGTAAAAAAATTTGCTGCAAATTTTCGAGCTCGAGCAAGCTTCGGCGCCTTGCGCATTTTTCAAATTATCAAATAAAAAGGATCATCTACAAACATTTATATACTATCCCTGAAAGTTTCACGTTTTTATCGTAATTAGTTTTGGAGGAATAAAGATAAAGTGGACAAAATAGTCCTTAAAAAATCACTAAATCCTCAAGATCTCAAACCGGAAGTGACGTCATCAGCCCAAAATTTTTTAACATCAAGATCTTTTAATGTTCTCTCAGTCCTGGAAATTTCATGCAAATTGGTCTAGTAGTTCACAAGTAATAGAGATGCACGACACATGACGATGGATGAAGACCAATTGCAATAGGTCACCTGAGTGACTCAGGTGACCTAAAACCTTTTATTTAGCATTTTATTTAAAACATTATTCTGAGCAACTTTTCCTCTACACTGCTTTTCAAAGGGTTTACCTTCCCACTGTGTGCTTGTTGCACCATCACATGTCAGAAACTTACTGATGTATAAATTACTTTATTACACCTCTGTGAATATTTTCTATGTAAAATTACAATGAATAAACATGCTATTCTATCTAACCGTGAAATTGTTTCCGTGCTATCTGCCCATGGTGAATAGTCATCAAAACTATTCACCGGCGACATTTGATTTCCCTCCTTTTTAAACTCGGAACACCTCTGACGTAATCCAATCGCTGCATTAAATTCAAAGTCCAATTGTAAGTAAGACATTGTAATATTTGTTTATCATCAAGAAATTCTGCATCGCCGACAAATAAAGTTTTCTTTGGTATAATAAAATACCTATTTACTCAAAGCCAGTAAATAGGTATATAATGTCGCATCCACCTAAATTTCGAGTTATATAATGTCCCGTTTGTAACCTGTAATTTCAAAATGTACAGTCAACACAACAGTCATAGTCGCAAGTTTCACAATTTACTTCTGCTTCTCATGTACTTTACATTAGGGGCCTTCATATCGCATACCAATTCCAACAAGAGACATCCCTCTAACTAATGATAATCATCAAAATTCATTTCATGAATCTTAGCAACACTCATAATCCTTCAAATACAGCAACTCTCAATTTTACAAAAATATTAACGGGTACTTTATCCGAAACTGTTCCTTGCTACTTTTACCTTAGTACACTAACATTTTATGAAAAGATGTTTTGTCTTAGAATTAGAAAGCTAATACAATTCTTAAAAAAAGTATACCACATATTGCCAATTCCATTGAGGTTTAATAAAAATATGGCCATTTAAGTGAACCCACCATTTCCACTTTCCTCTATTTAAAACAGATTCATAGGGTTCTCCATAGTAAAACATCTTTACCCGACCTTTTAGAGGTCAATTGTTGGTCAACCTCCTTTAATAAGAAACCTTATTTAATATAACATACATCTACATGATATTATCATGATAAAAGCATTATATCACTTAGAAATGCCCTTACATGTATACCCTCCCCCTATCTTTTGATTTTCATAAACAGTCATGGTTTGAAATCTTTTACCTAATTTTATGAAACTTGTGGCTATTTCTTTGAGTCATTTCTCACACATATTTGGAAGCAATCATCAATCACTGTATCAATGCTAATAAAATTTGATCTTTTTTTTTGTTTATTGAATGATTTGTAGCATTTTAATTAATAAATAGACATGCCGTCCTGCATGTGATTTCTTGTTTCCATGAAAAAGAGTAAGCTAACAATCATATTTAGTGAATATCTAATCTATACAGGTTTCTAGTCTCCTTTTAACCGTGCTAAAACAGTTAGACCTACAAGTTAGACATCTGCCTTAAATTAAAATTAAATTTAAACACACCCAGGTAGCTGGAGACGGAGGAGAATTCCATGAAAAATGTTCAAATTTGACATGTTTTCCTACATTTTTTTTATGCATATATACATTAAAAAGGTAAAAATATATATGTTGTTTCTGTTCAAAAGTAATTATCATAGGCATTAGCAGATATTATTTTAAGGTCAAATGTACAATTACATATCCTACATGTAATCTTAATGGTAACAATTGAAAAGGAGGGGGGTGATTTTTCAATTATGTAAACACATCTAAATATTATCATAAAATACAAAATAAATGAAACATAATTGCATACTTTTATTGAAAATTTTTTTTTCACAACTAAAAATTGTAGATTTCTTTAAACAGCCTTAATTTTGTTTGTCATAATTTCTTATCAAACACAAACCACAACAAGGCATGATGCTTTCTTAAAGTTCCATTATTGTTCATGCATTATCCGATTTAATTTGAATTACCAGTAAATAGTCTGTAGAACACAGGGAATTTGCATGTGGGTAGAGGTGACAGGTTAACCTTAAGAGCTGAAACCACAAGAATCAACAGGTGCCTTGTGACTGCCATGTTGTAACAAGAGTCCGTTTTGAGCTGAAATAAAAAAAAAATAAATTAGCTGTGTTAACATACATGTACTAATAATAGCTGTGTTTACATTAACATATGCATAGTATTTCTGGAAAAAATATACTGACCATGCAGTTTAATAAGTATGAGATATCCCAATACATGTACATGACATTAACATTTAGGCAGTACAAAAACAAAAATTTGCATATTAAGTCATAATATAACATTAAAATTTTAAATCCTTTTTTTCAGGTATAGACACATATCAAATCAACAGAGAGAGAGAGAGAGAGAGAGAGAGAGAGAGAGAGTTTTACTCGTGCGACAGTCAATATTTCTATTTGTAAACTACAAAGGAATATTATACCCATCCGAACAGCGTCAAAGTATAAGCTTCTGCTATACCATGTTTTATCAATTCTACTGGGTTTTGTTTTTTGCGAATAAATTTAGTGAGGTTTTTTTTCTTATTAATTTCATGTTTTAAACACAATACTATGCATAATGCGAATAAATATCCATGAACAATTTTACAAAGCTTTGCATTTTGGTTGCACATTTAAAAAATAAGGGATTGATAACATGCTCATTTTAAAATTCAATGCACCGTTGATTTCATTTACTAGACAGAGATATTTTTGTTACAAAATTTAGTTGCTCTATGATGCTTTGACAAGACGAAAAGCACGAGAGAGAGAGAGAGAGAGAGAGAGAGAGAGAGAGAGAGAGAGAGAGAGAGATCTGAGGCACATGCAGTAAAAATTATTACATTTGTCTTACTTTAAAAATTGTTTACATACAACGTAGATTTGATATGCATTGTATGTAAACAATTTTTAAAGTGAAATAATTAAATCTTGAGAAGAATATTTTATAGATATCAGGGAACATTATCATTACATTAACCTAAAATCTGAGCAGCTTGATATAATGTGATTGCACTCTGTTTTACATGCTCTTTCCCCAGCTATAACAATATATAACAGAGCCAGACGAAAGGTCTAATTTTAGTTAGATTGAATGTTTACCATGTCAAATATCTTTATTTAATTAAGCATAAGCCTGTCCATCTTCGCTAGCCAAGGGTTTTTGATCCACATCGCTCCCCGTTTATGGGGAACGGAGTGGACCGAAAACCCTTGGCTAGCAAAGATGAAGCCTGTCTGAGTTTTTTAATTTATAAATTAAGTGAAAGGCGATATGGTAAAGATCTGCTATATTCAAATATTTAAGGTAAAGTTATCATGCAAACATGCACTCTAATTACAGCATTCTACTCTTGTGTACCTTGGGACCCCCAGCCATTTTAATTGCACTGTTTTACAGTGTATATGGTGTGTTGGTCAATAAACAATAAGACATACATAAACATAGGAAAATAATAAATAGAAATTCGAAAGAGTGATGTGCAAAACATACACGTGAAAATATACGGGACAGAAAATATTCCGAGATTCCTCTGACTCTAACATCCGCTTTAATATTGGGACGCACGTCAAAAGCGAAGTTTAGGGTCAGAGGAATCTCGGATTAGATTGAAAATACAAATACTGAAAAGAAAAACTCAACACGACATATCCTGTATTGAAACATACCTTTATAATCTCTCATACGATAGTTGAGCTGAATTTCCCACTATCGACGTCTTGCAGGCCATGCTTCTTTTAAAAATGTTGACACACCGCTATCAGCTGTTGTTCGCAGTCAAAACACGGCGAGTTGACATGGTGAATCGTACGATTATTATTTCGATTAAAGCTAATAAGTTTGTGTTTAATATGCAGAACACAATTTAACATGCATTATATTAATGCATTTATTTTTCAAGTACATAATTACAATAAATATATATTCATAATTGAAATTTTTACAAACTCAATATTCTGTGATCCAATCTACATTAATTGTATGTGTTGCGACGATTAAGCTAGGCTTAATATTGCGATTTAAATAACACTTTCACAACAAATTTTAGAAAAGACTTTCGATCGCTTTTCGCTGTTAGAATCGGGATCTGTGTCTTCAATTCCAGCTGCTTTGTTTTTGTTATGATTCGTGTTGACAAAATTTTCTCTTTTTCCAAACGAAGTTTACACATTCAACGTAATTATCAAACGAAATTGTTTCAATAAACACTCAGATATTAACTATTTAAAAAACAGAGTTCGGTTTTATGACCTGTACGAATTGTTTTCAGCAGGAGTTACTTTCAGTGTGAATTTTGCACTATTTTCTAAATCTTGACTGCGAAATCAAAATTTCCGGAAAAATCAATATTTAAAGCCCGATATCTCTGCAATGCATCATCCGATTTTAAACCCAATTTCAGTTTTGAATTTAACTTTGCAAACTCTACAATATGCATATAAATTTATGTTTTCATATACAATTTTATGACCAGTACGAATGGTTTTCAGTAGAAGTTACTTTTAGTGTGAATCTTGCACTATTTTCTTAATCTTGACTGAGGAATCAAAATTTCCGGAAAAATCAATTTTTGAACCCAAATATCTCTGATATGCGTGGCCCGATTTTAAAACGGATTTCACTGCTAGATTCAACTGATTGTGCTTTACAAAACACATATACTTTTTGGATTTGATCAAAAAATTCATTTTTTCAAAAAAATTGATTCACTTCCGGTTTCGACCGGAAGTAACGGATTTCCATTTCCAGCCTTATTGCACATGTGAATTGACAAATTCATAACCATGGAAAATTTCAAGCCTCTCTCTTTGGGCGTTTTTGAGAAATGCCCCGGACAAAATGACTTTTTAAAAATTTTAAAAATGACGTAACGTCAAAACAGAAGTGACGTTGTCAATGAAACTTTAACATCTTTGAGGGACGCTAACTTGCAACAATCCCTGAAAGTTTCATTGAAATTGGTTGAAGACTTTCTGAGTTATGAAGCCGAAAAGGAGTCAGAAAAAAAAGAAAAAGTATAATAATAATAAAAAGAAACCGAAGAATAACAAAAGGGTCTTCCGTTGGAAACGGAAGACCCTAAAAATAAGAATAATCTTAATCTGCACAATAATATAAAGGTCTTCCGTTGGAAACGGAAGACCTTAATTAGCACGTGCAGATAATCAGACACCGATCGAAATGATCACCTATATTTTGACATTTTTGCCTGGTGTAATGATGCATGGAATAACATAGTCTCAATGAAATGTCTGTTGATTCTTTTTAGCGGGAGGTAGATTAGTTAATATCTAAATCATGTAAATCGCAAGCGATGATAACCATTGTTTTTTTTTCCTGATAAATCATGAGAGAGAGAGAGAGAGATGATTTTTTCGAAAGGGGGGATTAGTCCGGTTCTTTGACACTTTTAACTTTTCACAGTGTGCATTGTCCAGTTCAGTAATTTATATGCATTATTGTATAGATGTACATATAAAACAATGATACAATTAATGATTTAATGCATGTATACAAATGCCGGTAACGGGTTACGTTAATACACACATGCATAATTTTAAAACAATGTTTCGGGTTTAAGATTAGAAAAAATATCCATTTATTTAAATTTTATTTGAAAAATGAAAAATATAAGAGAGCAATTAAGTTTTAATTCATATCACTGTGTCAAATGATGTTCCGAATTTAAAACTCTTCCTTTTCATGTTTGAAATTCTTAGAACTGATAAATCAAAATTTTCAAATTCTGTTTTCTTTACTTGACAAACTTGGAAAAAAGTATTAAGGGGTGTTAATACAACATATTGCATTATTGTTTACCAGTACCGAGCATTTAGATCTTAGGACGTGTGTGTATATACAAGTACACGTGTGTCTGTCACCTCATTGTTCCCAATCTCGCTACCGTGCACTGCAAATTGTCAAGAAGGGCTGTGTACAGTAGCTATTATATAACCACTTACTGGCCATTCAGATCTTAGGAAGTGTGTGTATATATACATGTACACGTGTGTCTGTCACCTCATTGTTCCAAATCTCGCTACCTTGCACTGCAAATTGTCAAGAAGGGCTGTGTACAGTAGCAATTATATAACCACTGACCGAGTGAAAAAAATGGTCAACATCCTCTCCTTTGAAAACATGAACTTCAATCAATCAGTTGTTAATCATGTGTTTTCAGGTTCTTTGATCAATTGATCTGGTGTTAAAAAACCATTGATGGATAAAAGATTAAATTGACCGCTCTAAGTTAATCTAAGAAATTATACATTGTATGTTATGAAAATTAATTAGGATTGCATGTTAACTTATTAGGAAATCAATTTCCGGGTAAACTATTAGTAACTTTTAATTCAAAATCATTGCAAACTCTCTCTCTCTCTCTCTCTCTCTCTCTCTCTCTCTCTCTCTCTCTCTCTATAAAAACTCCTACATGCGTAGAAAACACTAGTACTACATGTACATTAACACATTTACATGTATGTCGTGTATGTTCTAACCATGGCCGCGGAATGATAAGAGTTGGTTATGAAATTAGGATTGCAAGTTAAGTTATTAGTAAATAAACCTACTTTATCGACTGTGAAACTATGTTTAGCACATTTTTGTGAGTTTGGCGTGCCATAGATATGTATATGCATGTAAAAAACAGCTTGGCGCAAGTGAAAGATCAATACAATCTTAGTATATTTTACTTGAAAATGGGAGAGAAAATACAAATGTAAGTACCAATGTGGATCTTGCTGGGGGAAACCTACCAATTGATCCGATTTTGTGTAAATCGAGCTTAGAGGTAAAATGTGCCTAATTTCGATGGCAGTGCGAAATGTTTTGACAATTTTTTAAATAAACGAAATATTTATATGAACCCCCAGCAAAAACTGCAAAATACATTACTTATCGAAGGATTTTTCATAAAAATATTTTTGATTCAATGTCATTATTCACTTCCGCCGATGCGATTTATATAGATTATATACCGTGTTAGGATACGCCTGTCACGTGCTTAAGAAAAATATATGACGTCACAAAAATGCATCAAATATAGTGTTTGATATCACTGTTAATTTATGTAATAAAAGTTTAAAGAAATTCGCTCGGTTAAAGTATTTTTTCGATAATTAAAATAGTATCGTTTTTAGGTATAAATTTTGCTTCGGACAGCCTTAACATAGCCGCTCAGTTTCTGAATTGTTACAATCACCACAGTTTGATGAAACGTGACAAATAAAACAAACACAGCTTGGTAATACATGTATGGTATTTGATATAATCACAGATAGTTTGTTAATGTATTACAACATTTAAACACAATCAGTTTATTTACGTTGACATTTGATGTTCACTCTGTAGACATGCAATATAATGATCACAGTTTGTTTACATGACTGTAATACTGGATTTTCTTCACTTTACCGGTTATAATTTCAGTCACAAAGAGGTTGTCTCTGGTGTCCACACATAAACCGCATGGATGCTGTAAATGACAGTTGTCAATGTAGCGAAGGAACTGTCCGTCCTGATCCAGGATGTGGATAATGTGGTTGTTACCGTCTGCTGTCAGGATCCGACCCTGGCTGTCTGTAGTGATGCTGACTGGATAAAATGGTTTCTTGGTAGTAGAGGGGGGAACGGTGTATGTAAACCGGAGTTTCCCGGCCTCATTGACCACCACTACTGCATGGGCTTTACAGTCAGCTACACAGATATCTAGGTTCTTGTTCTCACTGATGTATTTAGCGTAATAATCAGATGAATAGAGAGGTTGTCCTTTGTCGTTATATTGAATCGTTTGTTTCACTGTGGAGCCAGAGTAACGCACAACTTTTGTTTGTTTCTTTTCATCAGTGATCATGACAACCAGGAGGTCACCAGAGAAGGTAATACAGACATTAACAGGTACCCACCCCTGTAGCCTGATCGCTGTCTGTATCTGTGTATTCTTCACTATATTCACAGTTCTATCAATGGGATCAGTATAAACAAGTTCACCACTCTGTGTCACTGCTATGTCCCCTGGACTGTTCCCTGACTTGGTTTGGATTGACTTCACTAGTTTACCGTGGAGGTTGTAGAGTCTCATCATGTTATCAGTACAACACGTCCACAGTTCATCATCATTCAGACAGGACACACTATGTAATTTTTTAGATTCTCCATACTTGGTGTTTATATCTGTGATGATCCGTGGTACATCGATGAGCGGTCTGTCTGGAGGAGAGGACTCAGCACCGGGAGAATTCATTGTGTAGCTTTGTTCTTCTGTTTTGATGGATAATGCTGACAGAGAACCAATCTGCTGATAAATCTGTTCTTTGTTAATCTTCTGAGGGGTGAATCTTGGTAAGGAAACTGTGAGTTTACGAGGCAGTCTTCTGAATTCAGCAATCTTGGAGTTGTAGGTAGAGACAAGACTGACATCATTGGAGTTTAGTAATTTCTTTAGATCAGCAATGCTCTGAGTGATTTCAGAAATGGTGCGTTTGATTTCATTTTCCTGCTTATCAAGGGCAACCAGGTGTTTGGATTCCATTTCATCCATGTCAGATTTCAGTTTCTTGATGGCATTGTCAATTTCTCTATGCAAGTCTTCTCCATGTTTGTCTAGAGCTGTTGTTAATTTCTTGGAAATTTTATTAAGATCAGCTTTCTGAACTGGGATGTTAGATGCAATTTCTTTGTATTTAGGATAAATGGAAATTTCTAACTCTTGTAAATCTTTCTGTAAAGCTTCTTTCTTTGAATCAAGCAGCTTTAATAAGCTTACTTGTTTGTGTCCTAGATGTTCATCAGAGAAGACACACTCGAAACAAAGGGGAATGTCACATTGTTCACAATAAATGTCACTTAATTGTGTGGAATGTTTTAAACATTTAGGATTAAGCCCCCTCTTTTTAAATGGCACCACTTTGTGTTCTTTGGATTCATCTAAGAGATGTTTTCCAACGCAGTCTACACATAGATGAATGTGACAAATATCACAGTACATAGGGGGGCCCGGGGTCTCACAGAGATGACACCGTAACACATCCTGGGCCCAAGTACGGCGGTCCATGGTCAGACACCTTGATGGGATTTTTAGATTAATTCTGGAATAAAAAAAGAACTGTTACATGTATTATAAGCAAACACATTTTAACTAATGTCATTTGTGTATGTGTAGTCAAAAGTACAGTCACAGGGATGGGAGGTAGGATCTAGAGCCCCCCTCCTTCCACTAAGTGACAGAAATAGGACAGGGCCAATTACATTTGTATATATCGATCAGGCAAAGGTACAGTGTATTTCCTTATAGCCTTACTGTAGACTTTTATTTAATCTGCTTATCAGATATTTTTTGGACTGTACCCCTCCCCTATCTCATGCGCGGGTCCTAAAAATTTCAGTGGGAGTCATTTTGTTTTCAAGTAGGGTTGATGTGGGGGAGGGGGTGGTCCAAACCCTATTTTTGGTAATTTTACTTTTATATTACGTTTTTCTATGAGGTACTCATGATACCTCCTCCCCATCAGGATCCGCTCCGCGCATTCTCTAACTTTAAAGGGATTGCTTGGACGGTCCGTGCCCCCCCCCCCACCCCCCGACACACACCAATGTCTAATGTGTTCGGTAAATTATGGGAAAACATTGATATAATGTGCACAATACCCAGTTCTTGGTGATGTTCTTCATTATTATTTCTTGATTTCTTGATATTATTTTACTTATTCATAAACAAACTACAAACCTTCACACTCCAACATGGCGATTCCGGTATTTTCTCTTCCTGGTCTGGTTACATGTACAATCATCACGTGTTTTCTTTATTTTTAGGTCAGTAGGTCGTCTCCTTCCTGCAATGTTCAGATTATATTGTAAACATATTTTTTTCGTGATGGGACTCACTCAAAGTATTGACAATGGTTAAATGGTATCATATTTCGGGATGCACTTAGGGTATGTGAGGCCGGGGAGGGGGGAGCGGAAGGGCTCGGCATCCCCAGGCGTGGATCCACAAAATTTTCAAAGGTTGGGGTTAAGGGAAAATTTGCTGGCATGAAGAACAACATCAATCGTGTGAAGTCTTGGTCTGGAGTCCACGTAGGTGGGAGAGGATATGTAGGTATTGGCCGTGGTTTGCGATGATGTAAGTCAGTGGCGTCGGAAGCAAATCGAAAGTGGGGGGGGGTTATCAAAAATCTTGACAAGCAAAAAAAAAAAAAGGTCTTTGGTTATGGTAATGTTAACTTTGCATCGCAAAAAAGTGGGGTGGGGGTTAAGCCTCCCCCTAGCCCCCCCCCGGTTCCGACGCCTATGTAAGTACAGTCTAGGCTTGCAGGATTTTTTCAGAGGAAGGCGATAGGGGACGGTCGTTTCTGATAAATATAATTATGCTTTTAAAAAATGCAATTTTTTTTTTAGAGAAAAATAAGAAACATTGCAGTTAAGAGTTTCTAGTCAAAAAGTTTGCTTTCTAACATCGTGCAAAGGTTAACATTGTGTCATCTTTATATATTAGTCTATTAAACCGAATAGGAATTTTACAATTTTTATTTTTAAAATATTTTTGTTTTATTCCACAATAATAACATTTTAAAACAGTGATATGATGTTCTCTCATCATTGAAATCGCCACGTGTCTGATACCTCCTATAGAACTTCTTTAGTCTTTGATTGATTTTTCAAGTACAAACCAAGCATGTGCTTGTCCGTATTACTTAAACAACGAGAGGTTAATGGGCCTTATCAGTCACCTGAGTAACTGCAGTGTGGCTTTTGCAATGTAAATTCATATGCATTATAATTACAGGGCCATGAAATCATTTTTAATATTCCCAGATTGTTTAATCCTATAAACGTTTTAAATTCTAAAAATTCTTAAAAAATATTTAAAAATTGTAGCATAACATACAGTGACATAATTGAACAAGTTTTAAGTACAAAAAAAAATAATCGGTTGAAATAACACCACGTACCCTATATAATCATTAGAGCCTCGCCCTAAGACCAGAACCCCTGACCCAGGGGCCATGAACATTACAATTTTGGAAGAGCCACTCTTCCTCATCATAACTATGTACATATTCGTTGCCTAAATACCCAGGGGCAGAGGAGAAGAATTTTAAAGAATTAATGCATTTTCACTAAACATGTATAATAATTAGAGCCCACCCTAGCGCTAGAACCCCTGACCCTGGGGCCATGAACTTCACAATTTTGGTAGACAGCCCATTGTTTATTACAATCATGCCAGCAGTTTGACTGCTTGATGTTCAGGAGTAAAAAAGAAGATTTTTTAAAGATTGCATATTAATTTTGATGGTTTTAGCCCCACCCCTCAGACCCGGGGGGGGGGGGGGGGCTATGAATTTTACAATTTTTACTCCTCTTCACCAATAGATGCTATATGCACTATTTGGTTGAAATTGGTTTAGTGGATTCAGAAAAGAAGCTAAAAATGTTCAAAAGTTTACGACCGACAAACGACGTACAAGGAACGACGACGGACCCCCCCCCCCCCCCCCCCCCCAGATAGCAATAGGTCATCTGAGTGACTCCGATCGGCCAGAAAAGCTGTCACTTGTGTTGAAGCATCCTTAGGTAGGCTTGATTCAAGTTCGTAACGCGGGTTATGTATTTTTTCTGCAATGTCGCTACAAAGTACCTTCATAACCCGCATGAATTACCAAGCATTTTATCGTTAAAAAAACCCTTTTCTCTTTGGGAAACATGCATATTTGGAATAAGGGGGAACGTTATTAAAAGGCAAAGTTATTAAATACTGGTAAATAAATATTTTTCATATATCTCTAATTTCAGACTAGGAATGAGATACGTGACATGGATGAATTACGTGGTACAATTTAAAGTTCTGCTTTTTTGTTTGGTTTTTTCCCTTGCCGCCTGGACGTTGAAAGCTAATGCAAAACAAAAAAAGAATCCACTACGCTGTATTGAACAGCAATATTCAGAGAGAGAGAGAGAGAGAGAGAGAGAGAGAGAGAGAGATTGTCAGTCTTCACTACACGTGTAATACAGTAAACTGTACATCAAAAGAGCCCGGCTTTCAGTACTTAAGAACTTTAATTTCTTTCTAGTATAGTTATGGTTTATTATTTCTCTATTTTTTTTCATAAGATTGTGTTTCTTATTTAATGACATTGTAATATAAATTTTAAATAGAGTTACCAAACATTAACATAACTTTGGTGCTATTTCTTCAACTGTCGTATAATTTGGCAATTTTATATAAGAACACATTTATATTTTTAAAAATGTAGTAATAAACAAAATGTAGCTCAATTGGATGTGAATAGGTTGAAATTTCAAATTGAATGCTGACTAAAGGTTATTACCATGCATACAGTGAATAATGACATAAGGTTATTTATACTTTCTTAATTATACCTTAATTGAATGGCCTTCGGGGGATGTAAGGTGTAATAGATTTTGCAATTTTTTGAAACCTTATAAGGTTGGAAAAGGCCCCAATTTACATTATATAGACTTTTTTACTCTTGGTTTTGACTGACCATGCGTATTTCCAGCAAAGAAAACCAACTTAATTTTGGTTGTAAAAAGCCATTTCATTTTCCTACAAACTGTTTACATTGTATAAAATTGCGTTTCATACAATTATATCAATCAGTTCAGTTCTTCATAATATGGAACATTTGAAAACTTCAATTTTAATGTGGTATGGGACATTTGTCAATATTAATGTTGATTAAAGTACATTTTATTTTAAATACTTTCACCGGTTTAGAATTTTCAAATTTTACAATATTTCAACAAAAAATACGTTTTAAATTTTTTTGAAAAGGTTAAAATGTTAAAATGCCCAGCGGGATTCGAACTCATGACTACAGATGCGTAGTGAACCCTCTAACCCACTGCACTACGCTGTTAAGTGACAATTACGGGAAAGAAGTTTTTTTTATATAATTACACTTGATTTTATTGTTTATTTCAATAAATAGTACGCCACAACATGGAAGTGTCCCATACCACCTTAATTCTTTTTAATTACATCATCAATAGTACTCATTATCCTCGCTTGAAATTCCCACCTATCGGAGCTAAATTTTCTGCAGTTTCCTTTGCTAATACTGCACCCAGTCGCAAGAGAGTAAAGTTTCGAAATCATCAAATTTTACAGTTTATACCTTAAATGATTGACCTTTTGAGGATGGAAGGGGTATTAAATTTTGCAATCTTGAATCATTTTTTTTTCTTCAAAAGATACACAGCAAATTTAGTCAAGATTTGGAAAGAAGTTTTGTAAAGGAACTAAGCCTTTAATACCATTCATTATGTTAATTAATGCTTTTTGAAATATTGCTACGAATGGTTCACCATAAACATGACCGGAATGGAAGAAAGGGGGAAAATCTACTAAATAACAGTCTTTCCGTCGGGGTAACCTAGCTATAAAAAGGAGAAATACCACTTTATAGCCAAGTTTCCGTAGGGGGAAAATCTAATATATAGCTTTTTTCCCGGGGGGGGATACTGCTATATAGCCTTTTCCGGGGGGAGGGGTAGCTAAACGAAAAGGGCACTATATAATTACACCGGTAATGACGTAGATTCTTTATTAAATTAATTTTCTACAAAACCAAGTGCGATTTGTTTGTTAAAAAAATGTTTTGGATACAGAACAATTTAATCTTTAAAGAAGATTAAGGCGCGTAAAATGCCCATATGAGAAAAGATAAGATACTGTTAAATTAAAGTATCAACAAATCTGATAATTTCTTTGTAAAATTATTAAAAACAATTTATATTAAACATAAAATCAATTTGTAACCCTTAAATATGTTATAAACTTAGAATATGTTGATCTTAACTAGCGTATGCGTATTAAAACCTCCAAATAGTGTCATTTTTTAAGAGCTTCAATGCGTTTTCTTTTATAGAGTGGGTCTGAGCTCCATCTTTTTGTCACAGTCTAAATATGGTTTAATGGAAATCAAACCAATTTAAATCAACAAAAACGTGGAGAGATGACCCACCATACTTCAAAAATGTTATTTTGTATATCAATAATTGAACATTTTAGAAAAATAATACAAGTCCGTTAATCCGTGGCCGAAGTCACATTTAGCATTTAAACACCGCACTTTGTTGTGACTGAAATGGCTCAGTGGTTAGGGTAGCAGACATAGGGTAACCTTATAGAGCTAGGGTTTTTAGAATGTGGGTTCGATACCACCAAAACTTTAGGGTTTATTTTTTTTTCTTATCATTTTTGCAATATTAAATCTAAATATAATAGTTAGAAATTGTCCTTTTGTAAACTTGTATTAAAACATTATCTAATATATTTAAGTGGAAAAAAATTAATTTGAAATTGTATTTTACGACTATATACCAAATGGGCATTTGCGCTATCTTATTCCCCCATCTTCTTTCATCAATTAATTTGAGGGCGACGGCGACATTCCAGAATATTTGTCTTGAGGTGACAGGAAAGCCCAGGGGGCCCGTTTCTCAAAAAGGCCTATGTCCAGGCATAAGCTTATTCCGGACTAAATTAGGGACTTAACCTCAAAACCAGACTAAGGTGCGTTTCACAAATAGGTGGAAACTTAGTCGGGACTAAATTTGGGTTTAAATCTACGCCTGCTAATGGGTAGGCGTAAGTCCTTAGTCTGTACACAAAAATGACGAGTGTTTTGTTTCTATGGCAAATTAAACAGAGAATTGTAATTCTGGGTTTGTTTTACGTGTTATTAAGGAAAGCATTCACATTTATTTGTACATGTATAACTTTAAAAAATGTACATATTGTTCGATAATTGTTCCTATTTCTAAGTAAATTAAGATTAAATCAATTTGAATAATGATGAGACTTACTCATTAAACATACATGTATGTAATAGACATTACTACTCGTTAATAAAATATTACCTAAAGTATGAAGAATTGAAGATGCTTGGGTATACCACGATAACTGATATACACACACACAAATTAAAAAGATGCTATAATTCTAAACTATATAAGTATTCACACAAACAACAACTCCGAGTTTATACATCGTTTAATATAGATGTATATAAGTACTGACAGATTATTGATTTTTTAATCAATACTCAGTAAGCATAAACTTTATAGATTTTAATTTTAAAAAAAAACCCTCATTGTTCAACTAAGCTTATGTTTATCTTCACATCATTTGAAGAAGTACCACATGTATGTTTTAGACTGATAGTCTGATACCAATATAATGTTTCTAATCAGATTTGAACTTATGAAACGAAACTAATTACAAAATATTGAAAATACTCCTTCAAATAAGGGTAACTCAAAACGTTTATAGTTGTAGTTTGTACTTGTGTGTGGTGGTTTGTTCTTTGCCTATATCATTTGCAATTTCACAACACGTACTAGTATGTATTCTCATTTTGTTTGCCCCTAGTATCTTTAAAAAACCGTATGAAATATACTTGTTATTCTTAATGTCTATGAACTCGTATTTAGGTACAATCGATTTTAGTTTGTTAAAATTTATTTTAAAATGCACTAAACTTTTCACATTTTCGACATCTTCTCCAGAGCCACTCGGCCAATTTCAACTAAACTTAGCACAAAGCATCCTTAGGCAAAGGAGATTCAAAGTTGTGAAAATTAAGGATCACACACTTTTTCAAGGGGATATAATTAAGAATTATTGAAAAATTTTGAGAAATTTTCCAAAATCGTCTTCTGAAGAACCATTTGGCCGGGAAAGATGAAACTTATTTGGAAGGGTAGTGTAGAGTAGTGTCAGGACGTGTAGATTCAAAGTTGTGAAAATCATGACCCCCGGGGGTAGGGTGGGCCCACAATCGGGGGTCAAATTTTTACATAGGAATAAATGGAGTTAATCTTTAAAAATCTTCTTTTAAAAAACTAATCAGGAAGGAAAGCTGAAACTTATGTAGAAGCATCCTTAGCTAGTGTAGATTCAACGGTGTGAAAATTATGACCCCCTGGGGTAGGGTTGGGTCACAATGGCGGATTTTTATATAGGAATACCTAAAGTAAATTAAATCTTTAAAAATCTTCTTCTTAGAAACTATTCAGCCAGGAAAGCTGTGGAAGCATCTTCAGATAGGGTAGGATAGGTGGGGGTGGGGGACACAAATCTTTACCATAGGAATATAAAGAGAAAAATCTTCTCAAAAACCATTTGCCTAGAAAAGCTGTAACTTAAGTGAAAGCAACCGTAGGTAAGGTAGATTCAAATTTGTTAACATCAAAATCTTGAGGAGTGGGGTTGGGCCACTTTGGGCATCTAATTTTACAAAGGAAAACATTTTAATTCACAAATACTTTTATTCTCTCCTCGTTTACATTCTGCTTCATGTCAGAAATACATATGAGTAGTGTATGAGCCACAAACTCATGATTTTTAGCTGCAGTACTGGAATGTATAATTTTCATTTAAGCTAAACGAACATATGATCTTTCATGATCATATACAATCGAAAATTAATGGAATTAAAAGTAAGAGTTGATTTATGAAACGGCCATGATTGACCCTTCTCTGTTGTACAGAACAAGTCATGCCATTAACCTCGCTACATTTCAACCATTCCCTGCCGTTCTGGTTTTAACTATTTTCATACTTCTCTTTATTCTAAATCATAACATAGGTTTAAGCCTGGTATAAACAGAAAGTCATGGACCGCGACCGCGACATTAGGTCATACACAGTCAACTCTTAGGTTCTAGTTCGCATAATGTATAGTGATTGAAAAAGTTTCCTAGTCATTGTCCGAGCAGTAGGAGTTATGGACATTTAAAAAAAAAATATTTTATTATCTATAAATTTTTATTTTCAGGTTACTTTCTAAAATACGATACATGTACTTATATGCGTTTATTTACAACCAGATACATATAAGCAACTATCGAAAGTCTCACGCGATTTCAAAGGTCGTTTTATGCATCAATTTTCTCTATTCTATTGAAAACATTACACAATATCCTTTATCCATAATTGATTTCCGTATGAAGGGGCTATAACTTATGTAGTTTACTTGACGTATGACCATCACCTCCATCTTTCGATACATAATATATAAACAATACAAGACATGGTATATGTTGCTCTTTGCCACCAGCGTGACTTTAATTGTTACATAACATTGTAACACATTGCGTAAAATTATATAAAATAATATTATGTAATACTACAATTGAAATTTAATTGAATTATGTCACAATTCTGCATTTGATCTTGATATGATGTAATTATAATTAATTTCCGAATAGTAATTAATAATCATATACAAATATGAATTTTATTAATTGGCTGTATTGAGAAACTGAAATCGAAAATTGGTTACATAATATCGTCAAACAAATTTCTTGTGGTCTGAAAACGCCATGTACATCTAAAATAAAATACATCCATGAAAAAAGAAGAAAAAAAAAGAAAAAAAAAGAAACTAATAAAAAAATTTTAATACTTGAAAGGAGGAGGGGAGGTGGTTGATTTTTAAAGAAATGGACCGAAGAAACAGAATCAGTATTCAAAGATGTTACCCGTGCGGCGTCCTGACAGAAAGTGAATTAGCACGTCTTTCTTATCAAAGAGAGTCGCTAGAATTCCCGCGTCTAATTTTATTGGTCCAATGATGACAACAACATTACGTGACCAAATAGAGCACTCTCTACTTCTTGATAATACACATTATCAAGTAAAAGGTGCGATAACCCGTAAGGCGAAAAATTGTAAAATCAATATATATAAAGCATTTAGTAAATTTAAAATTCCATTAAAAAATAAAGAATGGCGGTAAAGAAGTTGCTAATCCCGTTAGTGTATATATGTCCTTTTACAACTCATTTCTTTGGAGATGATACATTTAATTTTTAAAAAAAATGACATTCGTGTAAGAAATGCAAATTATTAAAAAAAATAAAAATAAAATTAAAGATGTTGTGTCGATACTGAAATTTCGCGCTACAGCTTGAAAACAGGATCAGATTATAGAATATTGTCAGTTATTCATTAAAAAATTAGCACCGCTTGTTGTCAATTGGCGAGTCCCCTGTTCTGTTCACATGCTCCTGACGTAATATATTTTTCTCATCCTAAAAATTATAACCCCTACTTAAAAATACACAAAGTACCTATCGCTGCCATATTATATTTATTGAACACAGTCGATTCGGCATGAAATTTTTTCTTATAACTAAGCTATATTTTTTCGGTGCTCATCGCCCGCGTCCGATTGATCACCAAACACCTTAGCTTACTACCGATTCAACTAAAAAGATTTTGCTCGACATGATTTTTTTGATGTGTCACCTGTCTCGTGTAACACAGATGAATGATTCTTGTCCTAAAACAAAGCGTGCTTACACTAAGGTATAGTTTCGGTTGATTGCTTTTACATGTAGTTAAGTATATATATATATATATATATATATATATATATATATATATATATATATATATATATATATATATATATATATACTTTTTCCATCGTTATCTTTAATTCAAAGAGCAAATGTGCTTTTAAGGAAGGAGATCAAAGGTAAATACATGAATACAAAATGCACAATTCTGCATTAAAAAAAAATAAAACGGTGTTCATACATATAAATGCCGTTAATTTAAAAAAAAGAAAAAGTATGCCCACAGATAAAATCGAACCAGCAAAAAAAAAAAAAAAATAGCATGTACGTATGACATAGCCAGCGGTTCATTTTACTGAGCTATTCAGAACTTAAATGTAAATATAGACCACTGTGATAGAAACCACTTTCCGAAATTTTTGTCGGTGTTTTGCAAATTTCGACCCCTGGGCAAGGGTGCCCCTAAACAAAAGGCCCATGGGGCCACATCGCTCACCTGAGCAACAATGGGCGTTCAAAAGATATTGTGCCATATGGCCCCTCAGTAGAATAACAAAAAATAAATATTGTGAATTATTCGAATTTTACACTTATTTTTGCATACACGTAATCTTTGACATTGTATCTTTATGGAATACTATTTTTACCCAGAATAAGAAAATCCTACGCAAGATATAAAACTAAACAGTTGGTAGGGGTACACCTCCCTCCAATTCCCTATATTTTCGTTCTGCCCCCCCCCTTCCCCCACTTTATAAAGCGATCAAAATATATGAGAGCATATAGGTACTTTTTCTTCCTCAACTACTTACTAGTTATTGTATTTTTTTAAAAATATCATATAATAGTTATTGCATTTTATTTTTAAAAAATCCTATAGATGTGAAGAAGAAAATTGTACCCCAATCCGCTCAATTCCTCAAATTAAAAACATTCAAAAATTTAATTTGTCTTCTCCATTATACATGTAATTAAGTCACTGTTGTTTACCTGGCGTAAACTCGTGTGACTTTTATAACTTTATACTCACATTTGATTGATGAATACACTGGAATGAAAATTGTTGTCACGTGACATGTTAAAGAGCTATAAAAATCAATGTTACAGTATTGACAGGCACATCACTCTATTTCACTAAGGCCCACCCATTATTTTCATCTTTATTCAAAAATAAAAAATGGCTACAGGCCAGGATAATTTTCCGCTGTAATATTTTCTTAGAAATAGGGATAATTCCTTTATCCCCGCAACAGAAATGTGTCAGAACTATGGAAATTGTCGTTTTTATTTACTCGTGTCTGAAAAACTATCACAATTGATGTAGATTTCACATTATCCATTGTATAAAGAGGGGGCCCCAGAGAGTAGTTATATACAGCATATCATCCTTTAATTTTTTTGTACAAGTATTTAACATTTAGGGAGACATTTCTAATGATCAACCAAAATTTCAGCGTCAATCGTAGAATTATAAGAAAGATACAGAGCTCACAATTCTGCTAGGTTTGAGTCATATATTTGTTCACATGAGTTTATTACATTCAGCTTAAGAATTTTAACTTTGTATTTCCTATTCAGCATTTAAAGTGGAAAAAAAGAATGGCCTCAGATCTGTGTACATAGAATTGTGAGCAAATCTCTGTTTCTTGCTTATAATTCGAAGCTTAACACTCAAATATGGTTAGTAAATAGAAATTGTAAACAATTAAACACATGAAACATATGCACTATAACAAATAAAGTGCACAATTTATTTTTCAAAAAATATACCTACATATTTCCGTCAGCGATATTAAACTCTATTTAAACTGATGAATAAATTCGAGAAAATGCTAAGCATCTCAACAAAACACATTGCATTAATCTATTACGCAAAAGATCATACCGAATTACCGATAAAATGAATAGTATTTTAGTACTCTTTTAATACATCAGATTTTGCTTAATTTGCACATGTTAACAGTTAACTGTCGGATGTACCGAAGTCTCTGTTTGATTTGATACGTAAAAATTACAAAATACAGGCGATAGTTCCCAGGTTACGAAGCATAGATAATGAAAACGAAACGAAAATCAAAACAAGCTAACACCACCGTCATATGTGAAAACTGTCAACGCATTGAAATTACTTCACAAAATCGGCACCAATGTATTCTGCATGTTTCAAAGATCCCCTTCGTACGCGAACTGTTGCACAACAAACTAATTCATCATTGTCAGATCGACCCGTTTATCTTAAACAAAGAACCTCGTATACGAGTCTTGGTAAAATGGGTGGGCGAACCCGGGCCGGGGCAAAATAAAAGCCGGGGCAGATCGGCAATCGTCAATTCCAAAATACGCATTGTTTTGCAGCAATATTTACAGCGAATACAAATATACTGGTCCGTAACATATCCTCAAAATTTTAATGAGATCGGCATATTAATAACTGCCAATCTTTTGTTTTGCCCCGGCCCGGGTTTGCCTACCCATTTTACCATGACTCATGGAATACCGAACCCGAAGCTATAAACTGATTGAAACACGCATTTCCTTTATTATTATTTTCGTAATAACTCAGATTTGAAACAGACTTAGGCCATAATTTTTGCAATTTATATTTTCCTTTCCATAAGGATTATTTATGCTAAATTACATTGAATTTGACTCAGTAGTTCTTGAGAAGAAGATTTTTAAAAATGCACCCCCCTTTTTCTACAGTTTCGAGGTTTTCTCCGCTTTGAATAAGGATCGGTCTTTTATTTTTGCAATTTATATTAACCTTCCCATAAGAATGCTTTGTGCCAAATTTGGTTGAAATTGGCCGAGCGGTTTTAGAGAAGAAGATCAAAATGTACACAAGTTTACAGACGGACAGACGGACGACGGACATAATGTGATCAGAATAGCTCACTTGAGCTTTCAGCACAGGTGAGCTAAAAAATGATATCTTAATTTATTCGTTTAAACAAATTCTATCAAATTATGTAAGATTTTTTTTTACGGACAGACCGTTCCTGAAGGATATCTAGGCTAAAAACCATGCAGAAATATAGAATTTTACTGAGAGAATGCTGTTTTAGTCAACTTTGAAGAATAATAATAAATTTGCAAGAGCAATATGATAAGTTTAAATGCAAATTCGAAAAATTTTGAAATATGTACAATAAAAAAAATAACAAAAAACCTTTGATTTTCAAAAGTGATTTTTCCTGGGAAATCCATCTCCCCTATAGGTCAATCTTTTATTATTCGCAATAGATCCTTTACAGTAAATTGGAAACTGAAGTTATATGTATAGGTACAGTACGCTCTGCGACAAAAGATTGGTCAAAATACTTTGATGCAGTTCTAATCAAAGTTGATTAATAGTGTTTAAGGGGAGACAGGACACGTATCACGTGACTTTCATTGCAATGATACTTCGATGTGCTTACTCTATTATGACGTCATAATTGATTTGATTGTATGATGCTATGATGTCATTTATCCATTATGACGTCATACAGGATTTGATAGATCTTTTTCCCGTACTCAACGGCTCTAAAGTAGTCATTTTCACAACATGAGATGGGGGAAATTTAAAATTTTAACTTTAGAAATCTAAATGTATAAAATCATAAGCGGTTAATATAATCAGGTATATATTCTGATAATGATCCGTTCATGTTAATTGATAAATCTAAATAATGATTACTTTTTTGATAGTTTAAAACAGAAATTGTCACAAAAGGTCATAATTCCACAATAAGGGGTATGGGTGATTTCTATTGTAGTATCTCTCTTGAATGGCAAGAAAGTGGCCATGGAAATTTTATAAGTAATAAAGCGCATGCTAAGGTTGATATATGAAATTTTGTTCAAAAATTAATTGACAGTTTTTTTTGTGCCATCACATTTTGTTCAAATTTAGAATCAAATACTTCAAAATTTGAAGCGCTGATTTGAGCAATATTTTGATAAAATTATGATATTGCTATGTAAAAAGGCCAATGTTGTAATTGATTTTGATATTTGTTTCCATTCTTAAAATTAATGAATATAATTTGCAAATAAATTCCATTAAATAAACTATTTATTGCAGAAAATTGAAATTGTTAAAAAAAATCATAATGACAGACAAGGGGGATAATTCCTATCAAAATATCTCCCTTGCAAGGTAAGAAAGTAGTCATGAAAATGATGCATGTTGTAGAGGACATCTAAATATAAACGTGCTAAGAAAAGCAAAAAATTTTATTGACAAATAATTTTACACTGCAACGTCCTGTCTCCCCTTAATATTACATTTTTGTCTAAATGTGTAGACATTGAATTCAAGATACCCGACAAAAGTATAGCCGGTGACCCAAATCAACCGCATTTTCGATTAGCACTTTCCATACAGGGGTTATTTTGACTTAAGGGAATATGTTTTAAGCATCCCGATTACAATTATAATATACTTTTCCAGTTAACAAAGAACTTGATTTGGAATAAAAAATTACTCTATATCATTTTCAACTTTGATTGATGGCAGATTAACAGCTGTCATTTATCGAATAAAAATGCATATAATTATATATGCATACAAGTATTTATTCTTTAAATTGACGTGTGAACCTAAAAATTATCAATTTTGTTCAGTCGATTAATTGAGTAACAGAAAGGCATAAACCAGCTTTTATTCAGACCACTGTGTACATTGTACATGTATATGTAAACCAAACCTGAATAGATAGTGTGACGTCAAAATAATTAATTTTTTTTTATTTTGGTTTTTAATACAAAAGAGTTCTACATCATGTCAGCCTCCACTAAATCCGATTTCTCTAACTTCAAACGTGCATTAAAGCTTAAAGCTGATTGGTCCGATTTTTGATTATTACAGTATCAAATAAGTTTCTATACAAACCAATTATCTCACAAAGTTATGGACTTTCTCCTATTTACACCAGCAGAATCGGTCTCCTTTCAAAGTTAGAAATATTGAAAGTAAATAAAAGTAATTTCTTTTTGGGCACACGAAAAAACAAATCAAAATGCATCATGGGATTGCTTAGAAAAGGAAACCGTTTTGTTTCGTCCCCCGAATGTTTGGGTTAATTCACCCCGCATATGATGCATCGATTGTAAACAAAGCAAACTTCAGAAATATTTGCGAACATAAATGTAAACAGGTTATATTTAATTTTCCTGAACATTATGACATTTATGTATAGCTATGTCAAAGTCGTAATACAACCATACCGGCCTCGACGTCAGGAGCGAATTTTAACATGAGGCGAAATAACGCGATACCCTTTTTATACATGTCGTTTGCTTTGTTAATAAATTTTGTACATAAATTTCTTCATTGAAATTTTGCTTTATTGACCGGGAAAACTACTGCAATGTCCATTTTCATACATATACTTAGCATAACCATCGTTGAAAAGGGTACACCAAATTTGATATAAAATCGGACCAAGCAGCTTTAATTATGTAGTTTATTTCAAAACAGCACGACCACTTGTGATAATTTAAAACACTTTACTAATATAAATAAAATATGTTTTAAACTTTCCTTCCCCTTTAATAAAATATATTGGTTCATGGATGGTTCTTTTCCGAAAATGTCGACATTAGATTTTAAATGATTACAAACTTTAAGGCATTGCGAAAAGGTCGAATATACATTGTAAATTGCAAATTTGTTTTATTGCAAATGAATAAAGGGTTAATATCCAAATTCTGGGTTTTTTTATTTTCATCACTTTACTGCCAGTATTTGTAAGGACTGTACATCATTTGCGATGGCGATGTTACTGCAGCTAGGGGTGTTTCAAATCTAAAATAAAATAAAATGCGTTAAGGATCTGGTATCTTATTAATTATACAGAAGGCCCATATGCCTAAATGAACACCTGAGTATCTTTGTATGTACAATTTTTTTTTCTGGACAATTATAAAACCCCACTAATTTGAAGTACATTTAGTCCGCGTATGAAAAAAAGACAGGATCGCACATGAGCCATGAAAATCTCTATTTATTACTGAAGATTGGATAACTTTTACGATAATTTTAATTTCATTGTGCTCACAAATTAAGATTTTTCGGCAAAATTAAACCTAGTGAATGCTTTTTTTTTTTTTACCAGAGATTTAAATTCCAAATAGATTTTTCTAAAGCGTGAAATGAAGGTGGTATGGCACACTTCTATGTCGTGACGTATTGTTTATCGAAATAAACAATAAAATAAAGTATAATTATATAAGTAGTATTTCCCCAGTATTATCACTTAACAGCCTAGCGTAGTGGGTTAGAGGGTTAACTACGGATCTGTAAATCATGCGTTCGAATCCCGCTGGGAGGTTAAGAATTTTTACCTCTCCAAATATTTTATAAAACTATTTTTTGGTTAAATATTGTAAAATTTGAAAATTCTTAACCGGTGAAAGTATTTCAATTATAATGTACTTTATTCCACATTAATATCGACAGATGCCCCATACCACCTTAAGATCATTGCGGTTGGTACTGGGTTACATATCGTGAAACGTATCATGGAATTATAACGCAGTAGTCATTCGTTTATAGTTTCATTTTTCTCTGATTACTGTTTATTTAAGTGCCAGTTATGTTACTTTGCTCTTACCAAACATACAATAGTACAGTGTATAAGAGAATTACATGTAAAGAATAAACATAGAATCAATACATACCGTACAAACATCAACATGCATTAAAAAAGCATAGTTTCAAAAGCGTATGATAAAATAAGTGATCTACGTTTGTATGACATTTGTCACGGTAAAATATTTTTCATTTTCGATTGCAAAACTTTTCAGTGATTCGTCTACTTGATAAATCATAAAACCTTTTCTTGGCTGTATGTCGCCTTTTGTGTCGCTCTTCCTTCTTTCGGGAACGAAACAGACCGATTGCAGCTGTGACAAGCACGAGAACCACAAGTCCCGTTATTCCGAGCCCGATGCTTAATATCAAACCGTTGTTATCTGGTGTAGAAAAAAAAAATATTATAAGAGCATTCTTTCTCAATCTTGATATAATGTCAACAGTATTTCTTTTGAATTGTCATTACAAATGGGGTTTGATACTTTACTATAGCCATTGGGATATCTCATAAAATGTGATGTTATTTATTTATCTTTTCAATTTCAGCTCATACTCTGGTGCTTTTCTGAACTCATGCTCCTTTTCAACTTTCAGAATTTATGGAGTAAAAAATTATTTATTGCTTCCATTTATTTAGTGGTATTATTATTTTTCTATTATATTTCTATGCTAAATTGAAAATTTCTTTTCCCAATCCTGGCCAATTTAAGTTTCATCGATACTCTTGCAGGAGAGAACATTTCTTTATAAATGCTTTTGTTGAGTTTGTGGCAATATGAGACTCTCCACAGAATTTTTTCCAGAACGTAAAAGTTTCTTTACAAAAAATTTAGGACAGCAAAGTGTGCCAGGAGCTCACAAAGCTGCCAATATTTGAAATACAGATTCATTTTAAAACACATATTTACTTCTAAAGTGTTTTTAAATTTCTTGGTCTTTAATGTGACAGGAAATTGGATTTTGATATTTTAATAACTATTGTTCCATGCAATATCATTTCTGAAAAATATAGTAAAACAAAGAACAAAAACTTCATCATCAGGTCTCTCTTTTCATCATTTAGAAATAACCTTCACAAGCACTGACCAAGCCGGTTTTCATACTTAAAATGATCATGAAAGTTTCTAATAGAATTATTAAGGTTTTCCGTTTCCAACGGAAGACCTTATTGTGATTGTTAGGTTTTTTCTTTCTTTCTTAATTTTTTTTCGCTTTTTTGTCGGCAGAATTTCTCAGAGATGGCTAAATAGATTTTCCTGAAATTTTCAAGGGTGATAGATAATGATAGTATATCGAGGAGTTTTTTCCATTTTTTCAAAGTTCATTTCCGGTCGTCCGTTTCCTGTCCCGCGACAAAAAACCTTGTCTCCATGAGATCTCAGAAACTATAAACACTTGAACATCTAAACATTGTTGAATGATAGACCTATGTCTGGAGATGTGTTTAAACTATTTTGTTTTGTTCGTCGTAACTTCCGGTCGTCACCGGAAGCACTTCAAATTTTTTTTTTAAGTATTTAATTTTTTTGGGCATAGAATAAATATATTTGAATAAATATTTACATTTGTCATCTATGCGATGTTAGGTAAACAAAAAAAAATTACTTCCGGTGAGATATCTCAATTATCTCAGGTAGCGTTTTTAAAACAAATTTTGTACCCGCGAGATCTCAGAAACTGTAAGTGATCAAGATGCGAAACTTACATGGACGATAGACATTTGTTTGAAGATGTGTTTAACGTGTTTCATTATATCGACCGTCACTTCCGGTCCACACCGAAAGGGTTCATACAAATCAAATTGTTAATGAGTTTAACTGTTTTTCTTTGATAGTTTTAGTTAGTCTGATAAACAATGATGTGCAATACCCAAATGTTCAAGAACCACTAACTTTCATTTTCAACGAACACTTTCGTTCGTCCGATTCCTGTCCCGAGACAAAAAACCTTGTTTTGTTTTATTCTGCGTAACTCCCGGTCGTCACAGGAAGTACTCCGAAATTTGATTTTTATTTTAAATTGTTTTTTAGAATTGAATTGACATTTTAGTTATTAAAAACGCTAGGTCATCTCCATATTGTGAAATAAATAAAGAAATTCTACTTCCGGTGAGACATCTCAAATATCTCATAAAGCTTTCTTTTATACAATTTTTGTACACGCAAGATCTCAAAAACTGTAAAAGACCAAAACATGAATCATATATGGATAATAGACATTTGATAGAAAATTTGTTTGACGGGTTTCATTTTTTCCCGACACTTCCGGTTCTCTCCGGAAGCGTTCAAGCAAATGAAAGATTTAATAAATTAAGACTTTTCTTTGAAATATTACATTCAATCTGATGAACTGTAATGCACTGTAGGTTAGTGTCCTAAAAATACTTACTTTTGATTTTGTTGATGTTTTCCCTTTGTCCGTTTCCGGTCCCGAGACAAAAAAACTTTTCTCAACGAGATCTCAAAATGACAAAAACTTTAACAACCAATCTTTGAGGAAGGACAGAACAGTGTATGAAGATATGTTTACCATTTTTTTTTTGGCGTAACTTCCGGTCGTCACAGGAGGTACTCAAAATTACTTTTTTGTCGTTTTATTTTGTTTTACATAGAAATAATTACTTGAATCAAATTACATGATCAAATTCCTTTGCCATATATTAGTATATCCATTTTTTTTACAAGAAAAATGCAATTCTTTTTACGGATTAATACATGAGGAACGGAAGACCTTTTTGTTGCTATAGCAACAAAAGTCTAGTTTTTTTATCTGCTGTATCTTTCTTTTTTGCAGGAGAGGTTACTCTTACAACCAAACTTTGATTTCTTAGGTAGTATATTTAGAAGTTCATTGAGGCGCTTCCCTACATTTCATTTATTTTTTTATGTTCCCTTGAATTCATATACTGTTGTTTTATATTGTATATATTTTAAATTTTATTCTCTAATAATACGATATAGAATTTAACGATTTCTTCATGTCATGATTACGTTGATCATCAATGTGTGAGCCTAAAAGCATCGCACGAGGCATTTATATATATATATATTAATGTTATACAACAATGCATAGAACGTTATAAATTCGTTAGAAATTATATAACGTTTATATAAAATTAGCACCCAAACTTTTCCAATCATTTTCAATTTTTGAAACTTTAAAAAAATGCTCCAAAAGACTTAAACTATAGGACGTTGTGCCAAAAAGTGTTTCTGAAGAAGAAGAAGAAGAAGAAGAAGAAGAAGGAGAGGAAGAAGAAAAAGAAGAAGAAAGGGAAAAAGATAACGCTTCATACAAAACGGACACATTTTGATCAGAAAAGCTCAAAGAACTGAGCATCAAACTCAGGTAAGATGAAAAAATTGAACAAACCTGGCCGTTTATTAGTTCTGCAAGATAAAAAAAAGTTTGAATATTTACTACTCCTTGAAGTAATTGAATATTTTTTTCATATACATGTAATGTGTGCACACACATACAAGTACTGTACTTACACACACATGGCTGTATATTCGTTGCAGTATTCTTTAAGGCTGCATGTGACATAAAATTGAGCAATTTCACAAGGTTTGGTTTGTCTACTGAACGTTACTAAATAATATAAGAGCAATACAATGTAATTGACCATCATCACAACAACATATAGCACATACAACCACAATTTTAACGACTTGCCATAATCGCAACTACATGTACATATAACAAATGCAAAGTTAACACAGTTTTACCGTTTGATGTTCTTTCGTCCGACAGGAGAGTAACGTAGGCAAACGTTGCTGTTGAGCCTCCAATGATAATGGATGACTCCCCTGAAGATAGCGTGGATAAAGACATGGACAGAGAAGCTGAACTTGTGGATAGATCGTTCCCGACCAGTACAACGTCATGGTCAAACTCAACGTCACTTCTCAGAGAGACTGTACTTATTTCTGGACTGGAAAGCTTTGATCTTAAAATCGTTTTAAAATTAAGATAATGGGAAAAGCGCCCCAGTTTATGGATAAGATATAATTAATAGTCGGAATTTCTGTATCTTTTTAACCCCCCCCCCCCAACAAAAAACGCTGGGGCTAATTAATAACTAACATGCTATTTAGTTATTGGAATGTTATATTAGGTTTTTCACATCAACTCTTTCAGCAAATATACTTACAAAACGTTGATATTCCTGATGTGAATTTCTTTAAAATTGTCGATTTTTGAGTGATAAAAATTTTCTAACTGAAAAAAGGTAAACAATAATTCAGTAAGTAGGAATTGGCATTGAAACTAAATTGCGTAATTAAAAATTTTAATTGATAGTGAATCATAGCTGAAACATCCCATCAGGGTTAAATAGTAAAACACTACAAATTACGTGACTTTTTGCTTAAATAATACCACTTACAGCTAACTGACTCTCAGCTTCAAACTTGCTATATTCCGGAGATGTTTTGTTGAAAAAATTCGCCGCTCTCACATTTGAAAGAGTCATTCTCAGTTCAAATACCAATTCCAAAACGGCTAAAATATAAACTTCATTGAATATCAAACGATGCTATATTCATTTCTTATCATTTTTTACCCTGTAATTAAAACTTTCTTGTTGTAATGTAAAAAATTTTCATGTTTGATTTTTTTTAGGTCGCTTAAGTAATACAATACAATTTTTGCTGTTTTTGAGGTCAATACGATGATTTAGCAACCAGAGAAGTACAATAATCACCTCGCTGATGATTTAGCTTCATGAAAAGTACAATATTTGCCTCGTCGAAGTAAGTTTACGATCTAAATTATTAGATATCAGCCAACCAGAGAGCTAGGAATTAATCAATCATATAATAAAGTTGGATGTTGCATGAAAGTGTCATCAAAGAAATATGATGAATCGTACATACATTTAGACAAGCAGCCCCTTAGATGATTGATTTACTATTTTATGAATTCATAGACATCTGGTAGCCCGTAAGATTTCATTGACTAAAAATCGCTGGATACCTGTTAAAGTACACTGTATTCATCTGTCATTAAAAAAAGAATGACACCACAAAATGAAGTCAAAATTCAATCCGTTTCATCGAGTGTAAATCATATGCTGATTAAAATGTATAGCTTAATAATTTCATTTTTGTTCACTTGGACCTGAAATATTAATTGCAGAAAAACTGTACATAGCCTGGGTCAAAACTATTTACCCTAATACCCGGATGGATGACTTAAAGTTTTATTCTACTAGATGATACCCCGCGCAAGCGCGGGAATGAACACTTTACGCATTAATAAGATAAATCTTAATATGTTGAACCATATTTTTTTGTTCATTGGTGTATATACTGTGTCCGATTTTTCTTAATTGCTTTCTTATTCTTTAAAATTAAAATGAAAACAAAACCGCATGGCTGCATATTTAGAGGAGCGGACAGGCGTGAAAAATCTAACCCCCTTTATTCAACTTTCCCGTTTTATGTATCACAATCTGTTCATTGTTTACATATTAAGGGGGAACAGGACACATATCACGTAACTATCATTGCAATGATGCTTTGATGTGCTAACTCTATTATGATGTCATAATAATTGATTTGATTTTATAATGCTATGATGTCATTTATCCATTTTAACGTCATACAAGAATTAATACATCTTTTTCCCGTACTTAACGGCTCTTAGTAGTCATTGTCAAAACATGAGCTGGTGGAAATTTAACATGTTTAATTTTAGAAATTTAAATGTACAAAATCATAAGCAGTTAATATTATCAAAAATTTATTCTGATAATGATCTGTTCATGTTAATTGATAAATCTAAGAAATGTATTACCTTCGTCACAAAAGGTCATAATTAGCAGAATTAGGGATAGGGGTGATTCCAATTGTAGTTTTTCTCTTAAATGCTAAGAAAGTTGCCATGAAAATTTTATAAGTTATAAAGCATATGCTAAGGTTGATATATGAATTTTTTTAAACAAATGTCATTGACAATTTTTTATGTGCCATCACATTTTGTTCAAATTTAGAATCAAGAACTTCAAAATTTTTAGTGCTGATTTCAGCAATATATTGATAAAATTATGATATCATATTGCTATGTAAAAAAGCCAATGTTGTAAACCACCTGTCCACCCTTTAGACATTTATTGCATATCCAAGGCAGTAGATGCAGATTTAGGGGTGAATTTTATTAATGACAGTTGTAATGCACCGTTTTGGCTGAATTAATTTAGTAATTTAGAAGTATAAATTGCTTAAGGAGGGTCAACAAATTGTTGCGGTCAACTAATTACCTTTTAGATCTATTCCAGTTTCAGATATTGATTTTTTACTATAATTTATTATTTGGGAAAGAAAAAAAATCCATAAAACTCCATACATTTTAGCTAAATTTCAATATCTTTCTAAAGTGTATATGTTTTTGTTAAAGAGCTCTTCTTTTGAAAGAGATTAATTTAGTCTAAAATGACCGTGCATTCAGTCATCTTAAATATATAGTTCTGTTTTCATTCCATCTGGGAGTTTGCCACAGATTTATATTTATACAACAAGGGTTGATCTCGTACCTTGGTAAATGTATTATTCATCTTCATGAAAAAATAAAGTATGAAAAAAAAAATTGTTTACTGTTGTTCCAATGATGTACAGCTTGGGCTTTATTTCCGGAGCCGTCCACCATTGTGACTGTTAACGAGTATTCTCCATGACGCAACTCTGTTCCAACCCATTTGTTATTGCACGGCACCTCTGTTTCTTTAATTGGAGAATGAACGGTACACAGTGACGTCACTGCTTCATTCGTTGCCCATGACAAGACAATGCTTCCATGAGTCAAAGATGGCGGCGCACCTTCCCAATATAGCGACGGCGGAGTAACATCCTCTGTAAATGGAATAATAGTTTTCTTGTTAGATTTGTATAAATGTTCAATCTGAAAAAAAGGTGCTAGACGAAAATAAAAATAAATAAATTCTGTACAATTTAAAAAAATATTCAAGGCAATTAAATTTTTGTGGGTTAAAATTAAATTCTCACATATTTTCTAAAACTAAAGATGGACATTTAAGAATAAAACACATTAGACGGTATAAATACACCAATCGGGCGGCATGTTTTTAATTGAATTGCTCTTTGTATGATAAAAAAAAAACAATATATTTAAATGATGAATTATTTATCATTTCTTTAAATGTTATCGATTCCTTTACAAAAAAATCTCTCTGAACATGTCTATCTACTTCAATTATAAGATAATTTGCAATAAATTTATCTAAAAAAAACCCACTCAATTTGACAAATTATTACCATTGATCCATGTATGTCTGAAAGGACCTCCAATATTTCCAGAAGTATCCGTTACCACGAGTTGAAAGGTAAAAGTCCCTGGGGGCAGGTAAACGCCCACCCAACAACCATCGCAAGACAAATTCCTAAGGAAGTTTGAGGGTCCCTCAATTTCACAGCTGCCGTGCACGGGCTCAGAGACGTCCCACTCTATTGTTGCGTTACTGTATGTTCTAGTAGGGAGCTTGGAAAATGTAAAACTCGGTCTAATCGTATCCACTGAAATAGGTTTTTTTTCATTATTTTATGCTTATATCATTACTGTAACATATATGCTAAAATAATATTAATTCACTTAACAACATTTTAAGGTTTGTAAGACAAACATTTCTCACCGACAGGTAACTTTAAACAATGAGTCAGTTTGATGTTATGTGTGAAGTGTAGATAGATACTAGAAGGAAAGAAAGAAAGAAAGATAGTTAGATTACCATTTTGCCACTTATGAACATATGGCCCTGCAGAGTTGTTTCCCAGATCAAGCAAGCGAATACTGAGTTCGTAACTTCCTCCCTGGAGACTGTTTTTAGACCACGAACCAGATTCGCACGAAAACACTGACGTCGTAAATGGCGTAGTAAGCGTACAGTCGGTTGATGTAGGTTCATTTATAGACCACGTGATCACTGCGTCATTTATCGTCCTGGCTTCTTTCTGTGTAAACGTAAGTACTGGAAGAGTTGTATCCTCTGTAATAGACGCAATAAACATTATTCGAAATAAAAAGACTGGATTTTTTTCAGCAGCGCAAGATAAATGTTTTAAATATTGTTATATCAAGTTCCGTCCAAGATCACCAGAAGTCCTCCTTAAACATTGTAAATATTGTCTTAAAAGTACTAGTATTTTGTTATCGAAGTAAGTGGATATATCTTTGAAATAACTTTGTTTAAATTAAAAGTGTACGTGTATTAAGTCGTTTGTATTAAAACAAGTCAGTGTTTGTTTAACATTATGTTTATCTTATCCGAAAACTGATTTAAATAATGTCTACTTGTAATTAATTCAACTGAATTGCAAGACATTTGTGAATCATGCCCCAAGTGTATAAAGGGTATATACCTTTTTCTCTTCTGGTACCTGAGAGTTATATACTTACATTGTTATATACTTACACAATAACTGGGGTAGTAAATCATTGACTCTGCTACCGGTCAGTTGATGCATATTTTATTTTCATATTAATATTTCAACCAACTCAAGTTAAGTTAAAGATAAATAAGATCAACGAATTGGACTCTATCTTTTAAAACGAACCCGTTTTAGTCCCTTAAAGACGCAACAATGTGCAAAGATTTTCTTGTCTGATGAATGTTCAATAGAACTAAGAGAGGACTACTTACCGTTATACCAGGTATACTTGAATGTGGGTGCTGAATTCCCTGAACTATCTCGAGCATCTACTTCAATCGTAACGTTTCCTTCCGGCAAAAAGGTTCCACTCCAGCCTCTGTCACAGGGAACAGGCTCAGTCTTCAATGCCGTTTTTATCCGACACGTTGGTGTTGCGTACTCATTGTAAGTCCACGTTAGAGTGGCGTTATCGTAAGACTTGTCACACAACGGAGAAACTGTCAGCTTCAACTCTGGAGGTTTTACATCGCCTTCACGGAAAAAGTCAAAAGTAAACAAACCAACCGAAAATCACAGCCTGCCAAAAAGACAAAACCCTTACCCAAAACGAAACTTGCGAAAAACAAAAACACCCCCCCCCCCAAAAAAAAAAAACCCCAAAAAACAAAAACAAAACAAAAAACAAACACAAAGTGAACAACAAAGTAAACAACAATAATACACAACAGAGGAAAAAATTGATACTTACTGTTATACCATTTATGTTGGAATGGACCTGCCATGTTCAAGGACCGGTCATAAACGGTGACGTTGAGGATAAACTCCCCTTCCGGTAGATAGTCCTCGCTCCAGGATTTATCGCAGACTAATGACCGATAAAAAGAGGATGGCCCCTCAATCTGACACAACCCATTTGTTTCTTCGTTGGTCTCCCATGTTATGTTGACTTGGCTTAGAGAACGGTTAGGCTTCCTCTTGAATATAAGTATTGGGGGCGTAACGTCAACTTAGATAAAAATAAACTTAAGGTATATACAACAAAAGAATTTATTTGGCTAGTATAAAATATGCACAATGAAATTTAATTAATTATACTCCCACTGCACGCAGCAAGGCATTATCTAAAAAAAATTTTCCATCAAAATCACAACTCTTTACTATTACATGTAACATTTGGGTAACAATCTGCACATATCAATGCAGGGTATTGAAAATCGTTCACATATAAATCATGCAAAGATTGATATCAATTGTGATATTTTGTGTTGGGTGTTTCCTTTTAACTCATTACTGCATCATTCGTTACTTGAAAAAAGACAGAGAGAAATAAAGAAAGTATTTCATTGATATTTACTGTTGGTCCACGTGTGCTGAAATTCTTCTTTGAAACCCGCTGTGTCAACTAAAACAATACTGATTTGGTATGAACCAGGTGGTAAATCAATAGCTTCCCATTTGTTAACGCAGGTTTCATATACCAAGGTCCCATTTGGAAATGTTACAGTACAATTAGATGATACAATTGGCTCACTGACGGTCCAAATGATAGATACATTGCTTTTGGTAAGTGAATTGTTCCGAACAAATATCAGACTTGGTGGCGTTACATCAGCTGTAATATAGCGTATCTTTTGTTAGTTTGCCCGATTACACAGAAGTGTACTTAAAAAACAAATTTAAAGCAACATACACGGGGAAAAGTACGTACTAACGACCCACTGATGTTCATAGGGCCCGGCTTTGTTCCCATGCAAGTCTTCTATTTCGATGCTGATGGAATAGTTTCCTGCGATCACGACGTCTAGGTTGAAGGAACCGTGACAGTTCACGATTGACGAAATTGTAAGTTTTGTCAGGTTACAGCGCTCAAGGGAGAGCGATTCACTCACATTCCAGCTCATAGAGAACGCCTCGTTGTCGTTGACTTGTGTTGGGATTAATATAAAGTCGAGAGAAGGTGGAGTACGATCGACTGATAGAAGGTAGGTTGGTTGAAAAAAAGAGCATTTTATATAACAGATTATGAAGACATGTGGTACTTTATCAGATTTTATTATCATAATAACTTATAGTATCATAAAAAAAATAAATGTTTATTTTCTTTAATGATATCAACGTATTATTCTTCTTATACGACATTATAAAAATATGGGATATATCGATGAAACTATTTATAACAAAAAATGTAATGGAAATCGACATAGAATTTACGTAGTTTTTTTTTTATTGATTACGTGATAGACACAATATTGCCTAATATTACATGTAAGCAGATGACAAATGAACTTGTTCATTGAAGCTTAAACATTTGATCGCTCATGGTTAAAAAATATTACATTAAGAATCAGTCGAGACATATTACAAATCAACCGACAATGAATGTTTAAGTTCTGTATCACAACAACATAACAAACCTGATTTCATATTAAATCTAAGCATGTCCGCGAATGTTTGTTAGTGTCAACTAACGGGTTCATTTCTCCTTTGCTCTTCAAAGACTAAGTCTTATTAATGAACATGGATTTACAGTAAAATGCATCAATATAATACTTAACTTGACTAATTTTCATAAATACTGACGTTTTCAACGTTTTACGAAAGTTAATCGTTATTGTCTTATTCACTTAATGGCAAAAGGGATAGTGTTGGCGGTTTATTATAATTATAATATGACTCATAAAATGAATACACTGTTTTAAAAACCTCAAATTGATTGGTAGAGGTTTCACAATTCTTAATCCTGTGACCAGCCAAGAACATATCATAAAGAAGTTTGTTTTAGCATTGACTGCTGATTTTGGATATTGTCAGTCATATAACACACCCGGCTGTGCAGACAAAACAAATACCGCGCGTTAAAAGGTTTTGATAATTTGTCTGCAAGGCCTAGTGTGTTATAAGACCGACGATATCCAAAAATTACCATTCGAAACTTAAATTTATTTTAACGCTGAAGTTTATTTATGATATAAATAATTTATATCGCATGTGTATGTGTATCGTCGCTTTAAAACCATTATATACAATCTTGTCAGGGATATGAATAATAATTTTGTTTGCTTCCGCAACATAAATATAATGCAAGAAACTTTATTGAGAAAACTATTTTTTAACAAATAGGTATAAGTTAAATATTACTGTTTATAGGTACATATCAAATTTGACATGTAAGTTTGAAAGTTTCATTTAATCTTACAATGAATCTATCTAAAACACATATAGACGTTTACTTGTGCCGTGATCAGGTTTGGTGTGTCAGTGAAAATTGAACGTCACAGATTTCCATGGCAAACATAAGGAGAAATATGCACTGATTGTAAATTATAACTTTTAAATTGTTTGAATAACTTTTGAGAAATTACATTTTGTTTTTATTCCATCATCATTCCTCGACCGAAACTGAAATTTTAAATCGACTAACTAGTAGATAGGTACATACAGAAAGCTTCGGTTTCTCGTACCTACAGTGAAGTTCCAATACCACGGCTGATTAATTCCAGGCCAATCACTGACACAGCTAAGAGGCGGGGCGGCCACTGAACCTTAACATTTTTATGTCATTATTATGATAAGATTATTCATTACTTAAAAGCAATACAAATGTCATGTACATATAATCTATTCAATACAGAATTAAGCATTGATAAATATATTGTGAATATTTACCAACCAAACATTTATTTATAAAGAAATTGATGTAAAAATGTGAAATCTGCAATGAATTTCATTTACAATATACCCGTATATATGCACGTATTTAGAATTATGACTGTACAATTTAAATAGGACTTACCTACGTCTATCAAAATGAAATATTGTCCATATTCTAATATGTCGGGTCCTAATAAAAATAAAAAGTATTTTTTTCCAATAAAACATCATTAAACATGTAACAGCAAACATTATGGCATCGAAAAACTTTTCAAAACATCTGCAAAACAATGAACGAAACACCTAGGCTTGCTTGAATAAGAAAGAGGTTGTTAAGAATATCATTCATCTACATTGATGATGTATATATAAGCGCACCACCTATGAACCATGTGAATATACGCTTTATTCAATCCTAATCGCAACTTCTCGGGCCTTTCCGGCAGAGCTCGGAAAAACACCTCGAATGTATTACAAAGGCATCCATGACGTCACCACTTTTTATAAAACTAAATATTTATACAACATATTTTACGATCTGTTGAGATGTGAGCTAGACTTCATTAAAGTCAATGACAAATCCTAACATATTCCAAAGAAAAGTCATACAAGGCTGTCTAGCCATACTTATTTTGATAGGAAGCGACTCCATTTTGTATAAAATTCTAACATCCGGTAATCAGTCTAGGCGGACTCCGAAAACGGAGTAAACTCCGAAAACGGAGTATTTGGCACCTTCATGCATTGCGATTTTCTCAACTTCCGTTTTGTAGCTAATGTAAATAATGGAGAGTTACCTCCCTTCTCCGTGAAAACGTGATTGAAAAAATAGATTAAAATCCTTCAGAAGCGTAAAAAATTTTTTAAAACAATACAGAAATGGTTAATTTTAAAATTATACTTCAAAAGAAATGTGAAAATGTTTCGGTAAACAGCAGAAAAAATAAATACAAAAGTTTTAATTCACACGTGGTCGACCAGGACTTGTAAGATTAAAAAATCAGACTTCAAATTAAAACTTGGAAGTATGGAGATGGAAATTTAAATGTTGTACTTATGTAAGTATTCAAGTCTTTAATAAAGGTGATGTTTTAAAAAAAATAAGACTAATTACGATGTATATAAGGTTTTAAGAAGTGCCGACTGAGCGAGTCATCGCGTGTTCAACAGAACGGTGTAATGACTACAAACGGGATATAAAACTCACGGTAATAATTTCTTTCACACCCTAGCCCATAAATAATCTTTAATTACAGTGAAATCATGAAAAAAATAGTTTATTCACTTTTATTGACATGGTCATCGGAAACAGAATTGACCAACTTTGACAGCAAATAAAATTTGATTTGCCAAACGAACGTATATTTTTGCCAAATACATTCTGTTGAAACATGTCTTATAAAGCATTTAAACGTATTTTCAGACCTGCATATGAATAATCCGCTTTGCACGATCAATTTTCCTGAGTGCCCTGTTTTCACGTAAAAATGGGATATTTTGAATAACTGCGCATGCGCTAACTCCTTTTTCGGAGTATTTTTATTTTTGAGAAATCACTTCCGTTTACTCCGTTTTCGGAGTCCGCCCAGACTGGTAATGTTAATACATTCGATGTTTTTTTCCCGAGCTCTGTCGGAAAGGCCCGAGAAGTTGCGATTGTTTCAATACTAGACTCCCAACTGACTGTAAAATAAAAAATAAAAAAACACACCTAGAACCATCGCGTAACTCCTTGATAGCTAACGTGATTTCCTTATTAACTACACACCTATGTGTGTTCCGGCATTATTATAAATTTTCATCTTCATCTAAATCCATTTTAAATTAATTTTTGGTAGTAGTAGAAACAGTGATGTGGAATATACAGGAAAATCTTCAAAAATTAAGGTCACTGAATCGTTGAAGCGCGTGGCTGTGTCCAAAAACTGCTCTGACCAGATGTATTTGATAAAACATCACCCGTTGATAAAGCATATATTTCACAATAGGGTAATAACTTTAACTTCAACTTTCTTTATTGCGTAATACATACTACTTATTGCATATAAAATGTTTTAACACAATATGTGCAGCACAATGCTGGGATTTAGTAACAATATGGTAATAGCAACAATGAGTATGTAGTAGAGTAATAATATCATTGGAGAATGTACAACACATAGATTTAGTTACAACAATTGTTGAATAGTATATTAATCATTACGTACTTTGAAGGCATGATGCAAGAACTTCCCTAAGTTACAGAGTTCTTTGACATTGTTTACACATAATAGCTGTATAAATTTATGCATTGATGGTTTTTTCCAATAGTATTTTTTGATATATTTGACTCGTAAATGCTGATAGCATGGACATATTAAGACAAAGTGATATTCATCCTCAATTTCGGATCTACAAAACTCGTATATTCTGTTATTACGCAAAATTGTGTATGACGTCCATTTTCTATGGATAAATTATGTGATGACATTTTTATTTTACTGAGTTGTTTTTTGTAGATACAATGCATTGGTTTTATCTCTTGCATGCTTCTGCTCTTAAGTCTCGGAAAAGTGTCAAACTTATCCAAGTTAACATCAATATCCTTTTGAAGCCAACATTCAGGTAATAGAACAACGTCACAAGTCAATAAGAAATTTTGAAAACATTGGTCATTAATTTTTGTCGAGAAGCCCCCATTTATCTTCCAACAAATGATTTTTAGTCGTTCACAGTGATGTTGAGTTGAGATTGTGATATAATATGCACCACAGGTATAAGATCAGCATGTACATTGTATACATTCATGGTTTACATACCGGATGCGTTTCCCCACGTAACAGTAACCATGGGGTCATCTACAGTCGAAAACATGGCTACATCCGGGTCGTTAAGATTCAGTCTATTTGCTTCCGTTCCGTTAGAATGATATACAATTAGGTATTTATTTGTCGTTGGTCGAATAAACTGCCATAGAATAAAATAGGAATAAAATATGTTATGAACATATTATACATTATATATTTTGTCTTGTAATGCACTTTATCTTAAGAAAAGGAAACATGTTAAGCAACAAATTTATACGGAAATTCTTACTTTAAAACTAAGAATTGTGTATTTGTTTGCAATTTATTTGTTTTATAACTGAACAAATTAACACATTCAGTAATTTTAACTTTGTTGCTTCTGTCTTATTCGCTAAAAGATATAGCTACAAAATTCAAAATAATGTAGATTCACCTTTTTATCAAAGCACATTCTGAATGTTATATTGGGCCCACTGACTATGTCTCCAATTGGTGTCAAACAGGTTGGTTGAAGATTTATCGAAGGTGGTGCTGAATAATCAACGTTTTCATCATAATGTTAATCAGTAATCATTATTTATCATAATATATATTAATATGCTCAAATGATTCAAAGTATTAATCGTTAAATGTTCATTTTTTAATCTCAGGAGAATTGTTCCTTGAAATAACATTTGGCTTTTTGTATGTATTGTTCAAACTTACTTCCTTTAAACACATCAATGCAAATCATTTTTGAAGACAGCCTAAAATGAAAATAAAATTTGCAAAGAGAACGATAGCCTAAATCAGGGTATTTCGTCATTTTAAATCAGTTTCGAGATCTCTAATAACTAAATTTAACATACTTGTTGTTTATTTCTGCACTAAAACAAAGTAGTTGATATCCGCCTTGATTCTGCGTGGGTGACCACGTGACTGTAATCGACCACTCCCTACCGGAACTACCGTAAGGAGCTAAACCACTCCTCGTCATTCCAGTAGGACCCATTACAAATATTTTTGTTATTCTTCAATCAAATATCGATAGGTAATAGTATAACAAGAGGCCCATGGGCCACATCGCTCACCTGAACAACAGTTCCTTGTAACATTCTATTTCGTAGCATATGTTATTTCTATTTTAAACTTTGAACCCCTTTCTGGGGCCCCAGTATTGGTCCGAGGTTTATGGTTGGCTTTAACAATTTAGAATTTACACTATTTGAGGATCCTTGCATAGTAATCTCACAAACTGTAGCATAATAGTTCTCGAGAAAAACTGATTAAAAACATTTCCCATATATTTTTCTATGTTAAACTTTGAACCCCTCTTGTGGCCCCAGTATTAGTCCAGTGGTCACTGCTTTATTAATTTAGCATCTACATTATTCAAGGATGCTTGGATAGTAATCTCACAAGTTGAAGCATTGTAGTTCTCTAGAAAAAGATTTTTAAACATTTTTCCTCTATATATCTATGTTAAACTTTGAACCCCTCTTGGGGCCCCTGTATTGGATCGAGGGTCACAGCTTTTATAATTTCGAATCTACACTATTTAAGGATGCTTACGTAGTAATCTGACACATTGAAGCATTGTAGTTCTCGTGAAAAGGTTTTTAAACATTTTCCATATATAATACATACATAAGCCAGGGATGCATGCATAGTAATTCCACAAACTGTCATATTGTAAATCTCGAGAAGAACATTTTTAAACGTTTTCTATATATTTTTTAAAATGTTAAATTTTGAACCCCTCTTGGTGCCCCAGTATTTCTTTAAAATAGGTATCATTGATTTAAATTTCTGTACCAATAGTCGAATACATGTATCAAATAATATCAGAATAAAAATGGTTTGTGTAACTAAATTCACACATATGCTACTATATTTTTATTTGCAATTTTAACATCACCATGTGATTGTATACTCAGTATATTTCCTTATAAAATACGTAGTTGGCATTTGTGGTGCAGTGGTTCTTAAGAAGAAGATTTTTAAACATTTTTCCTATGTATTTCTATGTTAAACTTTGAACCCCGCCTAAGGCCCCAGTTTTGGTCCGAGGGTCACGATTTTACAATCTAGAATCTTCCCTATCCATATCAAAAGCCGGTACGGCCACAAAGGCGTCGAGCTGACATTTTCTTTAATATAGATATCATTAATTTAAATTTCTGTACCAATAGTCGTATATCAAATAATATCAGTATTACGTTTGCAATTTTAACATCACCATGTGATTGTATACTCAGTCTATTTCCTTATTCATTGTATTAAAAATGCATCACTACGATGCATTTGTAATACAATGAATCATAACTCACCATGCATGGTTAAAAATCGAAGAAATTTCAAAGTTCAAAAATAAATTAACTTCTTTCTGCTTTAAAAAGTCTTTGAACAAATTTCACGGGTTCGTCATTAGTATACGAGTGTAACACATTAACAGTGTTTCCCTAATTATAATAAAACTTATTTATTTCAATTTCCGTGTGAAACAAGACTAGTGTTGTTTACAAATAAATCTACACCACGTGCGTTGATCTGCCGTATCTTAGACTGGATAGCCTGCCTTTGATTCCAAACGCTGCCGTTAGGAAATTCAAGGACAGGTAACCACCACCGCCATGACAGTGGGAAAACTCACTGCAGCTTCGCGCACAGCAAATGCGCACACTTAAAATAAATCGGAAAGAAGATTGAGGCGGATCAAAGAAATAAGGTTTAAGAAGAACTATACATGAATTTGACAATAAATATCAAATTAACAAGAACAAATTCATATTGACACCGTTGACAATACATTGTTTATGTTGGTATTGTAAATATTAATTTACATCGGAAATGTATAAATATTTTCATTGTTGAGTAAGTTATAATTGGGTCAGCAGACTCGGAGCACTAGACTGCTCGTACTGAGCATTCCACTCCATGCCAATTATTTATGGGGCTGCTGAGGATGGTAACGATCTGATTTAGCTCCGTTTTCTCGTAAAGGTCCGATAAGAATAAGTAAGCACATATAAATTGAATGCACACAGCTAGGCTACACACAATTAGCACATGGTCTGTACATATTATCTTATCATGTGTTTATGAAATATGGAATAATTAACTTTGAGAGTGGGATCGTGTCAGTGTAGAAATTGTTTTTTCTTTTTTTTTAAGTTATAAGGACTTTCCATAACCAGTAGGTAAAATAAATATACAGTTGTCTGGCTTCCAGAGATTTCTTCAGGCTAACACTTTGTAGCGGTTTTACTTAATCGAAAGACGTTTCTCTTTCTTTGTTTATAACTATTAAAGCCGTTTTACGTTTAAAATAAATCTATTGACTCTCCGAAAGAATCGCAAGCGTGTTAAGATAACTAGTGGGCCTAAAAATATTTTTTTCTCGTCACTGCTATTTCCTATGACGCGTTATCATGGCTGGCGAACCAGTCTATGCCGTATCTATAATGCTAAACCAATATTGCAACAAAATCACAAGATACATTTATCGCTTACATTCGTTTTGGAGACCGTGCCCGACAACAAATAAATTTACATATTAATTTTTATTTTTATCGGGCACGGTCTCCAAATAAACTATAAGCGATAAACTAAAATAATGTTTAGTGAATTTTTACACCTTATCGTTTTCATCCGTCATTTCTTGATTAAACAAACTTATATACTTATGCCATGAGTTATCAATAATCAGGGAGACACAGTTGGGTTTTTTGGTGCACAATTTAGTTGAATAAATGGAACAAAAATCTTGTAAATCTTGTAAACAATTTTCTATGTATATTTCTATGTTAAACTTTGAACCCCGCCTAGAGCCCCAGTTTTGGTCCGAGGGTCGCGATTTTTACAATTTAGAATCTTCACTATATATACAAGCTTTTGTGTAAATATTGGCATTTCTGGTGCAGTGGTTCTTGAGAAGAAGATTTTTAAAGACACACACCCTATACTCACTGTTTCGCAATTATCTCCCTTTTAAAAAGGGCTGTCCCCTTTATTTTAACAATTTAAAATCCCCTTTCCATAAGGATGCTTTGTACCAAATTTGGTTAAATTTGGCCCAGTGGTTTTAGAGAAGAAGTTGAAAATGTGAAAAGTTTACAGACGGACAGACGGACGGACGGACGGACGGACGGACGACGGACAACGGGTGATCAGAAAAGCTCACTTGAACCTTCGGTTCAGGTGAGCTAATAATAGTTATCATTCGAAATGATGATAATAATGTTAATAATAGAATTGATAATTATTATTACTATGATTAAATAAATAAAAAAAATAAAACTTTAATTTGTTATCATTATATTCATGAAGACAAGGTAAAAAAATGTCTTAGTTTCTAATATGCCTTTATATTACATACATAAAGAAAAAAATATTTCCAGGGTATAAACAATTACTTAAATACAATTAGAGTTAAAAACAAATATATAGTATAAATTAAATAAAAATAAGTTATTGATAAAATTAATACCCTTATTACACGATTAAAATATAAAAAGAAAGTTGTAAAAAAATTGTGTCTTACGCGTGGGATACACTTTTTGTTCTTGCTATTAGTATTTTAGTTAAGGTAGAATCTACGACGTAGCAGCTGGCTTCAGGTGGGGTGGGCTCTACAAATGTGGGCCCGTCATCACAACTCAAGGAGTCCGAAAACACAGTGATCAGAAACTGTAGTGGTACAGAGCTTAAAACTGCGGAGGGGTCCGAGGCAGCGAAGTCCTCTATCTGTACGCTGACTCCATAAGTTCCTGTTCCCGACGTTGCATTATAAGAAAATATACATGTATCCTACAAGTCATAAGAAATGTTGTTTAATCTTTTATTCATTTATACAAACAAAGTATACAAAAAGTTCAAGCAATATAATCAGCGTAAAACATATTGTACAATTCCTTAATTTTATATTAATGCTGCATATAAATGTACATGCTCTCATTGAAAATTACATTTAAAATTTTTTTTTTTTTCTAATAAGTTGTCAAAAGCCAAAATACTATCATATACAAAAAAATTATTATAGTTTATGAAATAAAAAACCCAGACGCGGCGATAATCTAAAGAGTTGCATTAATATTAATAGGACTCTTAATGTTTACGTATAATTTATATATGTCCACAAAAGAAAACTTGTGTATAAAACTAAAAAAAAACTGGTATGTATTATTCTTTAAGCGACGTTGAATATTACGTAAATGTACATGTGATACCCTGGCTAACCCGGTAGACACATCTACATATGCATACAGTCCATCACATTGTCCCCAGGTATAGTACATGTACATGTACACGTACAGTACCGATCAGACCCAACCTAACAGAAAGTAAACCCCAACTAAACCCTGGGTTTACTCTGGGTTTACTTTGGGTTTACTAGAGTGGACCCAGAGTAAACCCAAAGTAAACCCAGAGTGGACACAGAGAGTAAACCCAGTCAGAAGTATACCCCTGAAAGCAGACGCTAACTGTGTATTCGGAATATACAAGGGGCAGGAATTACAGTCAGTAGGATAGTATTAAGATAATATACGGGTCTGCTTCACACTTCAGTGCGTACAGTTGACCTCAAAAGCAATTTCCAAGTAAACCCAAAGTAAACCCCAGTAAACCCAAAGTAAACCCCGAGTGGACCCAGATTTTCAAAAAGTAAACCCAGAGTAAACCCCAAGTAAACCCAAAAAGTAAACCCGGGGTTTAGTTGGGGTTTACTCTGGTGTTAGGTTGGGTCTGATCGGTACTGTAGGAAGGTCCTAAGGCCATCATTAAAAATATCTTTGTTTCCCCTAACGCGACCCTTAATTTTGAAGTTGGGTGGTAGGTAGGTAGGTAGGTAAATAATTTTCTTCCTGCCAGGACATAATTTAAAATACATTATAAATTAAAAATGAAAAAAAAATCAATCTAAAGTGTCTAGGTTATATAACAGTGATCACAATATATTTATTAAGCTAGCTTTTCAGTTGTGTTGTATATTTCGACGATTTTAAGTACATGTAAATGTAATATAATTCGTATATCTTGTTATATAATTCTTTACGTACTCCCTCAGTCTTTGAGTGATCTCATTTTCTTCTCAAATCTACATAATATAACATCTTAATTTTGTAAATCGAAATTGCAAAAGGCGGGTTAATAAGATCAAATGGCAAATGAATAAATGAAGGTTGAAAAAACCCCCAAACTATTTCTTAGGGATAAAAAAGAAAACTCAAACTAACATTACCATTAAAAACAAAAAAAAAATACGATATCCGACAACCCTGAACTCATTTAAAAAATATGCGATTTTTACGAGAATCTTTGCATAACGAAATCTATCGATGACAAACAAAATCTCTAATTATCCTAATGACATTAACTGTCCAACCTTTAATAAACAAAATAAGCTAATATGTGATGCTATACCCACTTAAGAACAATGCAAAGAAGCGGTTTTAAGATGAAAAACAAGAAATCTCCTGGTTAAGACAGACTCCCCTGTGAATTCTAAAAATGTTTTTTGGAGTATATTTCATCATTATTTTTCTACTCTTGAATGTTTATGAAAAAAGAGCTAGGCTATGCTCAACGATTAGCATTAATCACAGTGAAATTTGAAAGTGGCGACAGGGAAAGTCTTAAAAACTATAGACATTTACGTCTTACACGGATTACAAAATTATAGCATTAAACTCATATTTACTAGACGTTTACAAAAAGTTATTTTGTTTTTTTTGTCAATAACTTTTTGTAAACGTATGATAACAATAGTCTTCTAAGATTTTGTGATGCGTTCGACTGAAATTTTTTTTTTACAAAAATGACACTGCACAGCCCGTCTTATAATTCAAATTGATAACAATATTCTTTTAAGATTTTGTGATGTGTTCGATTATAACACAAACCGTATCTATGGTACTCCCTGGCAGTCCGTAGCATAGGTATCCACATTCGTTGTAGTTGTTAGGTGTTGGGAATCGACAACGCACAATATCTCCGTCTGCGTCTATCACTAATAAAGAGAGGGCAAATCAATCATTTTATGCATAGACCGTAAACACATTATACAAAGATACTTATCTTATACTTAAGATATGTGCACGTTAGGCAATAAACCTGTGTAGGTATAATGTACATACATTGTATTCCAAAATAAAATCAAAAATGTGGTATAAGAGACAATTACTTTAATTAAGAGTTTATAACCACTTTCGTTATTGAAGTAGCCTACCTGTCATGTGAAATCTGTTACTTTAAAATATAAATTACAGTGGGAAAATAACCTCTCTAATATTTTTTTTTTCAGAATCATATTATTCTCAAGGTAAAGAACCTGGGGGAATAAGCCGAGGCATATGCCCACAAGTGACCACAACCCTATCACTAGTATGTTTCAAATGACAATTACGCATTTAGTATAATATGTATATTAATTTCAAATATTTTTATTCCTGTGCTTACATATTTCCAGAGAATGTAATATGTTCATGTACATAGATGTAAAAATGACAATAACAAACCGTCATCCATCTCAAAAATCCATAAAACGTAATACAAATTCAAAGCAGAGCAACACAAACCTCCAAAAAGATAGAGGTAGGATCAGGTGCCATGGAGGAGTAAGCATCCTCTGCTGACCGGTCACACCCGACATGTGCTCTTTGTCTAATCGGGAAAAAACCCGGAAAAGTCCGTAGACAATTAGGCGATTAATTATGGTCTAATAATTAGTATGAAAAACGTCAGTCAGCATGTGACCAAGTGGAAGATTGTATTTGCTGACAAGGTCGTTGAATAAAGCATTCAAATCTTTTGTCTTAAAGTTCATAATTTGTACCCCCTCAACAAAGAAACATGTTTATTTTAGAAAATAATACAAAAGATAACACTTATTTACCATTTAACTAAAAAACTATAAAATGATGAACTGTATGTGTTTAATTCATAATAACGCAATTTTTACTTTCTTTACGTCAAATGAGATTTTCAATTTTAATTAAAGTACACAATGATATAAAAAATATTTACAACACGATTCATTGGAATCGAGCACACACTTCGACATACTTATGTGCCAAGAACTCCTCGCTAACCGCTACACCACGGAATCACATGTTTTAATCCATTTAAATAACAAACTCAATTTATTACTGGGCAAACATAATTCAGTCTTTGCCATTTGATGATCATCTTGAAAATTGAAGGATGAAAACTTTCTTAGTATAGAGTGGGTCTTGATACCATATTTTTGAAAATTAAAAAAGATAGACATGTACATGTACATGTTTTATCAGTATACATCCTTAAAAAAATGGTATGATGACCCACTCTATAAAAAATAAAGTCTGAACATCTGATTTCATTAGCATTTTGTTGCTCAATTCGCATATACTAACTTAGTAGGAAGTCTTAATATCAATTAAATTTGAAGTCAATTTTTGAAATTTTGGCAATGCTGAATGCAAATGACTACATATGCTTAATAAAAGTAACAACAGTGAAAATTGTAAGATAAAAAAAATGTGGGTTTTTCAAATGGACTTAGGTAGTTTTATGCCTCGGCCTATTCCCCCACGATTTTTCCTTAATCAGGAACAATTAAAAAGATGCATAGCATTGATTTTCCTTCATGAACCTGAATTTGAATACTTCCTATCAGAATTTAACAAATTGGTTCAGGAAACTTAAAATTAGGTGGGAAAACTTCATTAGGTATAAGAAAACTATATACATTGAATTTAATTGTTGTTGTTAATACTTTTATGCAATATTTTACTTCTGTAGATGTTTTCCAGGAAATTCTTTCAAATTTCAAAAACGTCTTGCAAGAAAACTTTTCATGCCTCAGAAAGTATTATCTTTCCAAGGAATAATTCTTTTCTAAGTTAAATATCTCACCTGACAGTTGAGACAAGCAATATCATTACGCACGCACGCCCGGCTATATGTTTGAGGCATATTTTAGTTTGATTTTGATTTTCGATGAAAAAAAAGTTGATAATTCGCACAGGGTGACGCATATTAAGATAATTTAAGAATGTAAACTGGTAGATAAACGTATTGTATAATAGCATACTGCCAATGTTTTTTAAAAACATAAACCATTTATTTACTGAAAATAAGAAATATACTTTGGATTTAAAAAAAAATTATCACAAATTGTTATTTACTAAATTCTTTAACAAGACGTCAAAATAAGAAAAGGCAATTTATAGTTCTCGACGGCAAATATTACCTCCCTGGGTTATATAATTGCCACATTCAGTCCATCGAACTCAATGCATACCTGGTATTCGAAAATGATGCTGACATCCATCAAGAAGACGAACAATCGGTGTCATAGTAACAACAGGGGAGGAGTTGATGACCCCAGTGTCACCTCTAGGGCGAAGGTCAGCGGTCATGGTCATCCTCATTACACCGGCTGAAACTCCATTGTTTATCCCTTGCCAACAACAGCCATCTAATCTAAACGAGTCAAATAAAACAGACGTACATGCATTGATAGTGGGACACCCGGATTTAATCTAAACTATTGGTCGATTACGTCACAGAAAGTAAATTTATAAGTGTTTTTGTACCAATCGAATGACTTTGAACTTGCTCAAATGACCTCGGGTCAAAATCATGACAAGCCCTCAGGTTATATCTTTGTGTAAATTTTAAACTTTACATGATTTTCAATAAGAAACATTTATAATAAACCGGACACAAATTTAGCACTTTTTCTTTAACTGACCTTGAACTTGCGCTTGGGTCAAAATCATGACAAACCCTAAGGTCATAAGCAATCTTTGTGTAAAGTAAGAACTTTAAATGATTCTCCATAAGAAACATTTAATTTAGACTGGACACACATTTTGCACTTTTCCTTTCAGTGACCTTGAGTTAGCCAAAATGATTTTGGATCAAAATTATGACACACCCTCAGGTCATAAGCAATCTTTGTGTGAAGTAAGAACTTCCAATATTTCTTCATAAGAAATATATAGACCGGACACGATTCCACAGACATATGGACAAACTGATTCCAATATACTTTTCCAGCTTTGTTTGCAGGGGTTAAAACTCATAAACGTTCATCGTCTAAACTTCCAAGTACACCTTTTATACGTATACCATAATAAGACCACAGACAACATCTCACATATGTGCGACTTTTGGAAAGATTACTACTCAGATTTTGCAAAAGACCACCAAGAATCAATAGAATTCCAAGAATCGGTTAAACAATCGACCAAGTTGTTTTCAACATAGAAGATATTACGCTTAAAACAACAAATATAAAAATTTCAATATTACCTGAGGAACTTCAGCGACAGGTTAATTCACTTTCCAAAGGAAAAGACACAGAACCTGATTATTTTTCCGAACGAACATATTATCTTTCGTGGTGGTAAAACTGTCGAAGAAATGTTCGATTCCATACTTAAACGGTGTTTCCCAAATGTTCAAAGTTGATAAAATAATACTACTTTTTAAAGGTAAAAACAAAGATAAAATTAATCCTACCAACTATAGAGGCATTACACTTACTTCTGCCCTGAGTAAATTGTTTGAAAAGGTAATTTTGTCTTATATGAAAACAACTTGTTCGATGGACAAATCTGTTTTCCACAACCCTTTGTCAGGGAAGATTGTTCAGTGCTTCTATATTTCATGCTTATATAAATGACTACATAGAAAACTGTAGCCTTCTTTTTCTAGGCAGACAAAACAGCTGTCCGTGAATAAATATTAACGTTTCTAGGATGTTTCAGAAAAAAAATATTTAATTACCAAAGTAATTTAAAAAAAACGGCAATTGCATATAGCCTGCCAAATGTTTTCCATTCTTCTGTTATTGTTTACCACAAATCTATGCATTGAAAACAAGAAGTCATGTATCTGTTTTTTATATAAGCATTCACTACAAATATACAGCTGATTCATCTACGGTTTATTGTTAAAAAAAAGTCCAGGGTTGAAAGAACCATGTTTAATTTTCTTATTGAAATCTCATCTATGAGAGCTGTGTCAAAAATGTTTAATTTCTGTGATAGAATGATAAAAAAGAATTATCATGCGTGTACTGCTTAGTTGGCATTATGTCTTGAAAGAAAGAAACAACCCCTCTTAGAAAATACCTCTTAAAAGACTTGTTAGAGATTTTAGATGAATACTTCAATTTTGAATTCAATACCCCTGAAATTCATAATCAGCGCTTTTATTACCTGGTATCGAAAGTACTACTTTTGATCAAATTACTTATGAAAAGTGAGCAACAGATATGAGTTGTGTCTTGAAACACTTATGTAAATTGTGGCATTTTTTTATTTTATACAGTTGAAAAACCAATGATGTTATTTTTTTTTCTGGTAAGATCGTTCGTATATAAATATGTTTATGATATTATTGTATTATAATTTGATGTTTAATTGATTTTAGGCACAAATACTCTCTTTTGTTGTAAAGAAAATAAGGGCAAAATTACATGTATCTTACATGTATGGTATTGTAGTTAATATGATAGCAAACATTTTAGTGTGGATGTTATATGTATTGGGTTCACATGCTTTATGTGTTTTCATTGCAACCTTGAAAATCTACATTCCATGATCATGTGTATCTATCGCAGAAATGGTCGTCTTTTAACAATGGGACAAAAAACCGGAATGGACTTTTCTCTTTTCTTTCTATACAAACTATTAACCAAATTAAAGTACCAAAATGTGATTTTTTAAAACCCATTTTAACTCCCATGGGATTGGAACATTATTATTATATATCCTAAAACTAGCATTATAAATGTTTGAACTACCCCCCCCCCACAAATAAACTTTTTTTGAACTAAAATCCCATTAATTTATTGGTACTAAATGTGGTGGATAGATTGTTAAAAAAACCCTGGAAAAAAGACTACATTCTGAAGTCACTCCCACTGTTTTTGTTTTTTTTTTTAAATAAAGAATGATCTAAACAAGAGTTAAAATTCTGCTTCATTGCTATTTTTTAAAACAATTGACAGATGGTATATTATTATAATTAATATCAGTCGTTATACAATCTTTGATTAATTAAACAAGTACGCAAGAAAAGATCCAATATCAGCCTATTTCATATTGTGTGGAATTGAATATAGTTAAATATTGGTCCGTTTTCTTAAAGGGACGACAGAAGTAGAATTAAGTCGATTTTGAACAATTATATCGATTTCTTCATATTTTGTCGGAAATAATTTAAAATGTTAATTAGAATATGAACTTAAACTGCTGACTAACCTGAAAGTATACTCTACTCCAGGGGTCGGAACAGTGAATAAAAATGATTCCTCTCCTAGTGACCAGTCTTCTTGTGCGTTGTATGCAATGCATTTGCCGTATAAGATGCTGATCAATTGGTTGCAACCTACTTTACAGTAAAAACTTGCCGGCACTGTTATTGTTCCTTGTGACGCTATTGTTGTGTCGTCACAAAAAGCCCCACTAAATGACCGCCTCCACGCAATCTGGTGGAAAATCTCAATCTAAATCAAGTAAAAGCAATTTGAATTTGCGTAATTACTATCTTATAGGCGCACACTTCTGTTATAAAAAGACAACTGTTTTCAATACACCGTTATTAGGTCTTTCCACCTTTCAGGTGAAAGACCTTTTGTTTTTCTTCTGTTTTTTATTAGGTCTTTCCACCTTTCAGGTGAAAGACCTTTTGTATTTCTTATGTTTTTTATTAGGTCTTTCCACCTTTCAGGTGAAAGACCTTTTGTTTTCTTTATGTTTTTTATTATTATTATTTTTTATCTTCTCTTTTTTTCCAGGGACAGCTTTTTCATTTCAAGAGATATTGAAACAATTTTTTCTTTATGTTATTGATCATAAAAAGTTATGATACCAAACGACCCTTTGCTTAATAACTCCCAGAACTTACACAGTTATTGCCCTTGTGTACGAAATGCTTGTTATCGCTACTCCTCTGAAACCATAAGACATAGAGACTTGGAACTTTTACCAATGTCTTCAGTACAGTTAGAGGGTTCTTCAATATATTCATACCGAAAGGATCCTATGCCCCCTTCTATTAGTTATTGCCCCTGAAACTATTTCAATTTCTATAAAATCACTTCCAACTTTTTTATTATTAATCATAGAGACTTCGGACCACTTGGGATAGAAGCGTCTACCTTGGCCGAACAAAATGACATAAAGGTCAAAGGTCAAGGTCATTTGGAAATCTGTTAATTAATGAGTTTTTAGATCTCTTTTGTTAAGGGTGGTAGAGAAAAACTTTTTCATGGATATGGTAGGACATCTTAAGACATTTTAATATATAGCCCCTTAGCTCATACCTTTGAATTATCACAGAGTTATTGCCCCTATTGTACGAAATGCTTGTTATCGCTACTCCTCTAAAACCATAAGAGATAGAGACTTGGATCTTTTACCAATGTATTCATTGAACTTAGAGGGTTCTTCAATCTATTCATACCGAAAGGATCTGAGGCCCCCTTCTAGTAGTTATTGCCCCTGAAAGTATTTAAATTTATATAAAATCACTAGTTAATTTTTTATAATTAATTGTAGAGACTTCGGACCACTTGGGATGGAAGCGTCTGCCTTGTCCGAACAAAATGACATAAAGGTCAAAGGTCAAGGTCAAACAAAAAAAATTGCATATTTCAGTTTTTGACTTTTTTTTTTAGAAAGTAACGCAGAGATAATGTTTTATTAATTATATTGAAACAAAACATAAAAAAATAATGAGGTGGAAAGACCTCTAATTGTTCGAGAACAATTAGTCTACTAGTTATTCTTCTAATTTTTCTTTTCTATTTTCCTTGGGAAAACTTTTTTATTTCAAGAGATATCGAAACAATTTTTCCTTTATGTTATTGACCATAAAAAGTTATGGTACCAAATGACCCTTTGCTTAGTAACTCCCAGAACTTACAAAGTTATCGCCCTTGTGTAAGAAACGCTTGTTATCGCTACTCCTCTGAAACCATAAGAGATAGAGACTTGGAACTTTTACCAATGTCTTCAGTACACTTAGATGGTTCTTCACTCTATAATACCGAAAGGATCTGAGGCCCCCTTCTAGTAGTTATTGCCCCTGAAAGTATTTAAATTTTCATAAAATCACTTCCAACTTTTTTATTATTTATCATAGAGACTTCGGACCACTTGGGATGGAAGCGTCTACCTTGGTCGAACAAAATGACATAAAGGTCAAAGGTCAAGGTCATTTGGATATATGTTAATTTATGAGTTTTTATAACTCTTTTGTTTAGGGTGGTAGAGAAAAACTTTTTCATGGATGTAGTAGGACATCTTTAGACATTTTAAAATATAGCCCCTTGGTTAATTCCTTTGAATTATTAGAGAGTTATTGCCCCTTTTTTACGAAATGCTTGTTATCGCTACTCCTCTGAAACAATAAGAGATAGAGACCTGGAACTTTTACCAATGTCTTCAGTACACTTAGAGGGTTCTTCAATCTATTCATACCAAAAGGATCCGAGGCCCCCTTCTAGCAGTTATTGCCCCTGAAAGTATTTAAATTTCCATAAAATCACTTCCAACTTTTTTATTATTTATCATACAGACTTCGGACCACTTGGGATGGAAGCATCTACCTTGGCCGAACAAAATGACATTAAGGTCAAAGGTCAAGGTCATTTGAGAAGCTGTTAATTAATGAGTTTTTATGTCTCTTTTGTTAAGGGTGGTAGAGAAAAACTTTTTCATGGATGTAGTAGGACATCTTAAGACATTTTAAAATATAGCCCCTTGGCTCATACCTTTGAATAATTACAGAGTTATTGCCCCTATTGTATGAAATGCTTGTTATCGCTACTCCTCTGAAACAATAAGAGAGAGAGACTTGGAAATTTTACCAATGCCTTCAGTACACTTAGAGGGTTCTTCAATCTATTCATACCGAAAGGATCTGAGGCCCCAATCTAGCAGTTATTGCCCCTGAAAGTATTGAAATTTCGATAAAATCGCTTCCAACTCTTTTCCTATCTATCATAGAGACTTCAAACCACTTGGGATGGAAGCGTCTACCTTGGCCGAACAAAACGATATAAAGGTCAAAGGTAAAGGTCATTTGGAAATCTGTTAATTAATAAATTTTCATATGTTTTGAAATACAGAATTATAGTAAGGGTTTCAATAGCTTGCTGGATTGCGCAATAAGGTATTCAATTAGGTCAGCCAGGTATCACATCAAGTCCTGTGGTTACGCAAGTGGAAATTGTTTTTACAGTGAACCCATTCATATTGTACAACGATAGCTAGCCTCTAGAACACGCTCTTCTATTGTTAGGTTCTCTCTTTATATGCTTGACAATGTGTAAAGAATATTCACTTGGCGAGCACATCAGTTTTGTTCAGAGTAAGTGGGAAAAAATTCTAGTACAATATATATCACCATTTTAATATTTTTTTGTATATCTTATCGGGCAATCTAGCAATTTATTAAAAATACTAAGGTGGAAAGACCTCTAATTGTTCGAGAACAATTAGTCTACTAGTTATTTTTTTCTCCTCTTTTTTTCCAGGGACAGCTTTTTTATTTCAAAAGATATTGAAACAATTTTTTCTTTATGTTATTGACCATTAAAAGTTATGATACCAAATGACCCTTTGCTTAATAACTCCCAGAACTTACAAAGTTATTGCCCTTGTGTACGAAATGCTTGTTATCGCTACTCCTCTGAAACCATAAGAGATAGAGAATTGAAACTTTTACCAATGTCTTCAGTACCGTTAGAGGGTTCTTCAATCTACTAATACCAAAAGGATCCGAGGCCCCCTTCTATTAGTTATTGCCCCTGAAAGTATTTCAATTTCTATAAAATCACTTACAACTTTTTTATTATTAATCATAGAGACTTCGGACCACTTGGGATAGAAGCGTCTACCTTGGCCAAACAAAATGACATAAAGGTCTAAGGTCAAGGTCATTTGAAAATCTGGTAATTAATGAGTTTTTAGATCTCTTTTGTTAAGGGTGGTAGAGAAAAACTTTTTCATTGATGTAGTAGGACATCTCAAGACATTTTAAAATATAGCCCCTTGGCTCATATCTTTGAATAATTACAGAGTTATTGCCCCTATTGTACGAAATGCTTGTTATCGCTACTTCTCTAAAACCATAAGAGATAGTGACTTGGAACTTTTACCAATGTCATTATTACACTTAGAGGGTTCTTCAATCTATGTATACCGAAAGGATCCGAGGCCCCCTTCTAGCAGTTATTGCCCCTGAAAGTATTTAATATTCTATAAAATCACTTCCAACTTTTTTATTATTTATCGTAAAGACTTCGGACTACTTGGGATGTACATGTAAGCGTCTACCTTGTCCGAACAAAATGACATAAAGTTCAAAGGTCAAGGTCAAACCAAAAAAAAAAAAAACATATTTAAGTTTTTAACCTTTTTTTTAATTAAGTAACGCAGAGAAAATGTTTTATTAATTATATTAAAACAAAACATAAAATATAATATAGGTTGAAAGACCTCTAATTGTTCGAGAACAATTAGTCTACTAGTTATTATTATTATTTTTTTTTGCAGTTCCGGACAGCAAAAGTATCGTCAATATTCAAATACACATTGAAACAACAAGATATCCGTGAGCCAATGCTTACTAGTGATACCCTCGCTCTGACGTGAAAATACAAAATAGGCTAACAGGAAGTTGACACCCGATTCGTACAAATATAGATCCAACCATACGGCATGCCGAAACGAAGAGTGTTTAAATTTCAAACATCTGTGAACAATAGTTACTGAGAAATCTTTGACGTTTTTTTTTTTGAAAAGTAAACAAAGTCGTCATTTAACAAGAAGTTGACGTCCGATTGGTAAAAAAATAAATCACACCATATTGCACTCCTCAATAATGAGTGTGTTAAAACTTTGAGCCTCTGCGATTAACAGTTTCTGAGAAATCTTTGACAAAAATATGTGTGAAAATTTAGACTAAAAATAAATAGATTACCCATTTAAAAGAAAGTTGACGTCTGATTGATACAAAAATGAATCCAACAAAATGACATGCCTTAACAAAAAGTGTCTTATAATATAAGTATCTGCGATGAATAGTTGCTGAAAAAAAAATGCTCCAGAATTTTTTGTTACGGACCGACAGACAAACGGACACGCACACAAGGGTTAAACGGTATACTCCCCCCTCTCCTTCGTACCGGGGATATAACTATTTATGGATTAATTTTTTCATAAAATGTACTATATGTACATTTAAGTTGCCTTTTATGATCATTCATGATTACATGATTCATTGTAAAAATTGAGAAAAGAAAATCAAGGTCGTTGAATTTAAAGTCGTCTGAAGACTTTGCCTTTCGTGTGTGATCTGCAAACATTCAGAAATAGAATCTTATTCAGAACATACGTTTGTGAAAAAAAAACCTAGACAGACATCAAGTAAGCTCTAAAACTTATTGAGATTACATGTAGATACCAACCACAAGACTAAATACGAATTTATTCGCAACTTTTATCAATCCGTTTCCTTTAAAAATCTTCTTGATATCAAATTTAAACTTTATTTAAAGATTCGAATTTTTCCCTATGTTTTTTTTTCAGATCCCATCGTAACATACAGCAAAAGACAAAACCGAACAACTACCTCATTACTTTAAATCAATTTGTCTGCGAATGAATATAAATATTCTCTGACCGGCATTCTTCCTTATTCTAACACTCAGATTAACCTAATAAAAAATCTTTATTTGTCGCCTTATTTTGAAATACACTATGATTTTATTGTCATCGTTCTTAATCTTATTTAAAATAATTAGACTTCTACGATTCGCTATACAATATCTAACAACATCCTATAGGAGGGGCGACCTTTCAACTTAAAATGAACATAAATATGTTAGCCAATCTGATTCAAGCTTCAATAAACAAGTATAACAATACTTTGGTATCTTTATGCCTTAAAACTCTAAACCTCGGTCATTTTCTTGACAATATTGTATGTATAATATCCGTCCGATCTGCTCATCATATGAAAACATTAACTTTATCTCCTATGTAGCTCATAACACGATATTTGATTGGCTAATGAGCTCGAGCCGGGTGTTAATGTCCGTACACCCGACTTGAGCCGGAGGTAAAAAAAAATGTCACCATACATTTAATGCATAATAAACGTGACGCCACGATGCATTAAATGCAGAAAGTGTAATACATCCTTGATACGACATGGAAAACGGATTTATTTGGTTTACATAGGAAATAAATTCGTTATCCAGGATCAATCAAAGGTGTACGGGGATTTACCCCGGGTTGTATTCCATACACCCCTCGGCCTTCCATCATTGATTCAACCTGGTTAACTAATATGGATGGACATCTATTTTGTTTACTACACGAGGCACCGTGGGGTTTACATGTAGGTTAATCGGCAATAAAGAAACAATTCCACAGCAGCGATTTAATTGGCTGTAATTTCTCGCATGGTCCGTAAAGTAGGGCTGCGCGATATAAATAGACACAGCATATTCCCTTTCTAATTTTAACTTTGTGATGTAATACTAAAATTGATGATGTATGCACAGGATTTTTGTCTACTGCTGTACTGTTTGTCGGTAAACTTATACCAAAACAATATGGGTCGAAGGGAAAAGAATTATATGTACGAACGTCAGATATATGATTGTAAAAGCTAACAGAGAAACCAGAAATACATCAAAGTTAAAAAGAACATTAGGAATTCTCAGATCTACAATATAGTATTGTGAAAAAAATTGAAGAAACGGGACATGTAGAAAATCAACAAGGAAGGGGAAGGAAGAGAGTGTTTACAGAGATAAAAACAAACTTTTGAGCCTAGTTAATGAAAACAGACGAAGAACTTACGAAGACATAACTGGTATTGTTAATGAGGGCATCAGTCATAGATTTTATACCAGAACAATGAAAATAAAAATACAAGAGCTTTGATATAAACGGAGAGTTGCCAAGAAAAAAGTCGCGATTCGCGAGGTCAACAAAAAAGCTCGGTGTAAGTACTGTAAGGAAAGGAGAAATTAGACTGTTGATCATGATTGAAGTGAAAAGGTGTTTAGTGATGAAAGCCAGATAGTAATTGGAAAAAATCAGAAAGTTTACGAAAAATACAATGCGCAACTTGTGTGTCCGCCATCTCGACGACATCTGAGTATCATGATCTGGGTATGTGTACTTATATGGGGAATAGGGACTTTAACTTACGTAGAAGGTAACATAAATGCCAGAAAATATATTGAAATATTAGACAATAACATTTGGCCCGTTTTAGCCAGACATATTCCTGATAACCAATATACTTTTATGGACGACAATGCTCCCGTACATAGAGACAATTTAGTAAAATAATACAGTATATCGTTATATATCGTTACGATATCGTTATATTTTTATCATTTCCATTAATACAAGACATGACAAAGACAGGAACTAAGGATTTTTTAAACAATGACCTTAAATTGGCCCAAATGACCTTGCTTCAAGTTCATGAGACACCTACAGGTCATAAGCAATCTTTGTGTGAAGTAAGAACTTCCAATGTTTCTCCATAAAAAAAGATATGGACCGGACACGAATTGTGCACCGACAGACGGACGGACAAGGTGATTCCTATTTACCCCCCCCCCCCTCCCCAAACTTTGTTTGGGGGGGGGGAGGGGGGTATAAAAATTAAAGTTTAGATGCATATCAAAATTGAGTTACTGTTATATCTTTAAACTGTAATTATACGTGTTCAGTGTCTTTTTAACAGTGTCAAATGCTACGTTGGATGGATATTGTTACTCTGAAAAAAAAAACTTTATCGACGTGTCTCTCCACAATATTGATGCAACATGCACAAATCTACCTATCACATGGTGTAGCACCTAATGGCTGCTATTGGTAAAAATAACGCGGTCAATGTTTCTATTCGAAAATTATACGGCTACTAGCTGAAAAAAAAAATGGCCGAAATAGTTAGTATTTTTCTTCGCACATTGAACAAAATGCTCATTTATTCAAATAGTTTAGCTAAGTAGTGTAGTTGACAACCCTTACGGAACAAAACACTCTTTTTAAAACCAAGATATTTGTCTATTTTTCTACAAAATAAAGAATTTACATTTAACATATCGAATAAATGTCGTTGATTTGGGCACATGTCCAAGTAAACTAGTCTTTTAAATTTGATTGCGCCCTATTTAAAGACACTTCTAAGAAATTGAAGCGATAGGTTACTTGATATTAGTACTCTGTATAGTTTGCTGGTCAGAATTTCCCATTTTAATCGTTTATTAAGGAACTATAAAAATTTTCCTTTAAAGAACTTATGTTATGTTACGGCTTCTATTAGACTATTGGAAATGTGCAGTTCTTAATTTTAATGAAGTTACATCCCCCGTTACGCAATGAATTAATCAATTATGTTCAATGTTTCTATATTCTATTGAATATATGATCTACAAATTATGCATCAATAGATTTCTATACTATTAAAACTTACATGTACCATACTAATTGCATTTATGTATTTCCTGTCATTGTCAATGAGTAACTTGGCCAATATTTTCATCGTTAAGTAAATTTTACTTTTTATGGAAATATTTACATTTTCAACTGTTCTTGTCTGTGATAACATTACGAATCAATTTTGAAGCATATAACCCAATAACTTCATAAAAAAATGAGTGACACAAAGTGGGCGTGTCTTATAGCATAACCGAAACACGGTATTGGCTGCGCCGCGTAGTATTACATAGCATGTACTAAATGAAAAAAAAATAGTGACTTTAAAATGTTGCTTTAAACTGTAGAAATTGGAAATAATATAAATATAAGTAATAAAAATCAGTCTTTTAGTATTATGAGGTGATAATTTTGGTCGAAGAGTGGTCAAATCGATCATAAAGCCCTTCGGGCTTTATTGGATTTGACCACGCCCCGACCAAAATTATCACCTCATAATTGACCACGCCCCGACCAAAATTATCACCTCATAATACTAAAATAATGATTCCTTATTTCTTAATTAAATAAAATCGTTCGGTAAGAAGTTGGTTTATTAAATGTTTATATTAACATTCAGAGTAACGGATTTCAATTTTCAGTTATATTATCTTTGTTGCAAAACTAAAAAAGTTTAATTTTTTTCCATTTTAAAACCGCTTGGTCCGATTTTTTTGTTATTACAGTATCAAATAATTTTCCATACAAACCATTTATCTAAGAAAGTTTTGGACGTTTTCCTATTTACACAAGCAGAATCGATCTCCTTTTAAAATAAGAAATATTCAAAGTTAATAAAAATAATTTCTTTATGGGCAAACGAAAACCAAAATTCATCATGGGAATGTTTAGAAAAGGGAACCGTTTGGTTTCGTCTCCCGAATGATTGGGGTTATTCAACCCACATGCTATGCATCGACTGTAAACAAAGCAACCTTCATAAATAATAGCAAACAAAACGTACACAGGTTTATTTGTAATTTGCCTGAACATTACGACCTTTAATTATAGCGATGTCAAAGTCGTAATACAGCTGTTTAGTAACCACGGCTACACCATTAAACTATTTAATTGCCCGTGAAAAATTTTCAATAATGGAAAAATTCACACTATTTTGTATGCCATGATTTTATCTGTATAGCTGAAACTGCTGCAGTCTCTTACAATTTGTGTTCAAAATAGGTTAAAATGGCCATTTTTCAATCTTTTGCTTCTGTTACCATTGCAACCCGTCCCCGTTTATGGTGGTCTTGCATCTTTATTCACCAAAGGGTATCAAAATACGAAATATAAAAGCATCGCTGACCATGCGTGGCAACTGAATTTTGATATTTACAGAGAAGTGATCTTTAAAAATCATGCATGATTTAAGAATCATGCATGATTAAAACAAGAGGCCCATGGGCCACATCGCTCACCTGAGTAACAATAGGCATGATAAGATCAGCTTAAAGGAGTCATAATATAAAATATCTGGACAATGTGGTATAATACATGTCATCCTGTATAAATAAAAATTCATTTCCCCCCTGAATATTCTTATGTTTTTAATCAAGTCCCTTTTCTAACAGGATGATTTTATAGTCATATCACATTTGAGCATTGCAGTTCTAAACAAGATCCTAAACAATTGATTATATATGGGATATAAAACTACATCAAACTCTGAACCCCTTGTGAGGTCCAAGAATCGTCCAGGGGCCAGAGTCTAAACAATTTTAAAGAATCAGCAATATGTCAAAATGCTTGCATATAAGTAAAACCATATGCTTCCACACAAGTTTCAGCTTTTCTGGCCAATTGGTGTCTGAGAAGAAGAGTTTTAAAAAATTTAATCTATATATTCCTATGTAAAAGTTTGACCCCCACTGTGGCCCCACCTTACCCCCAGGGATCATGATTTTCAAAACTTTGAATCTACACTACCTGAAGAAGCTTCCACATAAGTTTCAGATTTCCTGTCTGATTGGTTTCTGAGAAGAAAATTTTTAAAGAGTTACTCTATATATTCCTATGTAAAAATTCAACTCCCCATTGTGGCCCTACCCTACCCCTGGGGGTCACTATTTTCACAACTTTGAATTTACACTACCCGAGGATGCTTACACAAAAGTTTCAGCTTTCCTGACTGATTGGTGTCTGAGAAGAAGATTTTTACAGATTTACTCTATACATGTATATTCCTATGTATAAATTCACCCCCCCCCCCAATTGAGGCCCCACCCTACCCCGGGGGTCATGATTTTCACAACTTTGAATTTACACTACCTGGGGATCCTTCCAAACAAGTTTCAGCTTTCCTGGCTGATTGGTGTAGGAGAAGAAGATCGTCAAAGATTTCCTATGTAAAAATTCAACCCCCATTGTGGCCCCACCCTACCTCTGAGGGTCAAGATTTTCACAACTTTGAATCTACACTACCTAAGGATACTTCCACACAAGTTTCAGATTTCCTGGCTGATTAGTTTCTGAGATTTTTAAAGACTTTTCTCTATACATTCTTTTGTAAACAATCAACCCCCCAATTGTGGCCTCACCCTACCCCCGGGGGGGGTCATGATTTTCACAACTTTGGATCTACACGACCTGATGATGCTTCCCCACAAGTTTCAGCTTTCCTGGCTGATTGGTGTCTGAGAAGAAGATTTTTAAAGATTTACTCTATATATTCCTATGTAAAAATTCAACCCACATTGTGGCCCCACCCTACCCCCGGGGGTCATGTTTTTTAAAACTTTGAATGTACAGAAACTGATGATGCTTCCACATAAGTTTCAGCTTTTTTGGCTGATTGGTGTCTGAGAAGAAGATTTTTAAAGATTTACTCTATATATTCATTTGTAAAAATTCGACCCCCCCATTGTGGCCCCACCCTACCCCTGGGGATCATGATTTTTACAACTTTGAATTAACACTACCTGAGGATGCTTCCACATAAGTTTCAGCTTTCTTGGCTGATTAGTTTCTGAGAAGAAGATTTTTAAAGATTCACTCTATATATTCTTATGTACAAATTCGACCCCCCCCCCATTGTGGCCCTACCCTAACCCCGGGGATCATGATTTTCACAACTTTGCATCTACACTACCTGAGGATGCTTCCACACAAGTATCAGCTTTCCTTGCTTAATAGTTCTTGAGAAGAAGATTTTTGATAAGAACTATATATGATAAGAGTTAAATTTTGCCCCCATAATTAGCCACTTTTTAAAGTCTTTCGGGTACAATAAAATGTTATGTTATTTTTTAAAAGAGTTAATTTAAAATATATTTTTCACCTGTTTATTTGATTTATTTGCACTCACTTCAAAATCAGTCTAAAATTGACATTTTTCTTATATTTTTACGAATGGGAAATACAGAGCGCATGCTTGAACAAGGTAAATTTTTTTGTCACTTATTAGTCTTGGCTAGATATATCTCTAATTAAAACATTTTGTTTGTTCAAGCATGCGCTCTATGTTTTGTGAAAGAAAAACTGCTTCAAAACAAGCTGTTTTATGCTAAAAATGCAAAAATGGCGGGAAAAAGTTGTCTTTACGATGTCATATTTCTAAATTGTAGGCACTTGAATCAAAATGAACATTATGTAAAAACATCACATATATATATATGTACAAAGAAAACAAAGAATTACAGTAATATGATGATGTTCATTTTAGGGGGCAATTTTAGGCCCTTATCATACATAGTCCTTTCACGAAAATTTTCAATAATTTCTAATTATCTCCCTTTGTAAAAGGGCGTGGTCCTTTTCACAACTTTGAATCCCCTTTGCCTAAAGGTGCTTTGTGCCAAGTTTGGTTGAAATTGGCCAATGGTTCTGGAGAAGATGTCGAAAATGTGAAAAGTTTACAGACAGACAGACAGACGGACGACAGGCAAAATGTGATCAGAAAAGCTCACTTGAGCTTTCAGCTCAGGTGAGCTAAAAAGGGATCTTAGTTTTTTAATGTGTTTATTATTTGGTTTTTCTTAAAAAAAGAATTTTGCTAGCGCTTGTTCTACTCAATCTGTAAAACCAATTGAGTAAAAATAATCACTTAAATCTGGGCTTTTTCTCTTTTCTTCTTTTTCTTCAATGGTCAATATGTCCATAATATAATTAATAAAAACATCCTGACGATAGGTAATGACATTGTGCAGAATTATCATTTCATTTACGAAGAGATACATTAATATCCTAAGATAGACTAATATTAATGCCATATAATTAAGTTTGCTTAACCTTTAAGTGGAACAAATAGATTGAAAAAATTAATTTGGATCCGCGTGTCATGTTGTAAATTTTGAATTTACTGGGTGGGTGTAAATACCAAATTTACAACATGTTATAAATTATTTATTTACACCCACCGAGTAAATTCAAAATTTACAACATGACACGCGTATGTCCAGATTTCCTCTTTTTGCCAAGCTTTGATTTTATCCTGTAATTAACTTTCCTTGATTTCTTTATAAACAAACATTCTACTTTCTCATGACCAAATAGGCACTGCATGACCGCCCCGCTGTAAATTTTGCCATCGTCACTAAGTATATACATAAGACTTGTCCAGAGATTCAAGGGGGGGGGGGTCATTAAAAAAACTTTACGTGACTTTTCACCCATTTATTTAAAACTTTCATTTAGCAGCCGGTGCATTGTTTTGAGTTTATAGCCGGTGCTAACAATCCACTATTTCAAATAGCAACAGTACCTTTTAAAAATCATATGTATTCCATATATTTCTTTAAAACTATACTTTTATGTTCATTTTGTCTTCCTTCATGAATCAGAATAGATTTACACTTATTTTCACGGGTCAGAACCAACACAATATGTTTCCTAAATGAAAATATTAGCATAAAACTTTGTTTGATGTGCCTTTTGATTCGTCACCCACGTAAGAAATTTCTCTATATTTGGTTACTTATTAGGCCATTAAGCAAATTACATTTATTATCAATTACAATAATTCTTACATGTTCCTTGCACATTGATTGTTTTAAAATTTACTTGATTTTGGGACACTTTTCGTTGATTTTGTGGCGTGTTCCATGATATCAACTAGCAACCGTTCAATTTTCGAATAGAAACATCGAACGCCGTTTTTTACCGATAGCGGCCGTTTAGGTACGACACCGTGTATGTAATGAGGTAAAATGCCACTCAACTTGTCTATTTCTTTTTATGCCCATGCTTTAATACGCAATTTGCAAGAAGAAAGGGAAATAATAAAGAGATCACAGGGGGGAACAACTATTGATGTACAAACTCGGGGTACATAAAAAATTTAAATAAAAAAATCGTAAAATCAAGAGACCGTAATATAGGATATAGAGCGTAAACGCATAGATCAAGTTTGCAGTTTATTATCTTACAGCTAACAATTATCCGTAAGTAACGAATTTTAAAGTTCATTTTCTCTTTCATGTTCTTCAATTTTATTTTTTGATTAGGCAATTTTCTGTTGAGATCTTAGGAGTTCGTTCGTGGCGCTTTTTAATTATGACATTTTAAGAGAATAAAGGAAATTTTAAAATTCAGATACAATCGAGTTCGATCCCCCCCCCCCCCAAAAAAAAATAGATGTAAATATGAACAAATATAATGTGCTGATTTTGAGGCTCGTATAATTTTTTTGGCATGATATAGTTTAACAACTTCACTTGAAAGTGGTCATGCCCGACGCAGTAATTAATAGAAAATAGACCTCAGGCTGAAGTACAGTTTAAAATGAACTTTTAAACATAAGGAAAAATAAAGCAGAAAAATGTGGGAAAGATATATCCCTGATTTTAATGAAACCCTGTGTATTGTGTACAACTGAGACATGCATTGAATATAAATAGCATTTTTCTTATTTCATTTCAATTTAACTAATCTGACAATCGAAAATATCTTAATATATACAATATATATTTCGAATTTTAGGAGCATATAATATATTCAGAATTTATAAGGATTCCAAATTATTTTTTGATACTTTTTGATAGGTCCCTTTTAAAAAAAATTTTTTTTAATATAAATTATATTAAAGTGTTTATTTGTTTTAATTCTGACGATACATCAACGCAGAGTAAATGCGTTTTAACACAAACCATTTCTGTTATAAATAATACAGGGAGGGGGATCTTAAATATGTATGTTTAGTATAAAATACATAAATAAAATTATTTATTATATTGTCATAGATTATTTCAACAATTGATTTATTAAAATAAAAGTTATCTCTTAGTGTGATAAGAGTCAAATTTAGCCCCCTCCCCCATCCCCGATTAAATCAATGCTTCAGGTGTAGCAAATTGTGTTGTTATTTTGTATTATAATTGGCATAAGATGTATTTTTCATGAATAGATATTAATGTTATCATTAACTGGTAGTTTATGACGTCAGAAGAGACGTTCTATTTCTATTTAGAATTGAATAAAAAACGGTCAAATGTGGGTACATTTGTACAAATGTGGGTCAAATGCATCGGTAATTGGTCTTATTTTCAATATTAAAGATAAATCATTGAGACTTTTAAAAAAATATTTTTTTTTTACTTTGTATCTGAATCAGAGCGTCAGGATGTGCATGTCTATATATCTTACAATAAGGCTATTGTTTTGTTGTTTTCATTTTATTCAAAAATATCATAATGGATACAACGTGTCATATATATAGATAATTTTAGTTATAATTATAGCCCGTGTGTAACGTGCTGTAGAGAGGATACAGCATATCATAGTTTGTAAATGCGTTAGTGCGTTTTCCTGTTCTTTTTATAGAGTTTTTGTCGCTAGCAAAAAGATCAAACGTATCACAATCGTCAACAGTAAATAACACATAAACCTTGCACTGGTCATGAGTATATAACTTTCGAAAAAAAAAAAAAAGCAAGTCAACTTTTTAATTGCACTGCGTGTTTTTTGTTTAAGAAAATGAAAAAAAAATATTATCATTGATTATCATATCACAATTATTCTTGTAATCAAAATGAGTATGATGGGGTTAAGGTGAAATAACAGACCTGGAAAAAGTATCTAAAATTAACATTAAATTATTTGGTTATGAAAGATATAATGTTAAATAAACAGTACATATGTCAAAAAAGTGAAAAATTTGCAGTTTGGGGATAATCAATGAATATCTAAAAAAATTTCAATTCTGTAAGTAACAACAAAAGCCCCAGGCCTTCGGGATTCGTACTCTGGATTTACAGATCACAAGCCCGACATACACTTTATCCACTCGGCTATGGAGTAAGTTACTTATCGCCATCGATAAAATCCTTTTAATAAAACGAAATGTCGTTTCGATCAGAGGTTAGCTATTTTGTGATGATGTCCAGCTTAAACAGAGAAGCTGCTCTGTAACCAAATTTGTCTCTTTTCTAAATAAGTAATTGAAATATGAAATCCTTGGCTAACGCCTATGCTCTCATATTTCAAAACAAACGTTTTCGACGTTGAAAACTATCTTGATAAATTCACGAAAATCTGACTTTTATCTCCAAAGTGTGCAAAAGTTGTGGGCAAGATAGCGAGAAAACAGAACTTATTTAGCACCAGCAATCGTACAATTTTATTTTAAAACCCTTAACCTTGGCAAAACGACAAGCCCTATATATTTTGAAAGTTATCAGTTAAATTTTCAGTTTAAAATTATTAACAAAAAAAGTACATGGAGAACTCAAATTAATGCTTGAATAAGAAAATGAAAGTTTAAAATACCTGAAGAACATTATCAGTTCAAATTGAACACGATATATTAGAGGATAAAATATAACATATGAACGTGTTGTAAAACTGTTACAGATGTTCTTAATAAATCAGTACGCGTACATGTCCGCATATTTCACGATATAACCGTAGATTTTAATATAAAACTCTTACATCTTGAAATTGGCTCCTATGTCTTAATATCAAAACTATCCAATATATTATACTATATAACCATTAGATTAAGAATAATTCATGACTTTATGGAGATCACCTTTTCCACAAATATAAAAACATCCCTTTCGAGTTGTAAAACAGTATTAAGTCATTAATTATTCATATTAATCCGCGAAATGGCGTCCAAATTAATCTTTTAAATAATAGACCGTTAACGAAAAAATTGGACCCAAATAATTACCATGTTGTTACAGAAGATGTACCTGGTAAGAGTTAGATGTAGGCTTCCATGACAAAGAACCGCCTCTGAAATGAGAACAGCTGGCCAAGGACAGCAGCAACAAATACAGCAGTGACATAGGCAGCAGTACTCGCATCATCTTAAACATCGTGAATATTAAAACACGCTGTTATTTAGAAACCATGGAGTTTGTCACACGGCTGCTGAGACAATGAGAAAGAGAACAACGAGCGACGCATACTCTGTTAAATAACACGAAGGGACCAACCTATCCAATGCTTTTACTTACAATAGGTGCATTTATGCAATTGGTTTTCATGGTTCATGTAACATCACTAACAGTTCTCTTGACTAACCGTGCTTTAATGTCAAACGCTGAATTTTGTTTAATGTATAATTGATTGGCTGTTAGATTTCAAAGAAACAAATACTTTTTAGCATATCAAACACCCCCCCCCCCCCAAAAAAAAAACCCCCAGTAACACTTGTAAGACATGCATTTTGATCAATCCATGTAAAAGATGTTACAACATTTCATAATAAGCTGTAGAGTAGCTATGAACTATGTTAGATTTGATTTTTGTTTCTAATTTATTATTTTAAGAGGTCAATAGTACTAGTGTAAATATTTCATAGAACGAATGAGTCGTAACTTAGTTCAGAGACATTTGAAAAATTTAGAACGTATGTAAGGTGTTATGAAAAAATTAAATGCATCAAAGATAACAAGCTTACACAAATTATGTGTAGGCAATGTCAAATAACTCTTTTAACTTAGAAAAATGTTGCACAATGCCTCCAAATTACGTATTGTTTGAAATATTGTCTGTCCATCCGTAGACATGTATTACGGTCAGATTCATTTTTGTACCAATTGGACGTTAACTTCCCGTTAAGTGACGACTTTTGTTTATGTTTCGTTTAAATTCTCGAAGAAGTTTTAGTCAAAGATTTTTCAGCAACCAATCATCGCAGAGACTTGAATTTTGAACATACTCTTTGTTTAGGCATGCAATATGGTAGAATCTATTTTTGTACTACTCGGTATATCAACTTTCTAATAAATGACAAATTTGTTTATTTAGAGCCTAAATTTTCAAACAATTTTTCTCAAAGATTATTCAGCAACTATTATTCCCAGATGTTTGAAATTTTACTGCACCTGCTTATGCATGCAATATGGTGGAACCAATTTTTGTACCAATCGGATGTCAATTTCCTGTTAAATGTCAACTCTGCTTATTTTGTATTTTCACATCAGAGCGGGGGTATCACTAATGAGCATTGGTGCACATATATCTTGTTTTCACTATTTTGTGTTTAAATGCATGTTGATATAACATTATGTTGAACTATAGAATATATTTTAATTTTTGGTTATTGATTTCTGCGATATGCACAGCAGTTTCTGCTCAGTACCAGAAGTATATCGAAGTTATAGACATTAAAATCCAAATTAATTCGTGTCAATGATTCCTGCACGCAAACAATCTTGTGCGCCCACTTTCTTATAGTAGCAATTTGCATACTGGTAATGGTAATAAAAATATATATACAGAATATTATAATATTAATAGAGATTGTAATATAATAATTTAATTATAGCATCTGTTTGAGCAGACAAACAGACACACAAGGGTAAAAAGTTAACCCTCTCTCCTTTTGAGTTGAGTTCTAGCAGTTGTTTGAAAAGACAGACCGACACACACAAGGGTAAAACAGTGAACCTCTCTCCTCTCTCTCTCTCTCTCTCTCTCTCTCTCTCTCTCTCTCTCTCTCTCTCTTTGAGCTGGGGTATAAAAAATCCAGCAGGATTTAAACCCATAACATTATAAGTCTACATGTATGTACACTAGTCCAGGATGAAACCAGTGAGCCATGCGAAACTTAAAATATGTGGTTTAAAGTCAGATTAAATACAACGTTGTCATATTTGGACTGTTTATTATCCTAAAAAAATCTCTATCTGTCTTTTTATAAAAAGCGACACATTTTAATTTATTTTGAAATATGTCATCTTTACACGTTTCAAATTTGTGGAGAGAACCCAGCTGTATAGGATTTTGCATAAATTGCGTCGGGTTGCTATCTTTAGACCCATATCATGAAAAATCCTTTTGCATTTCAAAGATTTTTCTTCCCATTCAACGCCCAAAAGAAACAAATAACAGATACAATTCGAAAAATGAGCAAAATTGATGAAATTTTCCTCTCCCTGTGCGCCCAGATTTTTACCGAATCAATATGTTCAGCGCCCACTTTCTTTATGCGCTATGCTGTACATACTTTGTTTAAAACATTTAAAACGCATCAAAGTGAATTCAATCCTCAGTTTATTCTTGTTCAATGAGGAGGCTAGCAACTAAATAATTAAGGACTCTTTGATTTTCCCCTTTATATCGATTTTTTAAACAGTGCATATGTACTTTAAAACTACTTAAAGAAATAAGGAGAAAGAGTATAACAAATTATTTAACGTGTGAAAATAAACCTTTACGTCTAGTTGATCTTTGCGTACATTATTTATTGACAAGAGCATAATTGTACAGATTGAGAAATACCCCTTCTTTAGAATGGGAATGTATGATTTCAACAGAATGTACTTATACATTATTTGGGCTGTTTTGAATAATTCTTTAAATGTTCAAAGATTCTGAATTTACTGGTCTACTGGCCCTATTGAATTACAGCGGATTATTATACACTGTAAAGACACAACATAGTTTTGAGAATGGATCAGTTAATTATCTAAAGAAAAATACTAGTACTTCATTTCCATTTTTAATTTACAGTACATGTACTTTTATAATTAAAAATATAATCCGATCATTAATTAAATGGTATTTATTAGCATCAACTTAGTACTCTTAAACGATGCATGTTATTGAGAATAGTTAGAGAGAACTAAGTCTGTTAAACACTGCAGACATATTTTTAATTAAATTTAACGTCTGCATCACCACTGCCTGCAGCTAGCTGTTCATGGAAATTAATGCCAAATCCTTTTGGTGTCTTGGATAATGTTACTCTAATGAATACTTCGTACCTCTAAACTCTTGTGCACCACACATCAGAAGCAATACGGTCATCAAAAATTCAAACAGAAAATAAATAATTCTTTAAATTCACAGACCGTATTTTGAGATAGATATCGCAACTGTATTTATCATGTATGTTTGATGCTGATAATTTTATAGATTACAATGACTATTTATTATAAAATGGATAATTCCTTTCTCTTTGCTGGCTCTGTTTGTGATATATTAATTTGGGCAGTTTTCATTGAGTTGTTATGGATTTAATAGACTTTATTATGGGATTAAAATTAAATGTTGGAACACTTAAACATAAAACGTTCAATTTAAAAAGAAGATAAAAAATGAACAAATATAGTGTAAGGATTTTAAAGTTTGAAATTTTAGCATAGAATAATTAAGCAATACAATTGAGAATCGATATGTGCGATAAGTAAAATAGATGAAAGGAACAGATTTAAGGTTGAATGACAGTTTAAAAAGATGTTAAATCATGAAGCAGGAAATAATATGGAAAATGTGGGAAATTGGAAAATTATATACCCCAGGTTTAAATGACAATGTGAATTACGCAAAACTTACATGGATTGCACATTCCTAGGATCTTTCTTATCTAGCATCTTGTTTATATGTCACTCGAATTATGCCAAGGTAATACAAATACCAGAAAGTGTTTTATATATAACAAATGTTTAAAAAGTTTTTTAAGTTAAATGGCAGGACAGATAGGAAACTGAAAAAAAGATATTTTAAATTATGAACTGTATTAAAATTATTTTCTGAAATAACAATTTGCCAATGTAAATTCTACAAAACATTTTCTAGATCAGTCTATATATTAACGAAGAATCGTTTAATGAAATATGTTCATTGTTAATTTTTAGTAATAAAACATTTTGGTTAATTACTAAATACGCCAGTTTGACAGTTCGTTATTGTCATTTTTCAGCTGAATTAAATAAAAATAAAACAACTTGCTTTGGAAATAGTTTTATTTTAGTAACAAATTACAGACGGATTTCTCAAAAGTACATACCATGTAAATTATAAATAAAATTTGCATATTTGTTCTCTCGATGTAACCAGACATTGTAAAAATCTTCATAGTTTTGTTGTTTGACCCGAAGATGTGCCCTTCTCAAACTATGCATATTTCTCTTTTGCGTTCGTTCTCTACCGCCATCTAAAATCAATCAAGTTGAGCTAACGTTCTTAGAGGGAGAGTACATGGTAAGTGCGACAACTCGCTCGGAATTTTGGCAGTTTGTTGACGTTCTGGTCATAACAATCGAAAAATGGACACCAAAACCAGGGTGTTTTAAATATTTCTGACTTTTGAATTGTATTTTATTAAATATTTTAAGAAATAAGACGACGAAATGTATAAAAATTTTCATAAATCGGTTTAAAATGCCCATTATCGAAGAGTAAATGCATTCGGAAAACCGAGAAAAGCGATCAGGACAAAAACCAATACAATTTCTCTAAAAGAATATTTCATTATTTTAACTAATTTCATGATATTAATTGATTTCATAATTTTATTTATAAAACTCCAAGTTATTTCAATAAATGAAAACCTTTTATTATAAGTATGATTTGTTTTTATGTCAAAATATTTAAAACTCCGTAAGGAAATTTTAAGGCCATATTATAGAAAATGCTGCCAACATAAAACTGCAGTTTATTTTATTTTTGTCTTTTTATTGTCTTTATTGTCTTGACTAGACTTTGACCCGTGCGTGCACGGGTTGACATTGCATATCGGACATTTACGAAATAGATACATCCACACACGGTATTGTCGACATTTACATGTACATAACAAAGCTATAAGCCTACAATAATGCTATTTATTTCACTACATTCCCCTCAGTTAGAATAATCTAACTGTGTCTCGGGACAGGCTCTCACCACAAAAAGAATGCCTCCCATATACCCGTAATGTAGCAGAAAATTGCAGAATCGCTCCCAGATTTTGGAGAAAATTTAAATAACAGTCAAATTAATCATAACAAACCTTTTTTGAGACTGTAAATACCTTTCATCTAAAATTTAATCCATATAATGGAAGAATTCAACACTTTTTCACCAACGGTTTTTACTCGCTTCATATTTACACACCATGTTGACATTCGGAACTTTCGGGATTTTCATTGTAAATGCACTGTGTTAGAGTTATCTCCCGTATTTTCTTTACAGAGACAATACACGGAACGCATTCCTATCGTTAAACCGGGTCCGTAGGACATTTATCATTTTAACGATAGGACTTTCTATTTACACTCTCCTAAGAAATATAATGTGATTTTTTTTCATGGAATCAAATATTTCTTTGCCATCACGATGACAAAAGTAAGTACTAAATTGATATATATTTGTAACATCTCTCATAAGAAATAATAAATATATATGAAACGAATATGTAGTAAATTTCCAATGAAAATTTAGACGTATTTGTATTATCCTTTCTGAGTTTATCCATGCAAATGTAATATTGTGGAAACATAAACTAAAGAGCCTCCCGTGATTTAGCGTGAATATAAAGCGCACGCTAAAGATTGTAAAATCCAAAAAATCCAGATGATTTCCGGAATATTTGTTAGGAATTTTCGTTGATTATTAATTAGCAAAGCTTAATTGAGAAAAAATAAAAACAAATTGGTTATCTTTAAGTACCAATGATGTTTAAAATATATAAAACAAAAGACAGTGCTCTTCCGATTTATCGGTATTAAAGGCCAAATATTCGAGTCTATTATATTAATATAGTAGAATAGATATTGTCTTTTATATTAGATTCCTTAATCAAACAGTCTGAAAAATTATAACATGGATTAATGTAAAAAAAAACCCGGAACTTTATAACTGAATCCGACAATTAGTAAAATGGATTGCAGGAGCCAATGTTATTATATATAATTAGATGGAAATGTCAGATAGAGATGATTTGACCTGTTTTTAGATGTAACTGATTTCGAAAAAAAGATTTCTTATTGTGAAACACTATCGCAGATGTCTACTTCTGTAAGAATTTTGTTCGATATTAAAGCAATTTGATAAACCAACAATCGGTTTTTGCTAGTCTAGTGGAACCTTACCTTAAGCTTTCACTGTAGGGCAACAACATAAATTAGTAAAAATATCATCTACCTATAACAATATGATATCATGATTAAAATGAGTAGAGAAGCGGCTCTCATGGTATAATTTAGATAATGACTTTATAATGTCAGCTATACTGCTACTGACACCGACAATTTTCGGGTGAATTATTTTGTATTATTAGAATTGTGCCCCTTTGTAATATCCAGTCTTACACTTTTGACGATACGTCGATCAAACGTTGCAAAACGTGGAACTGCATGCGTCTTAATGTTGTGCACCATAATCAAGGATTTAATAGTCCCATCATCAAGATGTCAAGCAAGGAAGAATGCCATCACCATATAATATATATTTTTGCTTGTCTCATGCATATGCGGTATGGTTTAGACTCCAACATGATTTTTAAAAATATATATATTTCATGAGAAGTCCATGTATAATTAATGGTACTTAGGAAACCGTTACCGTATGTTGACCTCTTATTATGGATTCCCCAAGTTTTAAAGCATCATGTGGTCATAAATAAGTCAAGTATATAGCATCAAGCTCCAATTTGTCACCTAAAACTTATTCTAAACAGTTTTCATCATTAGAAACACTTTGTACATGTATAGGTGAATATACTGCAAGAGTGTACTTTTGACGGTATGAAACGTAACAAACAGGTGATTGACAGCAGGCGATTCGCTTTTCAGTGACGCAAGTTAATCTCCAACGCCGGAGTACAGTGGAAGGGCACATATGGCTTGCCGGTACCACCAGCCTCAACAGTTCTTGGCCTGGATCTGTCAAGTGAGGGAGAATCGACAGAACAGGCAGATTAAACTTTCTCGATGTACGAAACATCCAGTGCCACCTCAGATGACTTTCTGATACACCTTATAAAGTGACCACCGTTTGCAACCAGTGAGAATTGATGCGTTTATAACAATGCAATACATGAACAAGGTTTATAGTTTAACTAGATTTATTATAAAATTATAGGATTGATGAAAGAAATCATCTTATTAAACTTGTTTCTATATAAAAGAAATGAAACATATTTATTATTGAAGCAGACTATGTGTGGCAAATCCTATTATCTGTACAAGTACTGACAAATCTAGGCAATCCTTCTAATTGAACACCTCTGAAACCTATTGGAAGAAAGACATTTTTTGTGTGTGCAAGTCAAAGCCGCTGTCATAATCGCAACTTTTCGAGTCTTTCCGGCACAGTTCGGAAAAAAACACCTCTAATATATTACATAGGCGTCCTTGACAACCCCTGTTTTTATAATTTTGATATAAAATACAACACATTTTACGATTTGTTTAGATGCGAGTTATACTTTATTAAAGTCAATGAGACCCTAAAACATACAACTGAAGCAACATACAAGGATGTCTAACCAATGTTTAAATTTATGAGAAAAGACTCCATACTGTATGTTACTTCATTCGAGGTGTTTTCCGAGTTTTGCCGGAATGGCCCGATAAGTTGCGATGGGCCGATGTCATAGACATGACTCAGCCAGTATTTACCAGACAGTAGTGACAATGGTCAGAATTGGTGCAGCGTGTTTATTGACAATGTTGTAATCAACCCTCTTTTGAAAATATCCCAGCAGGAAACATTGGATTGAGCTCTTTCAGTCAAAGTTCTTTGGTTCTGCAGTGTATGGTGGTGTCAACCATAACATGAACTTTTTATTCCCAGCAAGCAACTTCATTGTTCCCCGCCATTGCTCGGTTTGGAGCAGACACATGGAGATGCATCTCGGGCAAGTGGGTATAGTCCACTAATGCATTTTCCGTAGGCGGTAATGTTAACGTTCGGGCTCATAGCTCCGGCCCTAATTTTCGTTCAGCAACGAGGGACCTCTTGAATAAAAGCTCATTAAATTGTCTCTCTGCTGTTAAAATTTCGTGGTGTGAAGTCAGATTCGTTTTCCGGCAAAATGCGTCTGTATTGAAAAACTCTGAAAATGAAAGTAAAAGTAGGGAATTTCACAGCTTTGGAAAGGGTGTACATCAAACAATTTCAATTCTTTCCTTCAAATGATAATTTAATTTTGACACTTGCTTTTAAAATTGCAAATCCTCTTTTCTGACATGTGTCAAGCATTCTGATTTAAAATATCCCAATAAATGTATATACACTCTGCAAGAATAGGAACTATTTTGCTTAAAGGCACTACTTTGTTGTCCTACCGATTCTAAAAATAGTTAGAGGGATATACCCAAGTAGTGGAACGGTGGTAGCTGTTGATTATTGGTGGAGTTGGGCGAGCAGATTTAGCTAATCATTGTGTTATTTGTGTCTTCATGGACCATGAAGAAAAGTACTGATCGACATCCAGCTAGCTCAAGTATTTGCATTATAGTTTTTTTTTAAATGTACAAGTCTTCATATATGTAACTTGTGGTATACTATGCACATGATTTGATGTAAAAAAAAATAGATTATCTGTCTAATTGTGTATGACAATTTTGTAGGGTATCGAAGTAAAAACAGCATTAGTACATGTATGGGGGGAAAAGGAGGGATTGATCTTGCTATTGACTGGTTTCAAAACAACGACTCTGATATAGGGATTATTGTGACAGACCGCCATCTACAGATCTAGAAGAGACTCTGGGGAAATATTCATAACTACTAGATTTGACCTGGGCAAACATGGGTTGAACAGAATGTGAAAAAGGAGTTAAATTAAATACTGCCGAAACCGTGCCTTTTCTACCGCCTAATCTCTCTAAAAAGTTTTCTTTTATATTAGACTTTGAAGACAAAGAAAACAAGGGCACCGCAAAGCGGAGCTTCCCCTCGAGAAATAAAATATTGTGGGGGGAAATGCATTTTTAAGGATATACAAGTCATTGAAGAGACCAAATATTTATCTTCTTAAAACCTCTTTGAATTGAAATATTTTCGTTTTTCCTATCCCCATGCACGCTCTGGGATGTACCATTGGGGGGGGGGGGGGTTGGGGGTTGGTGGTTACATATACGTGATTGTACAGCGAAACAAAACGCCCCACATATGTTTTATACTTTATTAATATAGTTATATTCTCTTTATTCAGTGACATACATTACGCATTTTCATAATGAATATGAACGTAGCTAAAGATCTAGTGATTTGTATTTAGTCTGCTCTATGGGAAAATTCGAGTTAACATGTCGTAATTCCAACCCCGATTTTTTAAATAGAGTAACGTATATACAGCGATTAACATGAAATGAATTACCGGTAAATATTGTTGACGATACTCGTCAAAGTCTCTTCTGAATTATAAACCTGTTCTTCTCTTAGTAATTCGGGAAATTTAGCCCGAAATTCGTCTCATACAGCTGCTTGTTTTGATTAAACTGGGATAAACGTAATCTTCTGCTCGCTTCAATTTAACACTTTGAACATCCTTCTAGCTCCCTATTACTAAAAAAAACAGGTTTTTTTTTTAACTTTACAAGGCTTAAATACAACAAAAGTTGTTGATTTGAAATGTTTACTTTCGCGAACAGGGAATGTCTAATGTCTAGTCGTACATAAAATGTGCATTTTAAGTGTTGAAATTGACGATATTTTAATAAATATTTAACAGAATTACTTGAAAATGAATAGGGTTTGTCCTTTAACCATGCTTATAAAGTGTATGAAGTTTGATAAACCTGTAGGCGAAAGTTTTCTTTGAATTTTGCTTAAACGACTGGAATTGACACACATAAATACACATACACGCACAGCAGCGATGCTATATCCCCTTCGCAACAAGTTGCGCGAGGGGATAACAAAAGAGAGTCTTCCTTTTTTAATTGTATGATCTTCATATACATATCCAACCTGTACATGTTATTGTTTTTACTCTATGTCATCCCATTCCTGGCTCTGCCGAAGTTGACTTTAATTTCACTGAAAGTGAAAAAGATATCTTAGAAATTTCAGTTTCTGTCAAAGTAATCAATTGACGGAATGTTCTTCGCCGCAATGTTTCGCACTTATAATTTTATTCTGAGACTTACATGTAAACTATGAGTTAGTTAATCGAATAAAATACATTCGTAAGTAGTTGCGTTCTTTTATGACAAAGTTTGGGGGCATCATTTATGAATACCTTTACCTTAATTGCTAAACATTAGTGCATCAAGAATAGAGAAACCTATTTTTTAAGGTAGTACAGTCATTCCATGCATAACTTTTACAATTCTATGCTATGATATGCTATGGTATTGTACGCAATCTTAATGATATGCTATGAGATTTTAATGCAATGCTATGAGATTTTTATGCTATGCTATGAGAAATTGAAATGAAGGGCTGCAGGTTGCACTACAGTATTAAATTTAACTATATATTTTTACAAAAACTGCACAACATTCGATACAGATTAAAAATTCAAAACGAACTTATGGAAAAAATCCTCTTAACATCTTTTTAAACAACGCTTCATTTACAATTTCTAGCAAAATACACACGTGCATCCAGCACGGCGTGAGACTTTGTTTACCTTAAAGTTACACATGTGCTTGAAAATCAAGCCCGGGCCTTTTCACCCCACTCCGGAAACAACACGCATCAAAAATTCAAATGACCTCGCATTATTGCAAAACTGGGATAGTTGGACCTCTTACACATTTTTTTTCATCTCGTACAAAAAATCGTACAAAAAATCAGCTCCTGTCGCGTGTGGAAACGCTCCAAATTCCAAGGAAAATTCGGGAATTATTTTGCCTTAGCCATGTTTAGACGTGAACCTTCAGTGAAATACTGTTATGACACCTGCATGCTATGGTATGCTATGAGATTTGAACAGAAACGCCTCCATACACAAGAGTTCCAAAAATTTTAAAGTAAAATAACCTTCAGTGAAATACTGTTATGACACCTGCATGCTATGGTATGCTATGAGATTTGAACAGAAACGCCTCCATACACAAGAGTTCCAAAAATTTCAAAGTAAAATAATGAGAAGCCAAAAGTTTACCACAAATCTGCAATATAAACATTTATTCTTTTAAATAAAAGCATTTAAAACCAAGTTAAAATCATGTTGTACATGTACATGTATGCTATGCCATGGTATAATGCAACGAATGAGATTGTATGCTATGGTATGAGATTCCAATGCTATGCTCTCAAAATTCAATGATATGCTATGATATGGTGTATGTTGTAAAAGATCTGCTTGAAATGACTCTACATTCTAGGTTTTGGTTCATTTTTAGGTTCCATCGACATCTGAAGAATAGAAACGTATTGCAGAGGAATTAAAATCCAAATGAAACTTTCAAAATTGCATCAGCACGATTGATGAAAAACACATCACCATACGAAATTCCATTTGGAGCGGATCTTAATTATTTAATTATAAAGGATATTACATGTATAGCACTCTTTTAATGGCTGTTGTTGAAGCTTTCCCTTTTAAATAATACCTCCTAAAATGTATCCATCACGACAACTCAATGAACTCAAACCAATCTTTAACAGACTTTCTAGAGCTAGGCGCATAGTAAAAAACGTGTTTGGTATTATGTGTGAAAGATTTGCTATTCTTCAGAAACCTATTGTACTGGACATAGGAAAAGTGGAGATTATTGTACTAGCTGCCTGTGCATTACAAAATGTTTTGAGCATGGACATTTGCATGCCGAAAGGCAGTACTGATCAGGAGAATTTGTAACACTTCAGTCGGTGATTGGCGGAGTGGCCCTAGTCCCCATGGTAAATTCATCAGTTTATAAAGTCAGAGAGGAAATGAAACAAGTCTAAAAACAAGGGATATTTGCCATGAGTTCTGTGATTATTGTTTTACAAACGGACAAGTGTCCTGGCAGTGGGATAATCATAAAACAAGTACACATAATTAACTTATAAAATTAAATAGAATAATAAAGTCAAGGTTACCAATGTGCTGATTGATTGTGTTGAAGTAATATGCTCTAAGGGATAACTGTCCAAAATTGTAAAGTACAAATGTGTGTAAAGTTTGATGAGTAAATATCATTCATACCAGATCAACTTTTTTTGGCTAGAACTTGTGTTCCTCAACTCATTTGCATAATATTTTCACAAATGAATTTTTAAGTGTAAAGTTCCTTTTTGTGTAGTTTAACGTGAACTTTATCGTGAAGTTGCGGTTAGTCCGGTAGCATGCCACTCGGCTTTCTACTAAAATACTACCTAACTTTCACGAACGTATCTTGTATTTGATTTGTATTGTAAACTGTAAATTGTAATGTATAAGTTCTTAAAATCCATATGGTGAATTCAGGGGAAAGCTCAATTCGTTACACTCGCTCAAGTTTACGCTGAATAAAAACTCCAAAACGAAACAAAAAGTTCAACAAGTTGTATTTAAGTTGGTGAAATTAACGGTACATCGTATTCCAATGAAAACCGATTCTCGGAGTTCCGAGAAAACAACTTAATAACGTGCGGAGATTCCAGCACGAATAGTCCGATATAATTCTTTACACAAAATCGACACTAACGTGCGGAAATCCAGCACAGTTAGTCCGACATAACACACTCACTCCACTAACGTGCGGGGTTCCAGCAAAGTTAGCCCAACACTAACGTGCGGGGTTCCAGCACATTTAGCCCAACCGTTCTCTTCCAGATCTTAAACCATTCTCTATTACAATTTTTTTTTTGACAGGCATTCTTTTTTTATTACAAAGAGATGGTAATGGCATGCCAGAAAAATAAACATTCACACATATAGCTGTTAAGATAATTTCACACTTCTATTGTCCAGCAATTATTCAATTTGCCGGGAGATTAAGTAAAGTAGATATCAAAGACTTGTGTCAATGGGATTAACATTTTTGTCACTTGAAAGAATCTCCAGGTTTTTTTAAATACAGATTATTATTTACGTTTATCTGAGAAAAAAAAAATCAAACTTATGTTCTCATGACAGCTGGTACCTTTTTTTTTTTTTTTTTTTTTAAATCTTTAACCTGTTACATTAAAAGTTTAAAATCAAAGATTTTCAAACTTAACTATAACAATCTCTCTCACAGCCTTAATGAACTCTGTCCCAGAGTTCTACTTTGTAACAAAATTTAAGCTTTAAAAACAATGCAAACATACATATTTGACAAAAAATCACAGGATGATTAGTTGATTCAAAGGCATTTAGCGTCTAATAAATTGCTCGGTAAGGCAGCACAATTCGATTGTTTTTGTAACAGGGTCTGTAATAAAAGTAACTGTCCATTCAGGTCTTTAATATTTCTCTCATAAGTTTTAATAAGTTCTCTCAGTTTGGAATTTTCTTTAATTATTTCGTCCACGGTGCTTGCACGAGTTTCCACTACATCACCTGGACACGGAGTGGTGGTGGTCAGTTCCGAATCCGCATGGAAAGCTTGGATTGGATTTCCTTCGGAGTGCGTCATTAAGATGGTAACGTTAGTAGCGGGTGGAGACACAGAGTTCGGAGATCCCTGGAATTTCTTTTCCAAAAACTGCTGCATACGATTCCTGTCCCGTAGTTTTTGTTTTTCGGACTTCTTGCGGATAGACGGTCGCACTTGTTGATTCATCGTAACGGTTGAGTTTTTATCACTCGCTTTATTGAGAGGACGGGGAAACAATTCGATTCTCACACCAATTTTCACCAATGAATTTTTAAGTGTAAAGTTCCTTTTTGTGTAGTTTAACGTGAACTTTATCGTGAAGTTGCGGTTAGTCCGGTAGCATGCCACTCGGATTTCTACTAAAATACTACCCAACTTTCACGAACGTATCTTGTATTTGATTTGTATTGTAAACTGTAAATTGTAATGTATAAGTTCTTAAAATCCATATGGTGAATTCAGGGGAAAGCTCAATTCGTTACACTCGCTCAAGTTTACGCTGAATAAAAACTCCAAAACGAAACAAAAAGTTCAACAAGTTGTATTTAAGTTGGTGAAATTAACGGTACATCGTATTCCAATGAAAACCGATTCTCGGAGTTCCGAGAAAACAACTTAATAACGTGCGGAGATTCCAGCACGAATAGTCCGATATAATTCTTTACACAAAATCGACACTAACGTGCGGAAATCCAGCACAGTTAGTCCGACATAACACACTCACTCCACTAACGTGCGGGGTTCCAGCAAAGTTAGCCTATCATTACACATTCTATACTAACGTGCGGGGTTCCAGCACAGTTAGCCCAACCGTTCTCTTCCAGATTTTAAACCATTCTCTATTACAATTTTTTTTTTGACAGGCATTCTTTTTTTATGACAAAGAGATGGTAATGGCATGCCAGAAAAATAAACATTCACACATATAGCTGTTAAGATAATTTCACACTTCTATTGTTCAGCAATTATTCAATTTGCCGGGATATTAAGTAAAGTAGATATCAAAGACTAGTGTCAATGGGATTAACATTTTTGTCACTTGAAAGAATCTCCAGGTTTTTTTAAATACAGATTATTATTTACGTTTATCTGAGAAAAAAAATCAAACTTATGTTCTCATGACAGCTGGTTTTTTTTTTTTTTTTTTTAATCTTTAACCAGATTGTTATAGTTAAGTTTGAAAATCTTTGATTTTAAACTTTTAATGTAACAATATCATCTCATACTTTGGAGTTTGCAATTTATTTGAGATGCTACAATGAATTTAAAAGAATTTGAGATCGTAAATTGCATATTTAATAAAAATAAAAATTACGTTATTTTCCCTATATTAGAGTCGTTGTTTTGAAACCAGTCAATAGCAAATATACACTTGTCCATTGTATTATAATTCTTCAATATAGAAATGGCGATGTTTATGTTTAACAAGCTTATCTTTTAAAAAGATTGGTGAGCTAGCGCTGTAGCCATCATAAAACATAGAAGCATCGGCAATTGCATAGCTCATTGACTGTGCCTTAATCATTATGTATCTACTGTAATTTCAACTTCGAGGTGAAAATTTTCAAGAACCATTGGTACCGTTTTGTAGCAATCGTATCTTCTCAGGCCTTTCCGTCAAGCTCGGAAAACATATCCGAGGTTGTTTTCCGAGCTTGAAAGTAGTTAAAATAAAGCTAGCTTTTTATTATAATATTTAAAATAACTTTGCATAATAAGACCTAAGCGACTGTTACTATTTTGACATTTACAATATAACACAAAACTTCGTGTGAATATGATAAAACGAAATTCACATGGTACAGTTTATCTACAGTAGTACAGTATTACCAGAATCCCCTACTATGGAGTCGAGCATGCGTATTCAAGTGAAAAAGACTAACGTAGTTGCTAGCGCTCGAGAGCGCTAGCAATAATTTCAAAAGAATGCACAGCTGTCAAGTCCGGAGTTTCAGAAAACCAAAACCAAAAAGTCATTTGGCTTTGTGGATGTTATCAGTCCGGAGCAAATTCTATCTAAATACAATTTAAACTAACAAAAGCTTTAATGAAGATTACATCAAAATATGTATTGTAATCAATATTTATTTCAGAATTCTGTTTCAATTTCCAATTCTCTAACTATCTCTCTCATTCTCTCCTCATTCTCATTCTGCTCTGTAAGACTCACTCTCATATTTTGATTCCATTCACTCTCTGATATACTCTTTCTTTTACTCTCACTTTCATTCAATTTCTTTCTCTCACTCTCAAGCTGATACATTGGTTCATCATCAATAACAGTTCAGTGTTTGTCAGTTTCAGTGACATTTACAGTGTGCAGCTGCCACTTTGTATTCAATGACCTTTTGTAGGAAGGTCTTCTATTTCCTGTCAACTATAAAAAGAATTTGAAATAAATTAAATGTTTGTCATTAATCAAATAAGTGAATATATTAAACATGTTATTAATAAAACAAAATTTGTCATATTTTATTTCTTTACCATCCATCTGTCCATTGTTGACTGAGGATCAGACTCTGTAATATGTGCAGATTCTAGACGGATGAGCATGCAGTCGTTTAAATGCTGGTTTCTCAGACGATTTCTCGTTTTTCAAGTTTTCAACAGTTTCATTTAGTTGAAGGCGGTCTCTATGACAACACTGGGTGGTAAACTCAGAATTAAATCTATTATGTTGAAGACATATGACACTCCAGATTCAGCAAAGCTCTTGAAGACATCTTCCCAGCTCACATCACGCAACTTTCCAGAAAACCTGATTAATTTTTTTTTTCATCGCAATCAATCTGAATCATGGAATAAAATATATTTTTCTTTTCCAAGATGATGATATTGGCAGTATAAATGTTACTTGCTTATCTTAATTGACATTTGCAAAAATGCTAATTCCTTGCATCATACAAATTTAGCACATCTTCTGCTGTAAAAATCTTTAGCATCTGCCCAAGTTAAGATATCCTTTTACAAATTATACAAGTCATTTCCAATGCTAAATTATCAACACAAGAACAATGATTTTCGGGGGAATTTTGCAGTTTTAATATAGCATCTTTGCTAAGGCTGAAAATTTCCCAAAGCCCGTTTTATATGTGTTTAATGTTTGTCGACCCATTCTATGTACGACTGGCCAACCACCGACGGGCAGTGACGTCACCTGGCGGAAGCCCGTGCAGATGTGATGAGAGAAACCCCCAGATAGACGACTTGCAGCGAGTTGCGAAAGACTAAACTACGGCTAGATGAATCGGTGAGTTCGGGGCAACCCACAGTATATAATATAAGTGGTAAAAACACTATATTGGCACCAAACTCGAGGCCCGAACTCCGATCGTAGTTAGGAAAAAAAAATTTCCCGTAGTTAGTCAATAACTTTTCTAGTCAACGTGTGCAGCCACCATTTTTGGGGCTCCATGTGGTGAACATTTTCAAAGTTTTATAAACAAATTAGTGAATTTTTCCCTTCTTGTAGTATTGTCAGCTTAGTTTAGATCTAAAGCGTTGCTTGAGTCGAATTTTCTTGATAAAATCACTGCATTTTGCATTTTTTACATTATTTTGGTTTTGACCACGTGCTCTCGTGAGCGCCATTTTGAGAAACAAAATGAACGACTCCTTAGAGAACGCTTTTGCAGCGTTAGGACTTAGCGATAGTAAGAGCGATGACACGCTTACGCCCGTGGGGGAGCCTTACGCTCCAATCGGGCGCGCGTCTCGCAGGCATAGCGATGACCCTAATGGTAGGTTAAGTATATAATGAGGAGGGTGCACACTACGACACTCCCAGACCAGCGGGGAGGACTTCCATGTACGAAGATTCTGACATTGAGGAAGAATGCTATCCCCCGGTGAGTAGTACGGGATACCCTCGGGGTGGGTCTGATCTATCCAACAGCCAGAAGCGGGGGCCAGTGGCGCCCAGGGTGGCCCTTATATTAGGCCAGCCAGCGCAGTTTAGGACCAGTCGCTCAGTACATTCGGGTGTTGGTCGGGAATCCGTGGTGAGATGCAGTTCGCCAGTTCGGGATTATGATTTTGTCCCACCCCGTGATATCCTAAGGGGGACCCCACATTTCATGGTTCGTATATGGCCCCTGCCCCTGGGAAATCCCCAACAGCCCAGAATGCTAGTGCTACACAGTCCGAGGGTCACGTTGTTATTCCACCTCATACCTTACCTTCAGTCAGTAATGTACTGGCACCCCCGACCCTGACCTTTGATTCCCTACCCACCCACGGTCAGCAGCCCCACCCCTCCCCTTCTGCTGGGTCCACAGGGCCCGCACCCCAGCCCTCTGGAAGTCAACAAGCCAGCTCATTGGGGGTACCTTCAGGCACCACAAACCCGGTCCGGGGGGACGATTACGTTGCTCCCCACCCGGCCCAGTCTACCGATTTGCAGTCACAGGGCTATGCGACCCAGACTCCCACAACCCAGGGACACATTGCGGTGACATCAGGCGGGGGGGACCCCCACTTCAGGGCACTCATACCACCCACAGTTAGACCCAGGCTATGCCCGCACCACACCCTACCCCCGTGCTGTCAAACCCATTGGCCCTACACCCAGGGAACCTTCACCTCAGTACGAGAGAACCCATGTCCCTGCTGGGCCGCCAAGACAACAGGCCCGGCAGCACCGTTAACCCTCCACATTACCTACCCAGCCCTCACCCCCCCCCCCCCGTCCCTGTTGCCTCGCGTCGTAAATCACGCAGTCACGAAGAGGAGCCACCAGCCTCTCGTAGCAAGCCGAAGTACAAGGAGTTGCGGTATGATGGCAAATCTAACTGGAAGGCGTTCCTGCACAAGTTCGTGGGACTCTCCCGCAGCCAGCAGTAGACGAAGACTGAGCAGCATTACCAGTTCTGATTTTTCCTGGAGGGCGCTGTCAGTGAGTACTATACTCTCTTACTGGAGGTCAATCCGCGTCCCCGGTTTAAGGATATCCTCAAGAAGTTTGACAAGCGCTTCGGCACCTCGGCTCCGGACCTCACCCACCAGCTCAACTTCCAATCTGCATCGCAGAACAGCGGTGAGTCCCTGAGGGAGTGGGCGGATCGAGTACTCACATTAGCCACACGGGCCTTCCCCCAGTTGCCGGATATCCACACCCAGGCCATTCCCCGCCTATGCTATGGTGCGGAAGACTCTGTCCTGCATGCCTTGAATGGCAGTCCGAAGACAGTTGAGGAAACATTAGACAGGATGCAGTACTATCAACACTCACGCCGCAGTAGACCTCACCGGCATCAAGCTGGAAGAAGCCCTGAGGGAAAAGAGTAAGATTATTTCCGAGATGAGATAGAAAAGCACAGTCCCCGCCCTATCGGAGAGAAGAGAGGTGCAGGATTTAAGGGGACGGGTAACTGGAAATTGCCCTCAAGGAGGCCGGAAGCCACCCCACCCCCTGTCAGTCAGGATGTTGGACCCAGGGAAAGCCTGTGCTACCGGTGTGGAGAGAAGGGTCACTTCCGCAGGGAGTGCCCTCTGGATACTAGGCAGAGGTCAGACGGAGGAGTAGGTGGGGCAGATAGGCGCCCCTACCCAACCGAGGTGCCAATCCAGCAGAAGGAAATTGCGGAGGATCTAGGTTCAGGAATAGATCCTCCAGTGAAAGTCGGCCTTCCGGAGCTGTGCGTATGCTGACTCCAGATAGAAGTGCTGAGGCAGGAGCGCTCCCGATGGATGATAGTAGCCGGAAATGGCCTACTCAAAGGTCAAGTTCCAACCAGCAGGCAGTAAAGGCGCGCTCCTGCATGAAGAGCGAGAAAGTGCGTAGTGTGCTGAAGGTAAGATTTGAGAGTTCCCCATCACCTGATCTTTTTTCTGATGATGAACCTGTGTTCCGGGGAGGTGATTCTCGACTTCTACAGACCAGAGTCCGGAGCGTGTAGTGGGACTCAGTGAAGAATTTGTCGAGTCTGGGTGCCCTGAGGTTGTGGTTATGGAGGACACTGGAGAGGACTTTACTCCCCAGTCCAGTGAGATGGCCGGTGAGGGGGAGGACATGTGCGTGGTGGTAGGGCAGGTACGCCCACAGACCAGCTATTCGGTTCCGTTGAGGATCCAAGGGTCACCCATTGAAGCTGTAGTGGATACCGGGGCGGAGGTTAGTGTCCGAGGGAAGATGTTTTATGACCAGTTGGAGCAAACGCCCCCTGTAAAAAGGCAGGTTACATTGTTGCCGGCCGGACACGGAGCGCGGCTCAAGGGTTTTGTGGCGGGTCGGCACACACATCGGGTTGACTTGTATGTAGCCCCACTCAAGGACCAGATATTACTTGGGATGGACATCACGAGAGATCACGGCGCTCAACTCGACCTGCGGCATGGAATACTGATTCTCGGCGATGAGATCATTCAGATGGCCTATGGACGAGGGAATGAGAGATAACTCCGCTTATAAACGGAGAAGTTCCGCATGTACCCGAAACAATGAAAAGGTAAGATATTTACGAATTTATATGGAACAGTCGAAAAAAAAATATAATTCATTAGAAGTATGGATTCTAAATATGCCGCGAAGAGCTGAAAACTTTGTTATCGTCTCGGGTACTGAAAAATCTGAAAGAAGGCACGCATACTGAGTAAATTACAATAAAAAACCTAAAAGGAAAATATAAAATTAATGTTACGAGTTATCTTATTTGCGATAAAACATCACTTCCGTTGGTTGAAGATGGATCGGTTCAACAAGTATTCCTTTAAAGGAATGATCGGCAATAATGATATATTGATAGCTAGAAGCAATCGACATGATCAGTTTGATGTAAAATAATAAAAAAAGAACTGTATTTTTACAAAATATAGAATATTTTGAATCTGTACACCATAATTTCATTATTATAAACCGTCAACAAATTTAATTTTGAAATAAATTTGGGAAGAGCCGTTCGTAAACTCCTTGTCTAATTTTATATTTTTAACGTAATTATTAAATGTTAATGTATCTTCTTCTTCTTCAGAATACTGAGTAGGGCTCTTCAAAGAGCATTAACACGTATACAAAGAAAGAGTTGTATTAAAATAATTTAACATTGAATGCCATCATAACTTGCTATTGAGTTCGCATTATAACGTAACCTTGTTTATAAAGCTGTCTTCCTATCTACTATTATGCAACATCAATAGATCGAGGTCAGTTCATTGAGCATCTTCTTATGATTGAGGTCAGTTCATCGAGGTCAACTGCATTACTGAATGAATCTTTCGATCGAAATTCTTACGCGTGAGACAAAATGTGCATTCTTTAATTAACAGGTCGAACTGTATTTTATTTAAATTTGCATCTCTTAAGGTAAATGAATTGAAATAAAACCGAGTAAAATGTTATATAAATACTAAACCAAACTTCAAGTTTTTATAAGAACTACTAATGCAAGTGGAATGTGTGCGCACGTGGAAGCATTTGCCGGATGCCTCATATGGACACAACAGTGATCGGCCGAAGCCGATCACAAAAATTGCAACTTGTCGGTGAACATTGACCTATTTTACCCAATAAATGTATTTACATGGGCATGACATACAGATATTCAGTGAAAGGAATTATCGGGCTACGGCATTAGGTCACTGTTTTTACCGGTAGATGTAGTTTGATAGCACATTTCAACAAATATTCATTGGCAGTACCTGTCGGCTGGCAGACGAAGTTAGCAACCTTGTTGTAATATATATAGAGGGGATATGAATTTTTTCTAAATGTTTGTTTTAAGTAATTGTGTGCAATGATTGTATGCATTAGATTATAAATATGGCATATTAAGATAATTTAAAGAAAAAAATGAGTTAGTCCCGGGGGTCTAAATACTTGGGGGAGGGTAGGGGGGTCGGTCCTGTCCTCAAGCACCTGTGGCGTTAACGTGAACCTCAACCAGGGAGTCTTTCAGGAACATCTCGTCCAGGTGCGTGAAGGTGTTGTGAACGTCCTGGCGGATACACAACTCAATGGCGACGAGGCCTCAGGCACAGTCGTCGGGGTCAACGTCCGCTTATAAGCAGGTGCAGTTTGCTAACATGTCGTAATTGTCAATCCAGTCCTCTATGCTGCCAAGGTCGAATTCGATCTACATCCTGTTCTGCTGGTTGAATGCATTGACGACTCCACCGTACACCTTAACGACACCCCGGAATATCGTGTATAGAATGTGTTCGGAAATAAGGTTAATCTACAAAACTAGCGCATTTTTGTGCGTCGTCAAATTTGAGTATTTTACTATGGGTTATCCACTGGTTAAACTTTGATGTTAATTCGCTTTCAATTTGTTTGACTACAACGATCAAAAAGTCATAAAATTTCAGACTTTGCGTTTAAAGTCCAATGTGTCTTCATTAATCCTTCCTCATCCTCCTCACCAGACGTGTTGCATTTCTCACAATCATTGATATAAAAAAAAATAATGCATTTGTTAGACGTAAAAACCATTTATTTGCAAGACCTGCATATGATTGGACCCCGTCATAGAAGTTATCATATTAAAAATTTCGAACTTTTGTACGATTGCCCAAATTTCTTTCCCGTTTCTTTGTAGATATTTGTCCAGACGAATGGAGCTTGTGCCATTTAGTTTACACATTTATATTTTCACAGACTGTTGCATTGTTGGACTGTCAAAATTGTAAAAAAAAAAAAAAAACTAAAAAAACCCCAACAACTTATAAATGTAATTGCTTCATAATGAATGTGTAGGGTTTTTTTCTCCAGATCTAAAGACACTATTGTATCACTATGACACCGAACAATGAGCAGAAAAGTACGAGACAACTAAGTAACTGAACGATGACCAAATCCCTATAATAAAAAATCAACCTAGATCCATGTGAAAAAAATTAAGAGAAAAATACTTCATATATAATGCTTAGAAAAGGCCAGGTAAAACAAGTTCAAGTATTTTATAACATAATGTTGAAATATTAGTTGTGTAAAGAACCTTTTAATGATTCCAAGATCTGAATACGAGAACTACAGAGAAGATCAGTTAGATACTGACACGTCTGCCACCGATGAATCCTGGATCTGTAATCTTAAAGAAAGAAAGCAACATTCTACTGTTGTATTTAACAAGATATGTAATATTTTTTTTCAGATTTGGTTCTTCTTAAAAATGATGAAATGCTGATGCTGTTTTTTTTTTTTTGGCAATGGACTCAATTCTCAAGGTATCCCTGTTCCTTTCGGTTGTAGTTGGGGTATTTACACAATGACATATCCTGGCTTCATTTAGCAGAAATGAGGGATGCCAAGCAAAGTCAGGATCAGTAATATTTTTTCCAGTGGATTTAGCTCGGGAGACAGCACAAAAGAGAGCTCATAGATTTCTGGAATAAAATGCCCTTGTACCGGGGTTGATAACAATGTATCTGCTGACTTCTCCTATTGTCAGTCCTTGACATCGATGAATGGTGGTTGCCCATCCAAGACGAAGTGTAAGTTGTTTTCTTTTACAGAAATGACATCTGCTGTCAATTTTCCGTTCAACAGGAAGAGTAGGAAATATTGGGGTACTGAGGTAAAAAAGGAGGGCCATTATAATTTGGAATATTAACCATAACAACGTCTGGCAATGCAGGTGGTTTTCTACCATTGAGATATATAATGTTTTCAACAATGCCTAAAGCACTATTAAATAAACCGAAACGTACAGACAAATTGACAGTAAGCATAACTTTTGTTTTTCTATTTATGTTAACAGTGTTTAAAAGACTTCCAGCTTTATCACTTTTGGGGACCCTTTGAAACAGCTTTTACTTGTGCAACAGCAAAAGATTTGTTAAATTCTAGTAATCTAGATTTATTGTGAGCCCATTCTTCTTTATGGGTTGGGAAAACACAAAGTAGACATTCTGGATAGCAATGAATCTCTGTTTGTCTCACTGAAATTGCTGTGGCCATTTGGCTTGAGATGGTGTTGTCATGTATGTTCTCAGATTAGTAAGAACATCCCTAAGCTCTCTTTCTTGCTCTCATTGTCTAATTATTGTTTCTAAAGAAACAGCTTTATTAAAATCTTTCCAGACTAAATGGCCAAGCATTGATGCTGGAGATTTATTTTTAGGAGTAATGTAAACAGGGAGATCGAGAACAGGAGGACGTTGAACATCATCCACAAGATTATGACTGGAATTTCACCCCACGACTTGTCAGATATGCCTGTTTCACATCTGCAATGAAATTCCATCCATCAAAGTGTTGTGGAGACAATCAAGGATCTTTCATGCACTAAAATTGCATGCATGTTAGAACAGTTGTCCTGGAGAGTTTCTCCCAGTGACACTTCTGCTGTAGACATATTTTTTCTACGAAATTGTGTTGATACTTTAAGAAAACTGTGTAATGAAACACCTGAAATTAAATTTGCACTGTTGCCTGTATGGCACAAAACTTGAACTAATTTATAGAGTAGACGAATTGCTTTGACAAGGCATTAAATGCGAAAAGATTTCCTAGAACTAGATGTACCAGAAACTATCATTCTCAAAGGCTTATAATCATCAGCTTTGTTTGTAAACTCTAACAGAGTATTCAAAACAATATTAAATGCTTATAGTTGATCTTTGTTCATTTTGGTAAGGTCTACATCAGGAATTCTCAAATGTTGGTTAGCACTGGCAGCACTCTCCAGTTTGTTCCACCATTCTTCAACAAGGTTTTAATGGTATTAGACGTCTCAGCCCAGTCTTGTTCAGGTCCATCATCATCAAATCTACAGGTTCTGTGAGGAAGCTTACAATTGATACCCCCGCTAAGAAAAAGTCATAACTCGTGTATTTTTTCTATATATAAAAAATAATATAAGAATCTTTTTCACCGTTATTTTCTATAAATAACAACCGCTACATTTTGTTAAAACTGTTAATGCTAATATGAATACACAAACTAATATCTATTCTTTCAATTCCATTTTTAGATCACCTTAGTAAACTCATGTGACCTATTGCTATCTGATTTCGTCCGACGTCGTGCGTTAACAATTTGAAATTTTTAACTTCTTAAAAACTACATAACCAATTGTTACCATTTTTGGTGTGAAGCATCTCTACGGTAAGAGAAATCTAAATTGTGAAATTCATGGCTCTACTACCCCCGGGGCGCCACAGGCGGTGCCAAACATGCCAAAAACAAACCCGCCAAATGTTCTTCTCTACTCCCACACATGTGATGAAAAAACTAATTGCATGGTTATGATGTCTATAAAGCCCTCTACGAAAATTGGTAAATTCATGGCCCTTGAGTATTAAGATGTATTAAATCTTAGAAAATCTTCTCTACTCACCTAAATACATGGTTATGATGTCAATGAAGCCCTCTACCAAAATTAAGAAATTCATGGCCCCTGGGTCAGGGGTTCAGTTCTAGGGTGGGGCCATATGGCCATATAGTAAAATCTATTAAATCTTAGAAAATTTTCTTCTCTACTCCCATATACATTTGTTAAAAACTTAATACATGGTGATGATGTCCATAAAGTCTTCCACCTAAATTGTGAAATTTATGACCCTTGGGGCAGGGGTTTAGTCCTCAGGGCAGGGCCAATAAAGCCATATAGTGGAAATTTATTTAATCTTAGAAAACCTTCCTTTTACTCACGCACATTTGGGAAAAAATGCATTGTTATAATGTCCACTAACTCCTCTAACTAAATTGTGAAATTTATGGCCCCTTGGTCAGGGGTTCAGGACCATGGGGGGGGGGGGGGCATATAGTGATAATGCATATTATGTTTATAAATCTTTTTTTCTCTCACACATCTGTTAGAAAAACTGACTTAATAATTATGTTTTCCAGGAAGTCCTCTACTAAAATTTTTATTTTCATGTCCCCAGGAGTATGGGTTTTGACTCAAGGGCAGGGCCAAAATGGATGTATATGTATGGTGTTAATGCATACAATGTTTAAAAATTATCTTCTCTACTCCCACACACCTGTAAGGGAAACTGAATTCATGATTTTGTAAACCAGGAAGCCCTCTACCAAAACTTTAAATTCCATGTTCCTAGAGGTAGTGTCTGACTCTAGGGAGGGACTAAAGTAGTCATATAGTGTTAATGCATTAAATGTTTGAAAAATCGTCCTCTTTATTCAGGTGATACTGAATAAAAACTGACTGCATATAAAGAAAAGAAATAAAGCCATATATCAAAATTTTTAATTTCATGTCTCCCAATGTAGGGATTTGAATCTAGGGCGGGGACAAAACACTCGTATATATAGGGTAGGGGATCTTAATGCAGGGTGTGTCCAAAATGGTAATTTAGTGTTAATACTTATAAATTAAGACATTTCGCCAATAAACTACGAAACGCCTGCATGAGAGTAACTAGCCTGGTTCCGGCCTACCCATAATGCTCCGCACAGTAGGCCTGGCACTCACTGTTTAATGGAAGCGCCCATCACAGCAAATAAACATGGCCGACGCTATGGTAAGTGTATGGGGACATACTTTACACCACGATTTCTCTTTTAATTTGCTGTGTCGGTTTAGAAATTTTTATGTTTTACGATACTTTGAGGTAAGGTTGAACAGCCAATGTAGTATTTTAAAGATGACATTGACTATTTACGGAATAATCTACAGATGTAAGCGGCGAGACACAACCATGTGATTGCGCAATAACTGACACCTGAATGTTACTTCGTTTTATGTGCATTTTGGAGTAAAACTATATCGAAATTGTGTTTAAACATATTTTTCAGTATATATAAAAGATGACTGATCGTTTTAAATGCGATGTTTTGCTGTGAACTGCTGTTGGACACACCTTACAAATTTTTGTAGCACAATGTAGTGCGGCACGCTTTGAAGTGTGCAGGTGCCAGTTCAAGTCTAACAAAAAATTACTTATCGTGTGATTTGACATGCAGGTTACTTGCAGACATCGATGCAAAATAAATCTGGGGTTTCTTATTATCAAATAGACTACATATTTGATTGTTAAATTAATAGCTGTGATGCCAGAATGTGGGGCTTAATTTTAAAGAATTTTTCTACCACACTGAAATTCACAAGATCTTTATAGTTCATATTTCAATAGGCAGATAGAAGCATGACATACTAATAAATTGTTTCATCATGACATAATATCACTCCACAAAAAGAGTCATGGCAAAATATCAAATCATTTTTATCATTATATATAGGCACATATATATGCTTTTGGTATTTTCTTGCTGCTAAAAATATTATTTGATATTTTATTAACAATTGTTAACTCTCTTGTATCTTAAGTGGGGAGGCATAGCATTTAGTTTGAATATGCAATATATTGTGTACAATCTGGTTTCATGTAGATGTACAGCTTAACTTATGACAACAACATATGGGTGGATCTAGAGGGAGGGTCAGGAGGGTCAAACCCCAATATGGAAAATATAAACTTCTTATATTCACATAGTTAAATTATGAAACAGGTCTCAGACCCCCTTTAACATTTAAAACAAAATTATTCTTTTGATCCTCCATCCCCCAAGGAAAATGTCTTTATCTGCTCACACAATGTATATAATTATTTTAATTTTAATGGCTGTTTGATTACAAATTTGGATACAAACTACTATTAATGAAATGTAACTTGAAATTATTAATAATATGTGTCTACTCTGTTTATTGCTATTAATATGCATTTTGTTTGGCTAGAATTTCCATACATATGCGAAAGCGGAGAAGCGTCCTTCCTTTTTCATTCTGGATGACACTGAACATTCCTATTCAAGGAAAACTACTGTTAGTGGTCATTCCACTCCTTTGAAACGAAAAAGAAACAGAAATGCTTCAACTCCAACTGGAGAAACCCCCAAAGTAATTGATAAAAAACAGGTTGGTCACTGTGAATTTATTCCTATTTTTACGAGAGAGAGAGAGAGAGAGATATGAATGGATAAACAGACAGACAGACAGATAGACTGACAGAGGACAGATGGATAAATGGACTGACAGAGAGAGGGAGAGAAATTTTTTAACAAGATCTTGCAATCATGCCCATTTATTTTAGAATATAGGTACTACTATTGCAAGGTGGTCAGAGAAGGAAAAAAACTGTTTACACAGTTATCTCACAAAGTTCCCTCCAACGCTACCAGTTTCAAATGAATATTGGAGGAACTGTGCTGCAGTTATTAATTAAGAGACTGGCTCATCCAGGACAGGTATCCTTTAATATCAGGACTTCAGCAATTTAGCTTTTAATCCACAATGGATATTTTTAGAACAAAGACATATATGTCATAAAGTATAAGTCTTTTCTACATATCAACATAAAGAAAATGATTTATTTGTTTCTCCCTGTCATAACTATAAAGATTTATGGTAGGAAATATTTTATGAATTATTAAATAGACATAACATAATTTGCTATATCACTGCTTGTTTGTTTTCATCAACACATTTGTCAAGTTTTAAAAAATAAATATTGCATTGTACTCAGATTACAGTACATATTTGTTTAAATCAACCTATTTATATTTCTTCCTGGACTTTAATTGACTGTCTTATAATGAAAAAATAGGGCTTTAATATATTTCAGCATTTTTTAATATTAAATTTTAGAAGCATCATGTAGAAGTTTCTACAACAGGGCACTCCTCAATGAACCAATCATGGTTCTTTCAAAGCAGCAATCTGGTTTTGACTGTAACAATGATTTGGCAGGGATTTCTACTATTGAGGATTCAGCCATGCTGGAGGACATATATATTTCATCAAATCAATTATCTACAAGAAATGCAGCATGTCAGACTGATTTGATCATTCCAGTGATTAATAGCAGGTAGACAACATAGAAATTCAAAGAATCTTTATCACCCATTTGTTAGACTGATATGAATATTTCAAACATACAGAGAATTTAACTTCAAATGTAACATGTGTATTCAAATAAAATTTATTTAATGAAGACAACTTTTGCAACATGGATTAATTATCATGGCTATGCATGTATCTTATTATTTTTGTAGTCCTATGCCTTGTCAAGAACAGCAGGCGACCCAAGAATCTGCAGATACACATGCAGATTCAGGTACATTGGTACATAGCATTTTACAGGACAGGCTTGTTGCAGCTCACAAACTTGACACCAGTCACATCAATTCCAGTGATGCTATGGACTTGTTAGTATCTTTATTCAGTGGTGACTCTGTAGATGTACTGGCCAAAAAGATATTTTGTATACAAAGTCTCAGACAAAACATTTGGAAATTATTCATTTCCCAATTAGAGGACGATTCCAAATACTCTACACAGAGACGAGCAAGTTACATAAGTGACACTGGTTATTCTGCATTAGTTAGTTTTGATTGGACATCTGTGGTAAGAGAAATTGTGGATTTCAATCCCTTAATTCTAGATGTGCTGCTCTCCGCATCTACAAGTGCAAAAAAGCAACGAAGTGCAGATCACTACAAACAGATTGTACCTGAGTGTGGCCTTATATATGAAATTCTGATGAAGAGGAGATTTCAGGACATGTCCCGTATTCAGAGATTCATCTCTCTTGCACTGGCCAACGAAAAAGTACACCAAAAGGTGATAAAATTTTGAAACATCCAATAATGCTTAAACAAATATCTTTCATCTTTAAGAATATTATTTGTCTGCCTTTGTGTGTAAATAAAGTTTGCTAAGTATTGTTTCATTGAAACTGGATAATTAATCAATTCAGTGCTAAAACAAAATGTATCTGTAGTAAAATCACATTATATATAGCAACAAAATTTATTACAATTTTAGGTTTATGACAGACTTCAGCCTTTGGGTGTTACTGTATCACACAGTGTTCTGCTAAAGGTACAGAAGCAGATTGGGGGACATTTCAACCAGGAGCTTATTGATGCTGTGAAGGAAGGAAAGAGGTTCCGCCTGGTTGGAGATAATGTCAATTTCCAGATTACTGCAAGTCATCAGCGCCAGGGTCAGTCGAAGCACATGGAACACTGGTTTGCTTCTGCAGCTATCATCCAGAGTGGAGACTTCCATACACTGCCTAACTTTGCTCCTCAAGTGCCCCTCATGCAGCTGTCTGCTGATTTTTTTTTACCGCAGCAACAGGACTGGGATGTAATCCGGCATGAGTACAGTGTGCTTACCCTCCGTGTGATTACCAAATTCTTGAAGGCATTCCAGGATTTCAAGGTACTGGCCAAACAAATGACTGAAGAATTGCAGCCAGTATCTCATAACATACTCTCAGTACACAAAATCATTCCACTGCCTGTGTTGGCCAAAAATGAACAAAAGTATACTGATGTTGTCGATATACTGGATGCATATGAAAATCTTATCGCAGATATTTTCAATTCTGCTGGTAAACCCCTAGAAACAAACACTAGAGTGCACATTGGAGGTGACCAGCTGACCCGTGAGCGTTTCTCTGGAGCAAAAAGGCTTCGTTCATGTGCAAATGATGATAGTGAAAAACTTAGTCATCTTGCCCCAATTACATTTGAAATGTTTCATCTTCAAATGACAGTTCTGACAGTTTTTTATAAACTATTGTACAGAAAAGACAGTATTGAACCTGGCACCTTATATGCTGAAAAAATAAGGTTGTCAAGAAGTGATGCTAATGGTGATGACGTAAAAAATCACTATGACCACTGTAAAAAACTTGCCATTTCTCTTATTGATACATATATCACTGTTGCAGCAATGAAATATTTCGGTATGGCCACATTGGATTCAGAACCTACTCAAAATTTCCCTAAAGGAATTGAAAATATGACAGACCTAGAGAAAAAGGAAGTGCTTTTGAAAATCATTAATGACTTTGTTAACAGTATGGTACTTCAAAAGGTGCAGGAGAACTTTGAAAACCAATCTACATCTTATGGAAACTCGAACATTCCAATTATTGTTTGTCTACCAGATGGATCCAGAATTAAACTATTGGTGCCTATAGCAACCAACCAAATCAAATCTTCCCATGTTACAAGTACTTCTGATTTGATGGAGTGAAAATATATGGTTCTTGTGTTCTTGAACTTGGTTTTCTTTACAAAAGTGTACTGCAGAATGTGAAAATTCCAAACAGAGACAGATTCATACCACTTTTGAAATATTTGATGTGTGTCTTAAAAGGACATAGCAACAATTCCAAGTATGCCCTGGAAATTCTTCGATTTCTTTGTCATCAATTAGCAACACTGAGTGAGAAAACTGCCCAGGAAACTTTCTATGGACTATTTGTTAACACCAAGGGAAAGTTTGACACATCAATTGGAGCAGATCTCCAAATGGAACATGTTGTGAGACTTGTTAAAGGACATTTGCGGTCTGTTGCCTCTAACAAAAGCGAAAAAACACTTTCAAAACGAACAGCAGCATTTGCTGGAATGCAGCACATTTCCGAAGAATTTGATAAAAAAACTGATGTTGTCATTAGAGCTCATAAGCACAGAATTAAATCATCAGAAAGTGACGAAATTAAAATAATCAAAGAACTTCAAACAATCAAACCATTTGATGAGCAGAAAGGGCGCGCATTAGTTTCATATCCTCACCCCGTTCAAAGCAACCTAAAAAGACTAGAGATGCATCACCTAAAAAACTGGATCAGAGAGCACCAGTTCAACATCTTTCATGAACTTGGGCAGTGATTAAAGATCAATACATGACAAGTAAAATAGTTCTGGCTGAAATTTAAAATGCATACTGCATGTTGATCAATACCAAATTTATTTTATTTAGTGTAAATATCATATCATATGCATGCTTCTTATTACATGTAGAAAGTCTTTTCAATGGATATTAGAGTAAGACAATTCACTATGGTAAATTTATCACAAAAAGGCTTAATTAGTCTAAATCTAAGGTCCATTAATAGACTGGCAAATTATGCTTGACAATGCTTCTGCAGTTGATTCATCAAAAGAAAAGTCTTGAACAATGGAAGAAGGTTCCACATAGAACTCTGCATTAAATACCAGTTTCTCAACATGTAATTCTGTAATGGTTGTTAGTCCTAATGTCTGAACATACATACTAATAGCATTTCTGACAACTCCTCTCTTATCAAGCATCAAAGGTTCCTTAAACTGCCAATTGCATTTCAGGTCGGTGTTGCAGACATCACATTTTTTACATGCAAACTCTGTATCAGTAGCATCATGACCAAAATAAGAATTTATAAAGTTTTTTCGACACATGATATCATTTCTACAGTATTTCCCGACACTCTTTGTAACTCCTTGACGACCAAGATCAGAATTGTTGAAGTAGAGAACAGCTATACACTCATCTCCACTTCTGCCAGCTCTGCCCACTTGTTGAATATAAGCTAAATAGAAATTGCACTTATATCATGTAATGTATGAATGTTTTAATTGTCAAACCTTGATTAATGCATGTTAAAAATATGTATTACATAATCAATAAATATTAGGGGCTAAAAATCTTTTATTAAAATGCATTGATGTTACATGGCAGACAGTGTATTTTTCAATTACTAAGACTAGAGCAAGTTATTTACCTTCCATGTTTTTGGGTGGACCAATATGGATCACTTGTGATACATGGCGCAAATCTGCACCCATGCCTAAAGCAATGGTTGCAAAAACAATTTTGAGAGGACTCTCATGGGGATCCTTTGCCAAGTTGTTGAATATTATGTTCTTCATCTGTTAAATACACATTTGAATATAAAAGTAATGAAAATATATGGTTAAATGTATTTTTAATGAAAATTTTCTGATTGAAAGAACTGTAAACTGACCTCATCATCATTTCCGATTGAAGAATGGTACATTGCCACTCGACAATTTTCAAGAATTTGTGGCTGACTTGCATACATGTTTTCCCCCAGTACTTTGTTTGCATATTCATAGGCATACCCTACCCAGTCCATAGTTCCACTGAGGTAGATAATTGTTAAAGGGAAATTTTGTCCCTTGGACTTAAGACTCAGTAAAACAGGTTGAAGCACAAAATTGTAAGTTTCTTTTGATGACACTTTACTGCTAAGGGGGGGGTCTTCGTAGAACCACTAAGGAAATGTTTTCCTTTGTTGGTGCAGATGAAATCACTCGAAAACACTTCATGAGTAGATGTTTTGCAACATCTCCCTGACCATGTACAGTCAGGGTAGCACTTAGTGCAAGCATTTTTGCATGGGGTAAGATGGGGCGCATATCCTTAATATTGCGGAAAGTTGGCCTGTATTCCTCCCCCCAGTCAAGGACACAATGGGCTTCATCAACTACTATGAGGCAGGTTTTGGAAGAATATACCTGTGAAACTAAAATGTCATATATGGTTTTCTTCCCAATCATATGTTCAGGGTGAGTGTAAATGTACGTGTAATCGCCAGTTTTTAATTTATCTAAAATAGCTGCATCATTCTTCTCTTTCAAGCAGGTTGCATATAAACCAAGTTTAGAAAGTTGCTGCTGAATGATGATATTCAGTGGCTCAAAAACAAAAACACAGCATGGGTTTCCAAATATTGTCTCTGAAATAATTGGAAATATTTCATACAGTAGACTTTTCCCATAACCAGTGGGTAGCATGCACATGGTATCATGGTTGATCATGACTGATAACGCTTTTACTTGCAGTGGTCTCAATTCTTCGACAGTCTGACCAAGTCTTTTATTATAAATATCTATACAGGATTTAATTTTGTCTTCCTCCTAAATGTAAAACAAAGCAGTTTAATGGGTTATTAAAGCAATAGAGCTATGCATCACATACACCACATGCACACACACCCACACACACATGGAATGATTAATTATTAATATTTGTATTTTCTTATTACTAAACTCAGATTTATTTTGCATCGATGTCTGCAAGTAACCTGCATGTCAAATCACACGATAAGTAATTTTTGGTCAGACTTGAACTGGCACCTGCACACTTCAAAGCGTGCCGCACTACATTGTGCTACAAAAATTTGTAAGGTGTGTCCAACAGCAGTTCACAGCAAAACATCGCATTTAAAACGATCAGTCATCTTTTATATATACTGAAAAATATGTTTAAACACAATTTCGATATAGTTTTACTCCAAAATGCACATAAAACGAAGTAACATTCAGGTGTCAGTTATTGCGCAATCACATGGTTGTGTCTCGCCGCTTACACCTGTAGATTATTCCGTAAATAGTCAATGTCATCTTTAAAATACTACATTGGCTGTTCAACCTTACCTCAAAGTATCGTAAAACATAAAAATTTCTAAACCGACACAGCAAATTGAAAGAGAAATCGTGGTGTAAAGTATGTCCCCATACACTTACCATTGCGTCGGCCATGTTTATTTGCTGTGATGGGCGCTTCCATTAAACAGTGAGTGCCAGGCCTACTGTGCGGAGCATTATGGGTAGGCCGGAACCAGGCTAGAGAGTAACTAGTTAGACTTTTTGTATTGCAATACGTGTGATATGGTGTCCGTAAGCTATAATTGAATTTTATCTGATAAATAATTATTTAGAAATAAATGAAAAACCTACTTTCATTTTCAATAAACCAGCCCGAAATAGCAAAAATGAGAGTAGGGTGGTGGACACGCTTTGGCGGATGCAAGTCAGTGGGAGTTTTCATCAAAATATATGCTTGCAATGGAATAATATTGAATAATTACGTAAAGATTGAATATATTTATAGGGAATACATAGAAATTAATAACATGGATTAATTTAATACCATTTTAATTTTGATGGAAAGGGTGCCGAGGAACGCGGATAAAATAATTAACGTCATGGCGGAAAAACATTAGGCAGATATGTTATATCTTACAACTTTGGTTTAAAATATTCAAATAAATATGCATACACTAGCGTTTTTTTAAAGGAAGTATGGGACTGACACCAAAGTAATTAAAAAATTATAAAGCTTGGTTCAACAGTTAGCACTGTATTTCCTCTAACAGAATGTAAAAAAAAATTGATATGTTTGTTTCCATGGTAACGGTACCCAAACATACCCTTGTTGGAAATACTCCAGCTCATTAAAATACACCGCTTGCAACAGAAATGAAGCAATGCTACAGAGTTTGCAATTATTTGATTTCATTTTTCTTATATGCTATTCATAATACATTAATAGAAGAATGATTTTTTACAAAAATATTTTGTCAACGCCTCCTCAGTATTTTACAAACTGCAACCGAATTTCCTCTGCATAGTTCTAATTTGTTGCTTTTTGTGTTGACCTTCAATTTGCGCAAGATGCTCAAAAAATATATTTTAATATAATTAAAAGTCTTATTTTTGAACTGATAATAAAATGTTCAAACGTTATGCTTTCGCTGGAAAAGGAGAAACTCATATGTCAATGACTTAGATAAAAAGATATTGCAGTCTGAATTTCCTCTGGTCTGTTTTTTTTTCAATTTCGCGTCATTTTCACTTAAACACTATTCTAATGTAGATAAAATAATTAATACCAACTTTTTGTTCAATAAACACCCAGTCAATTAATAATATCTTTATTACAATGCTAGTACTTTTTTTTTCTTAATATTTCTCAAACAAAAATATTTTGGCATCACAAATTATGTTAGTAGAATGAAAATTTTATTTTCTCTTATTCTGATGTACGTAATTACGATAGTAATATTTATAGCAAATGCGCGGATTTCTGCACAGAGGTGCGAAATCTTGAATTGGGCCCGTCGTCCTTAAGTAAAAATAGTTTGCTATTTTTTCGAGTCAGCTGCAGCGAAAAGAATTAAGGCCACGTACATGTTTATATCATCCTTTTCAGTTTAGACTTTTCATCCCTGCACGCTCCTCTAAATATTTAACCATGCAGTTGTTTTCTTAATTTCAATTTAAAATAGTAGGTTAAGAAAAAATTGACTCGGTTTATACAAAAAATGAAGAAAAAAATATGGTTCTACATATTAAAGCTGCTTGGTCCGATTTTATATCAAATTTTCTGTACGCTTTTAAACGATAGTTAAGCTAAATATTTGTATAATAATAGACGTTACAGTAGTTTTACCGGTCAATCAAGCCATATTTCAATGAAAAAATAATATACAAAATTTCTTTTACAAAACAAACGACTTAAAACGGGTATCGCGTTATTTCGCCTCATATCAAAATTCGCCCCTGGCATCGAGGCGGGGATGTTGTTATTACACCTTTGACACCGTTTTCAATAGAGTCTAAATTTGAGTAATGTTCTGGCAAATCAAAAATAAACGTGTACATTTTGTTCACCATTATTTCTGAAGTTTGTTCAGAAATAGGTGCATAACATGCAGGTGTAATAAACCCAAACATTCGGGGGACGAAACTAAACGGTTCCCTTTCCTAAACATTCCCATAATGCATTTTGGTTTGTATTTTTGTTTGCCCAAAGAGAAACTATTTCTATTTACTTTGAATGTTTCTATTTTTGAAAGGAGATCGATTCTGCTGGTGTAATTAGACGAAAGTTTATAACTTTCTAAGATAATTGGTTTGTATGGAAAATTATTTGATACTGTGATAGCCAAAAAAATCGGACCATGCAGCTTTAAGCATTGTATCATTTTAATGTGTTAAGTGTTAAACCCGCGGGATATGATCTAGTGTATATAATGTTTAAAAAACTTTTACTTACACTGAATAAAAACTGACTGCATATTTAGAAAAAAAGCATTGAGCTGTCATCTTAAGTAATATTTAATGTCACCTACATGTACGGCAAGGGTTATAACTGGGAGGGGGTGGGGTATATTCTCAGAAATTTCAATGAAAGAAATGAGTAAATTCACAAATATAGAAAAGAGTAAGAATGGAGCTGTCTATTAAAGTTAAAACATTGTGAAAGTATTCGAAAGAGTTCAAGGAGGGGGGGGGGTGGTATACTACGCCCGATTTTTATTCCGAAATTTTTTTTCCAAAAAAAAAATGCATCGGGGCAGAGACGGACGGGGCTGAGAATCTAAATTCGTCAAATCAACAATCAATAGTTCAATCAATAAATATAACTCAATCACATCAGCAATATGATTGTTCAATTAATCCATAACCAATCAATCAATTTGTTTGATCAATCAATATAGATCAATTGCATTAGCAATAGTATTATTGAATCAATCAATCTATAATCAATATCAATCATTATTGTCATTGATGAATTAAGTCAATAAAAAATGAATGGATCAAATAGTAGATAAATAGCGCTTTGCTTAAAGCGGGTTAATGGCTAAGGCTAGGTAGACCCTGGGCACATGTACAGTTGACCACCTATTCCAAAGCTTTAAGCAGGCCCTGGGAACAGTTGCCTACATCAAAGACCTGAGAAACCTTGCCATGTTGCAAATTCCGCCATACAAACAGCTTAGCTAAGGTGTTTGTCCGCCAGACGATTTGCAACCCAAAACCCTTTGAAGGGGCGAGCACAGGGATACAGGGATGAGGGGAAGTTTAAGGGTAAGCCATGACCAGACATGAGAAGGGGGGGGGGGGTTATAGGGGCAACTGAGAGCATGGGCCAGAAAAAGGTTTTCACTAAATCAGAAAAACAATGATCGTTAGATCAACCTGCATTGACCTGTTGGGATATTAACTTATTGTAAACTAAACATGTTTAAAAATGAATAAGAGATGATTGTAAAAAAATTTAAAAACTTTTTAATCCATGAAGCCATAAAGGTTAAATGGATGTAATATTAACAAGACATTGTATAGCAAGTCAGCGAGAAGACTGTTGAATGTAAATGATTGGGTTATATGGACAAGTTGGCCTAATCTCATACCAATTGTTATTCAGTGTTCAGTGTATTCGAGCTCAAAGGCAGAAAGAACCTTTGTATTATATTCATCACATGTACATGTATACAATAAGGGTTGATTATTGATATGCATGAATCCTGACTTCTAAGTGTGTATGTGATAGGGATGGAGCCAGCAGTGGTTAGTACAACCATAATCTGAAATAAAGGTTGATTAATTGCTTTAGGGTGGCTCACTATACCTTGAAATAGTTTAAGATTAGCATAAAATTAAGTGATTATGATAGATATTATGATGGAAGGAGTATATAAGCAAGTCAGCGAGAGGACTGTTGAATGTAAATGACTGGGTTAGGACTAAAAAAAATAATGGTTTGTTTCCGCTTTCCCGACCGACCCTAGCTTTTACCCCCCGACTCAAAACCTTTTTTTAAGGATTTTTGATGGAAAATTGTTTATTTCCGTTTTTATCCGATTTGGAAAAAAATTACTCGAAATTTGGGTCACAAAAACGCTTGTGGCAGTTCCTCTTTTCAAATCAGTGTAACTCAAAAGTTTTGTTTCAAAATGGCTGTATGTTTCCATGTGTTGTAGATATTATAGGGAAAAGACTACCAATTTTTTTCTCATAGAACTCTATACAAACCTTAGGACCTCTCAGTACTTTACTATGATACTAGCAGCCAAATCTTTGGTATCATTTGAAACTTCATCTTAAGCACTTTCAGAAATTACCCCCAAAAATATATGGTCCCGTGGCGTTTATAGGTCAAATTTGCACTTTTTTACAACTTACAGCAATCCGCAGTAAATGGCACCCTGCATAAAAAATTAACCCCCACTCCTACAATTTCCCCTGGCATTTCTGTATTTTCTGCAATATACCCCCATCCCATCATTTTTTTCAAACATTTATAATTCGGCTTTAAAATGAAAATAATTACATATCTGAATTCAGCCAATCGCCTAACGCCTATCCATTTATTCCGTGTTACAATGTTTTCTATAACTTTTCTCTGATGTAAACATCCGGGGATTTGGTACTCTTATTCCATTAATAATGCTCTCATCGCTGGCAGAGGAAGTATCTGATATATCATTTTTGTGTTTTCTTTAGATCAGCGTAATAGTCAGGAATGATATTAAAAGTATTTCTCATTTTATACCATTCAGCAGTGTCAGTATCTAACCGGCATGTATGGATACTGCAAGATTAATGGGAAAAAAATATTTGAAAAAATAAAAAAAAAATCCGACCGACCGACCGTACTTTTTTTCAGCATGAAAGCGGAAACAAACCATTATTTTTTTAGGCCTTATATGCACAAGTTAGCCCAATCTCATACCAATTGTTATTCAGTGTATTCGAGCTCAAATGCAGAAAGACCCTTTGTATTGTATTCATGACATGTATACAATAAGGGTAGATTATAGATATGCATGAATCCTGACTTGTAAGTGTGTATGTGATAGGAATGGAGCTAGGAATGGTTGGTACAACCATAATCTAAAAAATAAAGGTTGATTAATTGCTTAAAGGGGGCTCGCTTCACCTTAAAATAGTTTAAGATTAGCATAAAATTAAGTGATTATAATAAATATTATGATGGAAGGAGTATATAAGCCAGACAGGTTAAGTAAATTGAATTTGGAAATAAAGATTTGTTTTCAAAAATTGATTGCGTAAACATTAACAAAAATCCCAAACGGATTCAAACTCTTAAAGCTGAACACCGCTCGTAAATAGGCACTGTCCGCCATATTTCTCTTTAATCACGGACAGACCTCTAAACAGTTCAAAGTACTTCGCTGTAGAGGTCTCACCTGTGTGGACGCACATCTTGCCTCACCGTGTTACTCGGTCGCGATGAAATTATCAAATTTTACCAATTGTTTCAAGATAAGAGAATACTAACATCAAATAAATTGGTCAATTCATTATTTACAAACAGAATATGCACATAGTTTAAGAAATAAATGCATAAAATCCAAAGACGACGAAAGGAATACTACATGTCGGCTACGAGTTTCAGGTGTGCAATCGGGTGTAACCAAATCGAAGGGTTTATATACCAGGTACCTGACGGTGCCTATTTACGACCGGTGTTCAGCTTTAATATGGAGTTGACAAGCCATATACTTAAACCACTACACATTCAATTGAATTGATAGTTTACAGAACATTTAAATCAACATCTTGTGACCATATGTCTTGAAAAGTATAAGTCTAGGTGAGTGATGTACCTTAACATGTTGTCCCCAAACAAGTAGACTAAATTTGTAATTGAAATGATGTAATTTTAAAGTCTATGTGAGGGGTGAAGTATAAATAAACTGCGTGCAAGTATAATGTGGTAGTTATTAGATAAGCGACTGGCCTGAAATAATTTGTTAAAACTTGTGTCAAATAGCAGAATCCACCTGGCTGGGTGGAGAAGTAGTTGCTTACCAACTTGATTATTTGTGGGGATCAGGAGTGATTGTACTGTGGTACATGAGTAAAGCTTAAATTCCTTACAATGAGATGCATAATGTAATGTGGTGAATGCAGCTTGTAAATAAGGTAGTGCTTAAATTATTGATGTTGAAAGTGCTGCAATAAGTCTGTGGGTGACACGAGGAAAAACATCTTATGGGTAATAAGTGATGATTGAGAATGAATGCTATATGGTTGCCAGGATTTGAGATGATGATAAAATATATCTGAAGCTGACATGGGACAAAACTTTATTAGATGAGGTCCACAAATTGTAGGTTAAACTAGCGCTTAATGCTACTTCCTGACAACTGCGATGAAATATTTGATCTTGTAAAATGCGTATGGGTACTTATGATGATTGCGGTGGTAGACTACATTGAACCCTGCCTGCAGGAGGCCCTAGATGTTTGTAGTTGATTGATGCTAAGTATGCATATGAGCTAAAGAAAAAATTGTGCCATCCACAAACAGAACTTGGTCTAACACACAAATGTGCCTGTGCTTCTACGACACGCTACATTAATCATTGCCATTGCCTTCGACTGAATTCATGAAACAGACTTAAGTTAGTGGTAATGGGAGATGTTGGTGTAATGGATATATCCCGTGTTTGGATTATATGTAAGCCCGTTCCTTAGGAATTAAACACAGGTACTTTTAATCAACATGTATAAAGAATTTGACGTCTGTGCATAAAGACCATGACTTACCAGAGAAGTGATAATGCAGATTAAATGAATGCAACAAATGAGAAATACGGATGGTCGTGACAATAAAGCTGACCGCTTGGCATGTAACCAAAGGTGTAAAGATATATTCAAGGTATAAATGATTTGACAATATGACTGGCAAATGATTACTGGTGCAATTGTAATGCAAGTGAAGATATGATGTTGTTACTGATAAATGATTATAGAGATTAGAAATACTGATGGGACACTGAATGTATCCATATCCCTACTTAGTGATTAAACATGTTATCAGCGGCAATGAACACACCCAAATGTAGAACTTAAACCAAAGACCAACTTAGGATGGACTACTAACTAATAATTAAAGGTCAACTGTTAAGATTAGAATTGTGTAAAACCTCAGAGGATTGATCCAAGGGTTAGAGTAATGACTGATGTGAAACTGTGGTTTAAAGTAAAGGTGTTATGTATGTTATAGTGTCCTGCACTCTCGGAAAGTATTAATTAGGAATTATGAGTAATAAGACAATATGCAATGCATAGGGTTAAACAGTATGTATGTATGCTAATTGCCTGCGATGAGCAAGTCAAACCTGTCGGAAGTTTGTTTTGGGCGCCAAGCGCCTGAGATTGTTTAATAAGACTTTATATTAATCAATGAGGGCTTGGTCAATATGGCCAGAGAAGTGAATGCTGGCAAATAGAGGATTAAATGTGCATTTCATACCTCGACATACAGGGGTTTTAAAGATAACTGAACATGGTAACTAGATAATGAACTGAAAGAGCTATGCTTGACTGCCATAGGTTAATTTTTTTTTTAAATAGGTTCCATTTGAGGACCTTTAAGCACATTGATTGAGGTTGTTTAGTTGTACCTGCATAGGGGGGACACTGTTAGAAGATATCTGCTATGTAGAAATGAGGATATGAACATTGGAAAAGGTCTGAACAAATCCCTCATGCATCGGGAAGCGGTGGTCAGCAGGCTAGGAAGCTGTTTCAAGTCTTCTAATGATTAACGTCGGCATGTATGCTGCAAGCATTTACTTGTGGCAATACTAGTAGTTGATCATATACTTAACATAGACGTCAAGGCGTTAGAAAAACACATGTGCTACAAAATCTTAAGAGTGGCATAGCTAGTAGCTAAGCGTATACTTAACCAGTGTATTTCCGATCGATGGTTACTCTACTTGTCAGATAGTATGGATTTACAACCTGAAATTTTATCTGATCACCCCTGCGAATGTTATTGTCATTCATATTTAGACCATGTGGTTTTATTTGACCCTTTCAGTTTCGCAGTAAAAAGTGCGCCTCGTGTTTATAGTCTATTTCCTAGAATCTAGGTACTTGTAATCAAATATAAAATCTAAACGTTTATTGATTTTAAACTTTATCTTCATTAATTGGTGGATAAAATGAGATCTAGAAATGAATGTGACAATAGAAAATATAGGTTTTTTTCTGATGTTACAACAATTAACATGCTTAGTAGCGACATACCATAAGGATTAATTTTCGATCCGCGCCTGACCTAGTAATAACATCAATAGTGAAACAGACTATACTATTTTATGGAGAATGATACTTGAAAATTGCTTGATATACTAAATTTTTATACAAAACAGACACCAATTTTTTTTTAAAAAGCATGGTATTGCAAACCAAAAGCATCAAACATGGCTATGATTTTATTAACACTGGATGAAATATCTGGTTTCAGCACTGCGGAAACCCTTTGGAAACTTTGCGGAAACTTAAGGTTACTTTAAGTTTCCGACAGGTTTCAGCACGGAAACTTCAAGTTTCATTAAGTTTCCGCAGTGCTGAAACTTAGGCTGTCCACGAATCCAAATGGTTTCCGCAACGGAAACTTACTGAAACTTGAAGTTTCTGCATAGTTTCACCCTCCATATACGATTGGGATACATATTGTTTACAAAGGGTTTCCGCAACGGAAACTTGCTGAAACATGAAGTTTCTGCATAGTTTCAACCTCCATATACGATTGGGATACATATTGTTTACAAAGGGTTTCCGCAACTGAAACTTACTGAAACTTTATTATTTTTTTTTTTTTTTTTGCTTTCACAAAAACTCAGCAAGGTTTCTACTATATGTAAAAACAACACAATTTCAAACAGTTCCAAATTTATTTTGTTCACAGAACTGAAATTGTTTCCAATTATAATAAATAAAATACAGCCAAGATACAATAATGGAGAAACATCCATATGGCAATTCCCTTATCAGGGACTTTCATTTAAAAAATGATAAAATTGCACAACACAAAAACTTCCAATAAAAATTTGTACATTTGTACTTGTTTTCTTCTGGATCAAATGCATATCAAACTTCCCTTTAAAAATGCAAAAGGATCTTACTTTTTAAAAAATATGAATGCAATTTACAAAATAACTGCATGTACATAAATAAACAAAAAAAAACTTCACTGTTACATGAACATGATGCACTTGTCTTAATTTGCTTTGAACTACTATGAATATGGTACACCATAAAATATTTTTGAAAAGGTTAAAGTGTCCATCTTTTGTAAAAAACATAAACTACAAGGTAGTAATTGAATATAGAGGTATGACCCAGATTTGATTTGAATATGTATGTCCATAAATTCCAAAATGAGGTCAAAGTGACCTACTTTCGAGTTGGGATAAACCTTTTCTTTGTTAGTTATATAATCTAATGTCTTACATTAGAACAGGATTTGACAGCATTTATTAGATAATCCATAAAGTCCAAAGTGAACTTCTCAGTTCCCCCCATGATGTATCAACTGATCAGATTTGAATGTCCTAATCCTATCAGTATTTAAGAGATGACCCAGAGGGAGATATGAAAAGCTTGTGGGCCGATGAAAAGCTAAACAATGGAGCAGTCTGTCAAATCATGTGCAAAAATATGATGTACACATTTAAAATAATTATGCAACACACTTCATTCCTGATGAATATTGTTCTTTACACACGGTTTACCTTCCTACATTTTACTATTTTACCTACATTGATATTTTTAAACCAAGTAATATATACATTGTTTATATATGTCAAGTGTTACTACATGTACATGTACTTGCTTTTTGTAGCATGAATGTATAAAATACAAACTGTCACACAGATCATTCACTTTACAATTCTCATCAATACCAGTATTTTACTTATGTTATAAAAGCTAATTCCAATATTAGTTACATAACACAGATAACAAAAAATCCACATGGAAACAACTTTCCATGCAAGTACTTTTGTTATATAAAAATTGTAATACATGGGGTATATGTTGTCTTTATATATTTTCATATCCGACATAATTAAATAGTGTTTGGTGTATTTGATCATTCTTTGACACATGCATTCATCTCCTAATGCAATGTTTTTACATGTATTTATTTATTTAAGATTGGTTTCATAATTTTTTCATATATTGCTGCATATAAGAAATAAGTTATCAATAAATGTTTAATAAAAAGAAATGAAAGAAAACAAAATGTACTTAACACTAAGATATATATATATATCTGATTTAGGAATGGATTTATATTATGATTTTTCAGACAACCTGTTAAACGGTTGGTTAGTATAAATAGATATGTCTTTTCAGTTCTCTATTTAAAAAGTTACACATCATACTGGCAAAATAAAAATAACATTCAGGGTTGTGTTTGGATTGTGAAAAAATATATGAATCAACTACTAGGTATCAACAACATCATTAACAATGCATGTATATTATCAACCTGGAGGTGGAAGGATAAATGTTGCCTGGAGTCTAATATTTTATGCAATATTTGCAAATATAACAAATTATTTAAGAAAATGAAAGTTAATATCAAGGTCTAATCAATCATTTGATAAGTCAAAACCATGTGATTTTCTAAGATTTTAGCTTACAGACAGACATTGTAATTTACTGGTATTTGATCATATAAAAAAGTTTTGTTATAGTTTATAAGTTTTTTGAAATGGGAATACTTTACAGCTACAAAGTCTTGTTCTGCAGACTTAGGTTTAGTCAGGTTGTAGAGATGTGTCCATTAAAATCAATGAGGAGTGTCCTTGGCTGCTGTTGATGTAACCTGAGTCGTAGTTTATGGAAATAGGCCTTTTGGGGGGATTTTCAAGCATTCTCCAGGCTTGTGAAGCACTAGCATAAGATCACATCGACATGGTTACAGCAGACTTGGTAGTTCTGGACAGTGGTGGCATGAAAATTCTTCTTCTTGCAATGAACTTGTTCCTTTCACTGGACTGTACTTTATGTCTGTTCTTTTTATCTTAAACAAGAATGATAAAGTTTCATTTACATTTTTAAACAATAAACATTCAGTCTAACATGTAATATAAAAGCATAAAATTTATTCTGAATATAGAAGAAGCTAGTATTTGGTCGAAAATGTTTCATTTTATGTTTGAAACTAGGTTATTTTCATTTTGATTCAATAATTGTTTATTGAACAATGGAAAAACTAATCAACAATAAGTGTGTTTCACCACCACCACCCCCCCCCCCCACCCCCAATCAACCTCCTTTTCCAGAACTTAGACCTGGATTTCCCCCAAATTACTACAGTAAAGTTATAAACATTCAACACATGTATAAGTTAATGGTAAAAATAATCAATTTCAAAGCAATACCTTGCGTTCACATCGTCCAGCTGGTCAAAACATTCAAACATTCACCGAAGAGAAGATGCAACTTATCACCGGAAACATTGACTTTGTATGCTGTTAATGCTGAAAAAAAGAAAAACGTGAAAGATTTCATTTTCCGGATTTAATAAATAATAATTTTTTTTACTTACGTACGTTACATTTAGAGTTTGTAAATTGTGTAATGTGTGAAAACGTACCCAGGAGAAAACGTACCCAGGAGAAAACGTACCCAATTTCTAGGGTACGTTTTCTCCAGGAGAAAACGTACCCGGGTACGTTTTCTCCAAGAGAAAACGTACCCAATGAAAATCATAATAGTTTTCATAAATTTTCTTGGATGAAACAAAATAAAATATACAATAAACGTTTGTATCATTTGTTGCTGTTGTTTTTAAATACATAGTCACGTACATAAATTTTTAAGACAATAATTTTGTTTTATTAGACAATAATTTGTTACATACACATACACGAACATCGCCTGAGCAGTTTAATAAGTCGGCAATTAATCCACCATAAACGAAACCGTTAAATAATTAGTTTTTACTGCAATCTAATTTGGAGAACTAATTATGTGATGAGTATCTCAAGAAGTCGATAGGGGGATCTCACATAGAGATACTCATATAGGTAAGGCTAACGGTAAATGGAAAACTTAGAAGAAGTAGATTGATAACACTTTATGACAGGTCATTAATTCGTACTGAAATAAAAGTTGCTTCAATTATTATAAAGATATTATTTATAAAATGAATAAATCTTTATATATTTATGCATTGAAATATGCATTAAAGTAGCATTTGAAACATATTTAATATGTCCAAACCCTTTAAAAATATAAAGTATTAAATTCGTATATATCTATAAAATTCATACATTTCTGTATATTTATCATGTAAAAAAGTATTTAAAAGTATTAAAAACTATTAAGTAGTATATCTATGATTTTCATAGGGTACGTTTTCTCTTGGAGAAAACGTACCCGGGTACGTTTTCTCCTGGAGAAAACGTACCCTAGAAATTGGGTACGTTTTCTCCTGGGTACGTTTTCTCTTGGGTACGTTTTCTCCTGATACCAAAGATTCATTGTGTGTCTTGTTAACCAACCAAGCATCCATATATTCCAGGGACGTTTATATATACGTATACCCTGGATATTCTAAGAAACTTTATCTTGAGTATCATGCATATAAACTTGGTTAATGGTTAACTTGGTCAAAACGTATATTTTAAAGAGATACGGTAATAAAAATTAAAATGCCGAACCAAGTTTGAAAAAAATGACGCCATTTTGATTTGATTGCGCGAGATCTCGTTTACAAATGAGAGACAATTAACATGATTAAGAGCCTTGAAAATGTTATTGGGAGTATCTATATTGTGATTTAAGTACCTTGATATAAGTTCTTCGTTCCTGTATTATCTTCTTGTTGTAGAGGCTATTCATGTTTCTTAATTCTTCATTTTACAACAGCACCTTCTTGTCCATTTCAACCTTCGCTCAGGATTATAAAGTGCGCCAATATTGACCAATCAAAACCCGCTAAATCTTGGAGAAGTGCATCATGGGATAGTTTAAAATAAATAATGTTTAATCATGTTAATCAAAATTATCACTTTTTACTGAGTAGAATACTTTTTACATATATTTATTTTAAATAGGAACCTCTGGAGTCAATATTTCCTGGTTAAATACGACAAATTATTGGGGTGGTTTTGTTACAGTTGTAACACGTGATTAACAAAAAAATGGCCGACCGTTTGTTTACAAATGTTTTATGTACTTAAACATGCGAGAATAATTCTAATGAGCCATATGTTTCAGATTTTGTCTTTAACTATTATTTATTTACATGTTCTGATGATTTTGTCAAACTTAATATGATAGAGCCATATATAGTTTACTGACATGGTAATCTTGACTTGTCCAATTTTCACCGCAATCCTAAGCACGGTCATTGTCTTATTCAAAATATAGAGGTGTGAAAATATAATGTTCAACACAGAGCAGGTTCCGCATGAACACACAGAAATCACAAGTATAATTAGATGCCGATCAATTAACGGGGATCTTGACTGTGGGCTGGTTAACAGGGTTCACCCGTACGGTCAATTTACAACTACGATGAATTGAAGGCAATTATTTTACAGTTACACATGTGCACTGCTTGGTCATACGATGAACAGTACGTTAAAAATACTTATAAAATACAAAAGCATTAAACATTAAACAAGCCGGGAAGTAAGACGTACATGTGTGACTGATATATAAACAAATATAAAATTGTCAATAACAGATTATGTTGCAAACCATTACGTCAATGGATTTTGACAAATTTTATTGGAACTTGACCCCTACATATGAATAAAATAAGTATTTTATATTCATAACTTTACATGTTATAGGTTTAGGAAGTATTAATTGACATAGACAGGAGCTGTTCTGTGCTAAAAGTGTTTGGTATACTTTATATATCAAATGTATACGAATGTATCATCAAATTAAAAAAATGGGATTGAAATCACCTGCACTACATGACTAGTGCTGGATTTTAAACTGATTTTGTAATATAACGTATAACTTTAGTAAAATTATAATTAATGCTTATTATATCTTATTACAGAAACATGTGCTTGTTTCATAAACATATATCAATGATCGTGTTAACCGTAGTACAGAAAGTAAATACATTAAGTATAGAAATACACGAATCATGATACAGTCACACATGCATGTATATACATGTACATGTAGTAAAGTCTAAAATGCATGTAAATAAACAATTATTATACTAGGAACAAACTCTAAGGGGATTTTACTTAATATCATTATCAACTGTAGACTTATAAAATGTTTTTTTTTCTGTGTACATGTATTGGCGTGATATTTAAAAAAAAAATGAATTAACTTTAAACTTCAGGTTGTACGATTATTTGGTATGGTTTGTAATAATGTAGCATTTACAACGACTTTACCTTAAGTTGATAATTAAAGGATTTAAGAAGGAGTCTTACAAAATAGGTATATTAAGTAAATGAGTGTAAGTAAAATACTTCATCATACAATGTATGCGATATACAACTAGCTAGAGATTTATTTTACTAATTAATTATAATTTACTAATTAGTTTTACTAACTCAGATACACACATATTGAAAAACAAATCCCTGCCGGGCTACAGTTATAAACTCATGCTTAGTACCGTGTATATGTTATGTAACAGTCTTTTGTTCACTCCTGACAGAAAAACCCTGCAATCCACACAGAATATACAGGAAAATCACAAAGAGGAGTTCACCTGGACAAAGAATGTATACACATGTATACACGTGCCCGAGTACCTAAGATTAATGATTTCATCATTAAACAAGATCAGACATCAGTTTTTCTTTTCACATTCAATTAATTACTTAGTAAATTTGTTAATCGCCTTTTTTTCCATATTTAAAGATAGTAACATGTATACATATAGTTTCAGTCACGCTGAAACCTACAATAACTGTACATATAAGCATGTGCGGCTTCATGATCATTAGGCTAGAATTAAACCTGTTGAAAATAATTGATATCACTTTTAAACTCAAATCAATTTTAGTAATAGTTTCAGCAATGCGTAAACCATTTGGAATCTTAACTTAAAGTTTCCGCATGCTGAAACCTAGCGGAAATGTGCTGAAACTGATTGATATTTTCATAATAATTTACACAACTTTTCATACATTTCAATATTGGTTTCCGCATTGCGGAAACCATCAGTAATCTTAGACTTAAGTTTCTGCTGACTGAAACCTAACGGATACTTGCTGAATCGATATAATGGTTTCCGCATTGCGGAAACTATACATGAAACTTCAACTTCAAGTTTCAGCAAGGTTTCCATATAGTTTCAGTTTTGCTGAAACTGGATTTTTCATCCAGTGTAAGCAACCCAATGTTTTCATTTTCAACCACGTATAGAGTGGTTGAACACGAACGATAACTCTTTTCTGAATATCATCGTTTAGTTTTAATAACCGCTAGATGCTGAAATAAGTCATGTATCTTAATAGATTTTCATGTTTAAGCATAAATCAAAGTAGGATATGATATGAAAAACGGTCAGAACTTGCGTATTTTGAGAATATTATCCGAACACTTGGTCATTTTCAAAAAATGTCGATTTTCAAAATGACATTTTTCTAAAAAATAAATGCGAAATAACATTATTTTTTCAACTTTATTTCAATAACACAACATTGAACTACAGAAAATCAACAAGATACATAAAAGAAAAAATTAGTATAAAGTAAAAATTGTCATTTAATATATGTCATCCAAAATATTTTGTCCATCCTGTTACTTTCATACAAAGAGCTGTAAATTTTGAAATTGTTTCAAATTTCTTATAAATTTGATGTATTCTATTAAAGAAAAGAAAAATTATGATAACACAGAGAAAAGAAGTATTTTTTTCGTTAAATTAATACTTTTAATAACGATTAAGTTCTTCATGTTAGAATAAAACACAATCTACGTGTTATGTTTTATTACATATTCATGGGAAAATATCAAAACTTGACAAAATCCCATAACATTCTGTTCTGATAATGAGAATAAGCAGTTGCATTAATTTGATTGAATAAGAACATTCTAAAAAGCAAATTTTTAACAAAATATGTACTGATAACAGTAGGGACTCAGTAGTAACAGTCAGGACAAAAATGTAACAGGACGGAAAATCATACTGAGAATCAAGACAAAAAAAAGAGACACAGTTCTTTTTTGGAAGACAAAAAGTTAAACACAAACAACCAAATGAACAATATGAAAAGTTAATTCATAAAATTTGATCATTTTTCATTTACTATAACAAATTTCGATAAAAATATCAATAGGGCATAACAGTATGGACATGATGGTAACAGGCCAGACAATTTTATCAATAAGCAACCCAAAATACTTGTAGATATTAAAAGATAGGGTTACGAAAATGAACAACTAATTATCCTATTTAAACATGAACTACAGTTAATTTAGCTTATTTTTCAAAATGTTTGAAGACAAAAACAATTTCGAGAAAGCATAACAGAATGGACATTATAGTAACAGTACTGAATTAAATGGTGCTACATTTCTGTACAGCGTAATCCCAAAGATCTATTTAAACAAAATATTTGCGATTTTTAAATTCCGGTTCCGGAATAACAGCCAACACATTTTCCATTTCATATAAAAAAAATATCTTCAATTTTTTTTGGTCAATAAAACCAAATGTTCTAATGACTTTTGAAAACACAGTGCATACGCTGCACATATACTTCCGACCAATCAACCAATTAGGGATTTCCCTCATACTTGACCTAAAAGTTCCGCTAGAGGAGGTACTTCAACGGATGACCTGTTTGCACTATTTATGCTTGTGTTTAGCTTCTGACTTTCTTCTTCTTTTGGTACTTCTTGTTTCTCTTCCATGTTTTCTTTTTTTTTATTTATTATTTCTTTTCCATGACTTCCTCTTTTAATTCTTCTTTATTCTCTTCCATGTCTTCCTCTTTTGGTATTTCTTGTTTCTCTTCCTTGTCTTCAAAAGTGTCTTACCCGTTATCTGTTTTTCTTTGTTAACTTTGCTTAAATACTACTCTCTACTTGTCTTTTCTGTGGTTTTGAACTTTAAGTAGAATTTTCTTCTTTTACTTTTTCAACAACTCTGGCAAATTCCACTCATGCCCTACACGAATCTACCCTTCCTCACAAAAACAACTTACATCTGTTTGCCACACTTCTCCTATATTCTGAGTCTAAATCTGGTGCACTTTGTATGTTTTGGGACAGGTATAAGCTTTTGCTCATATCAATTTTGATGGAGTTATATCGTCTGCAGTCTCATTCAAATAAACAGAAAATATAATTCAAATGAATCTCAGAGAGAGAGAGAAAGAGAGAGAGAGAGAGACAGACGACACAAGTTGTATTTAAATACCGAAGGTATGTTATCGTAATATTGTCCATTCTGTTACCAAAACAAGTTCAATAGTTTTAAAATATGTATCAATATATTAATATTTTTAGGAGTTTACCTTGTTGTTACAAATAACCTAAAACGATTATGATAAATCTAAAAATATTTTTTTTTTAATTCTAAAAGTCAAAGGTGCAGAACTATCACGTTTGCTGAATAGTTTGTCCACTCTGTTACATTCTTTGTCCACACTGTTACCAAAATTGCATTCCATAGTTATATTTCAAACTGTAGTATATTACAGCAAATTGTTCATGCATTAATAACAAATAAATTAAACTTTCATAATTTCTAATAGACGGAACTTATTTTTGTTTTATATAAACAATTTGATCACATATTTATGTTTCAATTTTCCTTCCTGTTACTCCATATGTCCCTACTGTTACAAATTTACTGGTAACATGAGTGACAGTAACAGGATGGATATATTTGATATAAACACCCCTAGATTTAATAAAATAGACTCTTCTGGTGACATCATTAGATTGAAATATTCTATGTGAATCCTAATTTATATATTTGTTCAGTCAGATAAAGGAAATAAACCATATAATGAAAATAAAGAAGGTAACATTTTGGACACATGCATATCATTACACCTACAGCAGGACAAACTTACCCACTTTTTTATCTGTTTTCTTCTTCACTTTAAAATATTGGCGCTTCAAAACTTGAGACAACAGGAAATGATGTAACATTGAGGGTCATTTGAAGAGTTCCAGGAAAGAGGGGATAACTGTTATTTAAACATTTTCATCTTGGTAACAGGAGTGACAAGAACTAATGGGACATATCATTACCTTCATTTTATCTGAACAATTAAAATAATTGACTCAAGAAATAAGTATTCAATAATGATTGCATATCTCTATAGATATATTCAATAAATATTAAATAAAGAATTGGGCCAGTTTTACACAAAATACATTTGTGTGTGTCTGATTTCAGTAAGCTCCAAACAAATCTTGACATTGTGACATGACTTGCCTGGTAGAATTAATTCAGACTTAATGCCGTATTTCTTTAACAAACGCCAAGAGAAATAACTTTAAGGTGAAATTATTATTAATATAAACAACAACAGCACTGCCTAAAATGTCAACACAGATATTTGAATTTTTGACCCTTTTCCAGTTAAAAGACAGGAAAACGGACATTTTTTGAAAATGACCCACTTATACTTCCGCTCGAATTTTCACAGGAACTGAACAAATCTCGGCGAAGTCTCGTGAACTTTTATTCGAGTACCTCTGGATTTATTACATACTTAGCAACGATAAAGAAAACATTCCGAACACATTCGAAGGGGTGTGATGATCCGGCGTCATTGAAGAATTTGTTGAAAAAGGATGCCGAACCCGATATCAATTGCGAACACCCAATGGTTTAGCTCAAGCTAACCAAATCCTTATTAGGATCATGATTAAGAATAAGGTTGCTGTTGCTTGTATAAATGAATTTATCCTTAGGGATAAATTCCAGTAATAAGCATTGAACTCTCTACCAAAATTGTGAAAATCATGGCCCGGGTCAGTGTTCTGGTGCTAGGGTGGAGCTCAGATGATTAAATAGTAAAAATGCATTATTTCTATAAAAATATTCTCCTCTGCTCCTGGGTATTAAGTCAATAAACTAAGTATATTTTTATGATGAGGATGCCTTTTCTAAAATTGTGAATTTTATGGCACCTGGGCCAGGGGTTCTTGTGTTATGGTGGGGCTCTAATGATTATAGAGAAAATGCATTCTTCAAAAATTTGCTTTGCTCCTGAATATTAAGCAGATGAACTAAGTACATAGTTATGATGAGGAAGAATGCCTCTTCCAAAATTGTGAATCATGGTCCCTAGGTCTGGGGTTCTGGCGCTAGGGTGGGGCTTTAATGATTATATAGTAAAAACACATCAATTCTTTGAAAATCTTCTCTGATCATAGGTATTAAAGGAGCATGGTCACGATTTTGGTCAAATTCTACAATTCAACAATCCCTGAATATTAAAAATGATTTAAAATAGCCATGTAATAAGAATGGACATGAATATACATTGCAAAAACCACACTGCAGTTATTCAGGTGACCGATAAGGCCCATGAGCCTCTTGTTCTTTTTTCCCTTCATATAAGATTAAAACTCCTATCCTCAGAGAACGAATCGAAGTTTATTTAAATTAAAGTAAATTAAATGGATTTCTTGAAAATAAAATGGAAGACTTCGAATTTAATCTGTTAAAGCCCTTTTTTAAAATGCTATATATTTATTTTGATATGATAATATGGTACGGAAAGAGTCATTATGACGTCACGATTTTCATTAGAAAGTCGATTGAAAATCGGACGTATTTCAGATTTTGCTTTTAACTTTCGACTTAGGTGGTCACATGGTAGGATTTTAGACGAAAGCGAATAAGATGAGAAAATCTGATGGAATATCACATCGTGTGACAGCACTTTAATCGTTTTGAGACTCTCCCTGCTACTTGTTTAGTAATGATTAGAGATATAATTGCATGTAAAAATCAGCTAAGCGCAAGTGAAAAACAAATACAATCTTAGTATATTTTGCGTGAAATTTGAAAAGAAAAAAAGTACCAGTATATTAATTTGAATCTTGCTGGAGGAAACCTACTAATCGACCCAGTGTTGTATAAATCAAGCTTAAAAAGTAAAAATGTGCCTAATTTTGAGGATGTAGCGAAATATTTTGACAATATTTTAATATAAGAAATATTTATATGATCCCCCAGCAAGAACTGCAAAATTCACTACTTATCGAAGAATTTTTCATAAAAATATTTTAGATTTAATGTCATTAATCACTTGCACTGAGGCGATTTATACAGATCATTTGCTGAGTTAGGATACGCACATCACGTAATTAGGATGCACATATGACGTCATAGAAATGCAACAAATATAGTGTTGGATATCGCTGTTAAGGTTTCTCCACCCTTGATGTTCTTATGGTTTAATCCGTGTAATTTATGTTCAAATTTGAAGATACACATGTAAACATTCAAATTGAACTTAAATATTGGTATGTTGCAAATATTTTGATCATGCTGTAGGAGCTTACACAGGTACACTATCAGGGCAATTCTGGTGACGACTGCTCTCCTATCAAACATCACATTTATTTTTACTGATTTCGATATAATGAAGCAATGTTTTAAAAGAAATTAATCGCAATCCTTTATTTTATGTATTTTAACATTTTAAGGCCATTTAAACTTGCCAGTATGAAAGCTATCATATAAGCAGTGCTTTTGGATCCTTTTTTTAAAAACATGAATAAGTACAGTTTTGCAACATAAAACGACTATAACTTTTGAAGTAATGCTTCAAACTCAGTGAAAATTGGTACATTTGTAATTCGTTATATATCCTATCGAAATCTGCAAAGAAATGTTTTCCTTGCCAGGTAAAAAATTATGAATTGTAGTCTCTGCCAAGTTTTCCTATGTACGGTTTTATCAGTTTTACATTGAATTCAGCGATTTCAACTCGAACTACTCTCTATTAATTGCTAAACATTAGTGTCATTTCACTTTACATTGCTTAAAATGTGTTAAACACAAGTATAAATCAAGAAATATTGGCAAAACCATGCATCACATAACACTAATATTAAAACCGGTAACGGTAAAATATTCCGGAATGCTCACGATGACGTCATGCGACAATCGAAAGACCTTAATTTATGTAATCAAGATTTAAAGAAATTCCTCCGGTTAAAGTATTTTTCGATAATTTAAAACAGAGTCGTTTTCTGATATAAATTTAGCTTTGGACAGCCTTCACATTGCTGCGAATTACATGTATGGAGTTAACTGGGACAATTTTCAATTTTTCACCGACGAGTTGCAAGTTTTTAACCGATCCATCTTCGATAAAGGAATCACAAGGAAGATAACTCGTAACATTAATTTCATATTTTTCTTTTAGGTCTTCCATTGTAACTTACTCAGGATGAATGCCTTATTTCAGATTCCACTGCCCAAGACAATTTTAGAAAGTTTTCAGTTTTTCTCGGATTGATTAGAATGCATACATCTATTAAATTGTATTTTTTTTTTTACCTTTTTATTGTTCTTTTGTACATTTGGAACTTCTCTATTTATTAGCAGAATTTTCTTCCTTGCGGTAAAACAATCACTTATGTTGATAAAAGGATAATTTAATTAAAAAAAAAAGAAAGAGTAAAACCCCCGGGGTCTAGATACTTAGGGGTGGAGGATGGAGGCGGGGTGGGGGTCAGTCCCGTCCCGTGCCCAAGCACATGTACTTGTGACGTAGTGTTATAAAAGTATTAGTATTGGTTTAGTAAGGTACATTAAAATAATGTCAAGTATATTCCACTTTAAAGATTGTTTGATTTGACACGGGAGCATGTTAATTTTATTTATTTCATTCGAATTTTTTTTGGAGGGGAGAGGAGGAACCGGGTGGTTCAATAGTTCAAAGCAATTAAATTGCATAAAGTGCTTAAAAATAATGTCTATATTAACAAGGCCCAGTCGCAACCACAGGTTTATAGGTATTTTTCTTATTAATTCGCCTACACTTGTGTTTGAACGGAAAGTAAAATGATACAGCTACATGTACCTGTCGCAATATAATTTCGAAATGTAGGTACTCATGATGGTGTCTGTAATCACTGATTTGTCATAAATTCAGGAAACCTGCATCGAAAAAAGAATATAATTATAAAACTTCGTGTATAAAGACATTTAATATTGTCAACCATGATACTCTGCAGCAAAATGCAATAAATTTAAGTATAATTGGAGTATAGTGTTAATAATAATTTTTTTTTTGGTGTGCTCATACTCGGAATTAAACAATAGATTTTGAAGGGAAAAAAAACAAGCAGATTATATGTATGCAATTTTCACTCCTTATCTTTATCTTGTTTAAAGTAAAAGGAAAAATATTTACTACTTGATGGAATCAATCCAGCAAAATCATAAAGACCTACGCGTAAATACTAGGCCACGCATATAACACTTTCAAAGAATGCCTTTTCAATATATGTATATACATGTTTATGATTGTATTAGAAAAGTCACTAAATGAAATATTTGTCTAATTTTTAGTACCAAAAAATTAATTTAATGTAAACGTGTACTACAATACCTGTAGAACATAATTTAAATCTGATTTCTTTGGATTAAAGTGGTTCAAATAGTCAAATATTCAACTTTTAATTACATACCAACTATTTTCCTATACATCCATAACAAAACCTGAAAATTTGAATAATATCGTGTTAGATAGTTTAGGCTCTTTTAACATGGCAGTTATGCGTTTCTTTGAGTATATCTTACATAAATATTGTAAAATATTGAAAACTAAGTCTTCTATGTTTGCAAAAGCACTATACTGTAGACGAAATCGTTTACTAAGTGTACTAAACATCTTTTAAATCTCTCAATATTCAGTTATAAAATCAACACTTTAAAAGAGTAGAACATAAATTTGAGGTCAATACTGAGATTTTACGCCGATCATTGATCACGACTTGAGGGAAGATGGTGACGATGGGCCAGATATTGATCTATACCCGGTTACCTCTCTACGATGCGATGGAACTAATGTTTAAACAGCTTTTTTTCATTACTTACCATTGATTTGAATACGAGTAATTTGTATGCTTCATTATCAAGTAATTGATGTATTTTGTTTATTATTTCGGCTTTTTTGTAATTAAAAGAAGTTGAACATCACAAACTAAATGTTAATTATCAGTTAAATTTCTATGCGTTATGCGTTATGACGAAGTGTTATTCCATAGATACATGTAACATACAACTTTTTTAAAAATTTGAATTCTACGATTTAAAAGTTCATTGCTGAGGCAATCATCAAACATTAGGACTGTCACGATTCCAAAATGTTTTGGGTCGGGTCTACTATCAAATAAAAAATCTTTTTTTTTTAAACTTCAAAGGTTTCTTTTTTCTATTTTCTCACTCTTTGAAAACAAACTTCAACATTATAACTGGTTTTCTTACTAGAAATTAAAATTACATTTGATAATTTTAAGTTGAATAAAAAAAATTATTAGTTTATACAGAGACATAAATAATACTGTTATTTCTTTCTCTGATTTATAGAATAATTTCACCACAGATCAAGAAAACTTAATGATCAATGTTCAAAACCATATATACTATAAATGATTATTAGAAAAAAATATTTTAAACTTCCATTTTCATTATGAAGTTCCTTTCTCGGTAGTTTAAAAATAAGTTTACATGTGGCCGATTTGTCATTTCACGTCTTTCGTTTTAAGAAATATGTTGATGCTTCTCTTAATTGATTTAATTTAATTACGGGTTAATTTGCCTCTCATCAGTTTCGAGGTATAGGGCAGCCGGTATTAAAAAAAATAATATCAAAAAGAAAAAGGAGTCGTATAATTGACAAACTGGATCTTTGTAAAATTGTGTTCAACAGTATAGAAAGTTTAAACAAAACTATCTTTAGAAACGAAAAGAAATTTCATATAATTATGCTTCTAGTAAATATAATGAGGACCTTTCCCGAAATCTGAGTTTTTGAGCAACTTTGTGTGTGCTTTTTTAATACATAATTGCATGTCGTACAATGTACATTTAACTGTCAATTGACGTAAATGATTTTCTTAAACGCTTAAAATTTGACAGTAGGTAACACATAATTACAATTAAAGAAAAATAATTTATAATTCATCTTAAAAAAATTGTAAGTGTAAAATCAAATTACAGCGATTGTCGATAGTCATAAAGCAAATTGTAATTGCAACATCTGTATTCATGTATAGGAAAGTAGGCAAATGTACACACGTGTGTAAACACTAATCAAGGACAGTAAAACTGTGGTAAATAAATCTTTACCAAATCTGTCATCTGGCTTCGCACTCACGCCAGGGACTACCCTACATCTATTATATATAAAACAAAAGCTGAATCGAGAGTGTTATTGATTAGTAGCTTGAATAAAAAAATATTGATTAGGTTTTTTTCTTTTTAAAGTGAAATTTCAATATACACAGTCAAACCAATCGATTCCGCTTCTCCAACAGTTCACGGAGCTTTAATGGCGGACATAACATCATCGCGATGAGTTATACAATGATATATTGGTTTCTCTGGGCGATTGTAGTGTTCCGAAATCGTAAGTACATGAGGCATTATTCATTAATTGATTATTCAAATAAAAATTGGAATATTCTTATTATCAACAAGATAATGTTCCATCATTTTTAACTAACATTCTAAACTTCAGTATCTAAGCTAATCGCTACCTTTCTTCGTGTACCTATTAATTTTGATTTTCAATAACATTCTGCATAACGCTGTATAGGAAGCTATTGTATAACTGTAAATGTTTTTTTTAGATTTTCAAAAAAAATGATGCGTTTTCAATAAATTGTTCAAATTTGCTAACAAAGTGTATTCATTACATTGCAAAAATCGATTTTGATACAGATTGATATTCTGTCGGCTGCCAGGTATTCGTTTTTATCAGAAATGGTCTTCAGCCTTAACCAATTACTGAAACGACCTTCTCATTTAATATATATAATATATAACGATAGCAAAGATATAATTATCTTTGTATTTAAGGTGGCTATACATGCATAAAATAACAGAAAAGGGCCAGTCACTATAAATCCAACAATATATTAACCAAAATGTTACGTTTTTAGCACATTTTAAAAAGCAATCATTTCTTTCACGGTGGTTTTCGGGTAGTAGAGTTAAAAATTTATAATTCCGTGCATGTATTACAGTAAGGCCATTGCAATTTTTTTCTTTGTTTGCGTCCACCCAAAACTCAAAATCTTATCTTTCTATCAGGAAAAATACCACAAACCTTAGAAAAAAAACACACAACTTTACAGGTTCAACGAAATAAAATTTATTAAATATTTTGAAGTTTTTTCTTCATTTTGTAACAAAAATACAAAAATAACAAATAACCACTATGGTTCCCATTTTGAATGTTGTCATAATTAATATTTGATTTCCGATCCCAATTTAAAAACGTGATCCCGCCCGACATATGAAAAAGCTTTCTGATTTAATGAACAACCATTGTGATTTTTATTTATTTTTACATCTCAAAACCAATCCGTCCGCGGACGCTAAACATAGAAAAAAACTTTGAATGGACTAACTACACCTACTTTCAAAGATTGTTCGTGATATAAAACGAAGCCTATTTGATTAAGCTTAACTAATATCCTAATATAATCGTTATCTACAATGTAGCAGATTCCGCTAATTAGGTATTTGTAATATACATTCTTGTAAAAACCTAGGTTGGGTGTATTACGATACCCTATCAAAAGTTTAATTATTAAAACATTAACATAGTTGCCAGTGACCAACCATTGCATGTATAAACCATATTTAGGCCCATTTATGTGGGAATTGATACATGTATAATTCAGAAAGAATGTCAGATGGGTTTTTGAACATCCCTAAACACCGCTGTATTGATCAAATTTACACTAACATGATATGCATGGAGAAATAACTCCTTTTAAATAGAACAAAGCAGCTCCGGTAGTAATTTTTAAACGTAGTGTCCTGGAAACAAGATCCATATAAAATATAAGAAAACTATTTAATAAGATTGAATTGGAGGTTTAGAACCTTTTGTTCTTTAATAAGGAATATTTCATTGTTAAAAAATCTTTTATAATTGCTTTTTTTGTAAAAAGCACTAGATGATATCCCGCGCAAGATCGGGAATGAACACTTTACACAGTAATAGACGATACAATGGTAATATGTTGAACCACATTTTTTTGGTTCATTGTTGTAAATAATGAAGCGTGTCCGAATTTTTTTCTTGATTGCTTTTTCAGCCGATTCTTTAAAATTCTTTAAAATTAAAATAAAAAACCCCAACTGCATTGATATTTAAAGGAGCGGACAGGGGTGAAAATATATACTAAATTTGATGATAAATATGTATATGTACGTGGTCTTAATTCTTTTTGTTGCAAGATTTTATTTCAAACCAGTGAGTAGGTATTTAGTGCGTCGTATCTAAATTTTGTTCTTTACGTCAAATTAGAATTAATAACAATTTTATCACTATAATAAGAATTTCAGATAAACTAAAATTAATGTCTAAGGTTTACTACCATCTATCGTAATATAAAAATGTATGAAATTTAAAAAAGAAAAGCGCTAGTGTAGGCATTTTATTTGCCTATTTTAAACCACAGTTGTCGGATCCAAAGTATATCCCCGATGGTTAACTCGCCCTACACTTTCCGCCATGACGTTAATTTGTCAACCCGCTTTCCTGTGGGCACAAAGTTCTGAAAAAAATTACCATCAAGACTAAAATCGCTTTAAATTATGCCATTTTATTTATTAACTTTTTTGTATTAACCAGAGATGTCCGATCCAAAGTATCTGTCCGCGATGCATGATGAACACTGCCATGACCATTAATTAGTTAACCCGCGTTCTAGGTTACCCCGTTCCGGAAAGTTCTATCCTATTCTCTCACCAAAGGTCGTGCTTCGCAAGCGTTCTATCCCTCTAAACTAATATCGCGCATTCGAGAAACGAATTGGCTAATTTTATTTGTTCAACATTTGTCAAATCTTAACTTCTATGTATACTCTATATAAGTTACCAGTTTTTATTTCATTTTCAATATTTCAATATTTATTTCATTGCAAGTAAATATTTTGATGCAAACTACCCCTGACATGGATCCGCCAAAGCGTGTCCACCACTTTACTCTCAGTTACTCATCATTGCTATTTCGGGAATGTTTCTCGAAAATGAAAGTAGGTGTTTTATTAATTTCGCAATAATTTCTTGCCAGTTAAAATTCAATTATAGCTCAGTCACGTACATCATCTCGCACGTGTTGAAATGCCGAAGGTATAAGCAGTTACTCTGGTACTCTGGTGACGCTTATTAGTCCCCTAACGGTTTCACCGGAGGGGACTAAAGCTTTCTTCTGCGTCCGTCTGTATGCGTATGTCTGTCAATCTTCAGTTTTAATGAAACAACAGGTCAGGTGTTTTTTTTTTTACACTTTTGTAGCGTCTGGTCGACTTATTTTTGAGAAAATTAATTTTTTTACATTCCAATTTTATTAATGATCGAGTTTGTTGTGTCCTGAATAAACGAGGCCAGTTTGTGGTTATTAATAATATCGAGCATTACTTGCAGTATTTCTAACAAACAATTAAGTTCTGTAAAATATTGTCAAGCATTGTGTTGTACATTTTGTCGGTATTTATCGTTTGTTGGTATTATTACAATCGGGTTCGTTATCGGTTTTGGTCTGTTAAATATTAGAGAACCAGTTTAACTGTTTGGTTTGATTCGGGGTTCAGCGGACGGTAAGTAATGATATCATGCATAGCAGTGCATTGTTCTCAACACTTTCTACCAGCGGATGATCTGGGCGAAATTACACGAGATTAAATAAAAAGTATTATTTTACCCACTTTGTATTTAGTTTCGATATCAGCTCTATAGTTTAAATTTCCAGTTCTCAGTTCTTTTATGTCTTATTAAATTACAACATGTCAATTACATGTATTGTTATTAAACTAAACAGTGGAAAATCCCCCCAAAAATATGTTACATGGAATGAGAGTAAAATTACGTTTGTTTTCAATCTAGAGTACATTATACAGTTTGAATTTCCTCGGTTCTTTTATCTCATATTAAAGTATAAATATGTATTTTTTAAATAGATTGAGATTGTTTGCTGTTATAATTATGTTTACATAATTTCATACTATACAAGAAATTTCTACATTTGTGATGAGGGATATCTAATATAAAGGGTCTCAAAATTTTGGCATTCTCAATCAAAGGGGTTACCGGTAGGGGGCGTGTATTGCTTATGCAACACTTTAAGAATTCTTGTTAGGTAATGGCTATGCTAATGAAATACATTGTTTAAGTAAGACTAAATAAGCACTCGAGCCCTTAACAGGAATAAAAGCCCAAGCCCATTTTCTAGTTGCTGCAATGTGTCTTAACTTAGTTCTGGTTCTAACTCTTAAACGGTTTGATTCTATTGATATTACACTATTCAACTCTTCTCGCAATGTTCATTTTATATATTAAAGCTGAACACCGCTGAGGCACCGTCACACAGGTACCTGGTATATAAACCCTATCGATTTCGTTACAACCGATTGCACACCTCAAACTCGTGGCCGACATGTAGTATTCCTTTCGTCGTCTTTGGATTTTATGCATTTATTTCTTAAACTATGTGCATATTCTGTTTGTAAATAATGAATTGACCAATTTATTTGCTGTTAGTATTCTCTTATCTTGAAAAAAGTGCGTAAAATTTGATAATTTCATCGCGACCGAGTAACACGGCGAGGCAAGATGTAACGTCCACACAGGTGAGACCTCTACAGCGAAGTACTTTGAACTGTTTAGAGGTCTGCCCCTTATATAAGGGTTGTAGGGACAGCAGTGATGAAAAAGGACAGTGCCTATTTACGAGCGGTGTTCAGCTTTAAATTGAGCAGTTCGAATGCTATTAAACTATGGTGCAAAAAAGCGAAGGACAATATCGTCATGCATTAATTATCAGAAAAAGGTTCTTTTTAATAAATTTTCGGACCTAGATTTACACGAGCAGGTGTTTCAAAAATGTTCACCTATCAATCAATGAATCCTTTGATAACAAAGTTGTTTACATCCTGGGATAGAAAAGTAAAGACAGGAGAACAGTGTGTACAAATGTTTACACAGAATAAAGAAACGCGTCCAATTATCACCATACACTTTTTACATATCAAATCAATAAATTAGTTATAGGTGATAGAACTCTTAAAACTCAATCGAATTATTTAAAGCCAGGCAAGGTGGAATACAACCCGGCATGAGAAGGGGTCATTGATTCTTTAGAACCTATTTGTCATGAACAGGTTTTTTTTAATTGCCACTTTTAATATAATGATCATATGACGAATACTGATACGTCTTGTAGATAAATTGCAAGAGGTACATAACTTATAACGGTTAACAAATTAAACTTTTAATCAGAATTGTTATAATTCTTTATAGTACATTATGTAAAACGCATTTCCTGTTATTGTTTTGAATTTGGCATATTGTCAGATGAACAAGAAAAAAAAATATTTTATTAATATTCATAATATAGAAGCAAGCTTTATTTTGATATCTACATGAATTTCAGAATGAATCACTATAGATTGTGAGTGATGTTTTGAAGTCCACGCGTCACTAAATGCCGCTACGTGGACAGATAGATGTAAATGATTTTAACAAGAAAACTGACGAAGTCAGAGAAGGCCTCATCAGGGGCAGTCTTTGGAAAGTGATAAACATATGTACTTGTATGTATAAGGGTAACAGTTGCATCATAATAATTTAATGAAAAGGACCTCATTCCCTTGACACCTATGTATCGTCCGACAACAGGTTTTTTTTTTAAAGCTGGTTGGTTCGAATTTTGGCAATTATGGTATCAAACATTTTTTTTTCATACCAACAACAGTTTAATAGATTTATATTTAAAAGTTATAGACTTGCGTCTATTTACAGCAGCCTATTCTGCCTCTTTTCCAACACAGAAATATTCAAAGAATCAAAAAAATAATTTATGTATAATTTATGTATGAAAATATAAAGAAAAACAAAGCTAATGCACCGTGGTCGTTAAAAAACGGAATTGTTTGTTTTTTCCCCGATTTCATTAAATGAATAGATTATAAAGGCGACATAGAAAGATTTATTTAGTAACAAATGTATACAAGTGTATTTTTTATTTGTCAAAACACTATTAAAAGCTTTTTTCTATAATTAAAAGCGTTGCCAAAGTCTTAATGCATGTACAATCAAACCTGCCTCGAAATTGGGGTCGAATCTTAATAAGTGGCAAAATAACGGGTTACCCTTTTATTAAAGTATGTTTTCTAAACATACTTCTCCAAAAAATTTCATTAAGATATTGCTTAAATGAACGAGAAAACTAATAGTACTTCAATGCATATTATTATACATATACTAAATAAAACCACCGTTTTATAGCGTATATAGAATTTGATTTAAAATCGGACCAAGCAACTTCACCAAACATGTACCTTAGTTCGCTTGAACCTATTTTCAAACTATTTAAATTGTATGTCGATCCCGATGATGTATACCAAACTTGGTATTACATGACTGTAATTTTAATCTTGTCATGATAAAAATACGTACAGAAAAACCGCTATATATGTTGTTTATATGACGACACCATTTATTTAATAGGTGTCCTCTTATTTAAAAACTACTTTTGTACACATTCTGAAAATGTAGGAATACTTGAGTAGTCATGTCACAGACGGACGGAACGTCAATATGATTAATTTAAATACCTATAAAACTTGTATGCTCACTTGTTACGCTGGTTTCTCAATTTGTCTGTTTATCTTGACAATGTTTGTTATGCAACGACGACAGAAATCCCTTAATGCTTATGCGGTTCTCTCGGCTTCTAATATACCCGTAAACAGCTGTTCATATCTACACATCCATGAAAAATCTTTTTTTTTTTTAAATTACCAACTATCCTGTGTTGGTCCTATAAATGCTAAGTAGGACACCTAATTGATGATGGTTAATTGGATCTTTAAGTACGGAATTTGGTCAATGGCGGTCGTAACGCCTTTAAGCGTTGTGTTTAGAGGAAACACTGGATAATAGAAACCTGTTTAAATGTGCACCTTAGTTACGTTTGTGTTCGACATGCTATTAATATTTCCACCGCTTTTAATTTCCCGGGTTTAGTTTGCAGTGAAAATTGGAAAATCAGTTTAATTATATCATTTTCTCGCCGATTAGAAAACAAATATCCAGTAAGGACCACCTACATGTAACCAAATTCATTACAGTTTCTTCATTAAATACATGTAGTACGTAACCTTATTTAATTTTGATTACTGTACACAGGGAAATATTCATCCCCGTTTTATTTTCGCCCAATTTGCCCTCGTTGTCAGTGGGCGAATTTAAGACTTGGCGAAATCCAATGTTCCAAATTATCGTCTCTCTACAAGACTAGGCGAAACAGTTTGCAACTGAAGAATAGCGAAAATAACACGGGGCGAAAATAATCCTGTATACAGTAGTTAGTTAATATAGAAAAAATGATGATAATACCACACATACTTTGGCGTGATGACTCCGGTCCACAAGGAATCAAGAACTATATTGGGAAAATAGGAGAATATTTTGAACTCTCATAGGTAGGATCGACTTACACTTTCTATTTAGTCGGTTATCCGTAAATGTATCAATATCTTAAAACATTTTATTTCAAAATACATTTTATACACTATATAAAGATGATTAACGGTGGCTTACTCATTTTGGTAGATCTTTTTTATTGACCCTAAAATGCATAGATATTTTGCCACACGGAAAAATTCAAATTCTTTATTCTTGAAATTTCAAGACTAAGCATCATCTCTTTTAAAGCAACATTCTTTCACATGTAGTAATCGTCTTCCTAAGATTTTAAGATGAGCGTTTTAAATAAGAAATGAAATAAAAATTGAGTAAAATTACTGTGCGTGGATTCAGACACTTTTTCCGGGGGAGGGGGGGGGGTGGTCGATAGATATTAAGGTTTGACACGGGTCCGAGGCATATTTTGAGAAATTTTACCATGTAACTTTAAGAAACTTTTTTTTCTAGGGGTGGGGTTACGGATATCTCAACCCCTTCTAGATCCGCACATGATAACATACAGTCCCTGAAACGTTCTACTTTCCCGTTTTTTCGTGTGTTCACTTGCGCTCTCCGCTCCGCTCCGTTCGCGCTCACCGTGCGTTCACCTTGCGCTCACCGTTCGTTCAGCGTTCACTTATCGTTCGGTCTGTTTTCCTTCATTTTCATTCGGAACTCCAAAGTGAAAGGATCGGCATTTGCTAGTCACAAGAAAATGAGGATAGATCGCGTGCGAAAAGGTAGAAAGAAACATATTTCACATCAGAAAGATCATTTTTTAAATTAGAATTTAATCCGTAGAATTTAAAGTTCACATTCTTGAGCAATCGACGAACGATTCAACACATAAGTAAATATACAAAATTATAAATAAGAAACGGGCGTTTCACGATTCACATTATTCCTTCGATGTCCGATCACAAATGTATCCATGCCTGACAATAAACTGAACAGATCAAATTAAGAAATGAAAGCTAACTATAAATGCATGTGAATTTATAGATTATCAATAAATCAAAATCCAAAATTTAATGATTTATCAATAAATGCAACGTTTTTACTAAGTAATTTTAATTTGCCGAATCACGTTTACATTTCTAGCCAAACGAATCAGCCGATTACCGATAAACTCACTTGATTATTATATTATGAGGAAAAAAGGTGTTAATTTTGGTTTAAAAAATAAATAAAAGTTCTTTATCTGGTGTATTCGTTATAATACTTAAAGGGACTTGGACACGATTTGAGTTCAAAATTTTATTTTTTGTTTTTTATGTATAAACTGGTTTACTTGTGCATTTTGAATGATTGACCAAAATTTGAATGTTTGAAGTCAAGTCATAAGAGATATACAGAGGAAAGAATTCATTGTTATGTAAACAAAGCTCGAGTCTTATATTTGTTTACAAATAATGATGAGTAATGAATTACCATTTATTTGACAAAATGACTTGTAGCAAACAAGATAAACTGATTCAGTATGTTCATAAATAATATTAACAACAGAGAAAAGCAACATTTGATTGAAACTTATACCAATATAACACATATGTAAACAATAACAAGACTTTGGTTTTGTTTACAAAACAAAGTATCTTGCTAATAACTCAATATTTGACTTTCAAGTTTTGACAAAGCATTAAATATACTCATAATAACCATTCTAAACAAAAAGAATCGAAAAATAAAATTAAAAATTTTAAGCTCAAATCGTGTCCAAGTCCCTTTAAAAATATGAAAACAAAAACGTTATCGCTTACCTATTTGTTTACGTAAATTGTGTACATTCCGCGTACGATTTAATCTTTCCGATGCACAGCAGGTAATTAAGTTACCTCGTTCTAAAAATTGTCGGTTTTATGCATAAATTAGTCAATCATTTTCATTATTACACTCTTCGATATTCGTTGATAAAATTATTGATGTCTTAAATTTCCTTTTGATTAACTTTTATTCCTATACAATGTAAATTCAAATGGTATAGTATAGGGTAGGATAGAGATCATTTGCAGGATAGGATGCAGTATACAAGATATTGGTATGGGTAGTTTATTTGTTATTTTATCCTGATTACCGACGAAACACAATATAAGGATAACTCCCAAGACACTCGGAATAAATCGTTCATCTTGCGTTCATAAAGCGTTCACCGTTCACTTTGCACTCCGTTTGCGCTCTGGGTTTGCTCATTGTTCACCGTTCATTAGCGTTTACCAAAATCCTTTCAGCGTGTGCTCACCGTTCGCACAGGGTGCGCTCACCTTACGCTCAGAGTGCGCTCACCGTTCAAGTGGGAAAGTAGAACGTTTCAGGGACTGTACCCCCATTACGTACAATGAATGAGAGGCTATGCATTAAATACTAGTACACAAACTTCTGATTTTTAAAGCAAAATTCAAATGAATCATCACATCAAAATTACCCGCAAGTATGCACATCTATCACAAAATTTTAAATCAATAGTGCAAAATTCACAAAAAAAATATGAAATCGAAATTTTCTGGTTACGTCATGTCCTAAATACCTACATGGTTTCACAAAATTCGGTGCTGCGGTTTAAAAGATGTCGCGCTTAAAAACTGATCAGAAGTATATTCAATATATGGTTATAATTTTAAGTTCAAAGTTCCCCAAAAATAATGAATTCTGATTTGCCTTGCAATATGCACGTTAGGTCCGAAAAACCTACAAAGTTTCTTGAAATTCCGTGCAACTGGTTATAAGGTATTGCGCTTACTAAAACAGAGGACTGACTGACCTACGGATGGACCAAAGCATTATACAAATGTTGTTAAGGACTTTATTTACTCAGGGTTTGAGTTCTCAAATTCGGATTGTTATACAGTTGGACGTCATAAGTAAAATTTGTTCTAAACACATAAAGTATTATCGAAATGAATAATTATTGACATAACATTCAATGTTTTTCTATAATATGGAATAAGGCTCAAACTAAAAAACAACTTTAAGCGAAACCGAGGAAATTTGGACAAAATATTTCTAATTTTATTTTTCACTGGATTATGTTTAACAGTACAATGAAATTTATATTTGAGATCTGATTTGTAGGCCAACATAAATTTGCATTTTTATTTCTATTAGTTTTATCTCAGTTTTTCATTTAGATAATCGTATGGTACACACTACAAAAATATTGAAAAATGCTAAACAACGATAAAAGATAATATATCTTAAAAGTTTGATTATTGACCTCATGAATTTCTGCCAACATAATAAGGTCAATAAAATTAGTTTTATACTATAAATGTTTTAGTATTATCATCACTCGAGTTTTTGTTAACTTGAATCAAACATGGGTAGGGATTTAAAAACTGATAGAGGAAATTCGGACTAGAATATTTATAAAAATTGTCAATAAAAACGTAATGCTTTGTATCTACATGTATTTAGTGCCGCTGCCATTCATAAACTTTATTTCATTTTTAGAAGAGTTTAACAATTTGTGTTATTTCAAAATTAAGAAAATCTCGATCACAGTGTAAATGTTCTAGGGATTTTTCTAACATTTTCAAAAAATATTCAAAGACCATTAACTCAAAAAGTAAGTCATTAATCGACCTATTTTTATGAAAGTAAAAATTAACATTACAAAATGAAAGGTTTATAACATATAATAGATGGATTTTCACTATCATCAGTGGAATTTTTTTCATTCTTAGTAAACGCAATCCTTAACGGAAAACTAGTACTTAAACACAAAGAAGATGAAAAAAAAATAGATAAGCAAAAAGATATCGATACACAACATTGAGTTATTTTGTAGAGGAAGTCGACGTTTGGGCAACCAAGAGCTGTGACTGTTCCTGCAACGCTGGCGGGATCAGTTTAGAAAACCTGGACCCAGTGACCCAAGAAAAGGTGGACAACATTACAAAGGAACTGAAGGTGGATACCCGGAATACCAGCTCTCACACCCGGACCCTCATATCGGCTTCGGATCCCAGACCTTCAGCCCAGGCGGCCGGATGCGTCGGGATCGTGATACTAACAGTTGTGTTTGGATCATTGGTCTTGCTTGATCTCACCAGAATTTGCTTCAAACCGAATGAAAGATATGCGGACTAACATCGAATGGGAAAAAAACAATAGGTTGTTATTAGTCACTGAAACCCTCATGTTACAAAAGAGTACACTGCTTTCACTGTCAGTGTGTCATGATTGATGTAGCTATAAATTCATTGTAAATCTTCATATTTAAGTCATTTGGTTAAGTAATGAAATACGCATCATTACAGGCGAAATCTCTAAGGTATAATTAAAATAATATTTTCGTAGATACCTACTTGTTGTTTTTAAAATCTCGGGAAATGATATTAGAAGGCATTTGTCGATTGATTTTTTTTCAGAGAGGAATTTACGTAATACATCTTATACATATTTAATTATTTTTACCTTGAAACAATTAAACGACGTCAAGATTTGAACAAAAAAAAAATTAATAATACCGAAATGAGCTGCATTAAACAGCTTACAAAAAATCAATCTTGGTTAAAGTTTGATCCTAAATGTCAACTAAGTGGCGGCTTTCAACAAGAGATGAACAAATGGCAACTGCGGTATTGCCAAGGGAGAATCAAAACAATGCAATTAAATACTGTAGGCTAAGGAACGATGAACGAAAGTGTTTTATATGATTCGGAATACAGAGGCCGATTCACTGTTAATGAAAATGTTTAAAATACGTTTTCATAATTACTGCTTAACATAATGACTGCGTTTAAAGTATTTTGGTAAATTATGGTGAAACTTGATGTAAACACCACCTAACAATAGGGTCGAATTAATAAGGTACGTAGCTAATATGCGTTTTAAAGGGACATGGTCATGATTTTGGTCAAATTCTATTTTTCTTATTTTATTATTTAAAATGCTTTAGGAATGGATTTCTAATGATCAAACGTAATTTGAGAGTCACTTGTAGAGATATAAGCAAGATACAGGGCTCACAATTCTTTATCATGTTAACAAGGCTCGTGCCCTGTTTTTGTTAACATAGGTTCAATATACCAGAAAAAAAAACAAGCTAAGAATCTTCTTATTCATTTTAAGCATAAATAAACAGTTCCTAGCGTTTAACACATTTATTTTAGGTCTAGAACTGGAATTTTCACTTCAATATCAAGATGTAAACAAAAGCTTACATAGCAAAGAATTGTAAGCATTGTAACACGCTTATAACTCAACGAATGACACTTAAATTTTGGTTGCCAATTGGAAATGTCTTGCTGAAGCATTGTAAACATTAACTTCAGAAAAAAAAAATTTTGACCAAAATCGTGACCATGCCCCTTTAAACGGAACTTATGCGGTTAATTATTTATTAGTGTTGATACCTCACGGAACGGAAAAACTTATATCGACGCGGAGTTATTAACCCGAGAAAGGTGTAAAGTTCTCCAATGTCAATATAATATTTTAAAAATGTTAAAATCAATCTTTTTGAATCAATATGAAATGATTTTTCCCCAGAAATTGTATGATTTTCGTTGAATGAACTGTGCATTTCCCTAATACTTAACGCACAAACATAATTTTCCCTCTACATCATCGCTTAAAAAAAGTAAATTTAGAGACAATGTTAAAACATACTAAAGTACGACAATGTTATAAAAGGGTCGAAGATCCATTATTCCAACAATGATTGTCAATATGTCGGGGAAAGAAAACAGAATGTGAAAAAAAACACGACTTCGATAAAATGATGTTCAAAATAGCTGAAAATAGGGTAACCATAACATTTGATGCATTATAAACCCATTAAGATGATGGTTGTTGTGTGTCAAATGATTTCGATAAGCCTTCTAAATGACAGTGCTGTGTACAACGTTTTGTCAATGATTATTAAGGTCTTCCGTTTCCAACGGAAGACCTTATAGTTTTCGTACTGTTTCTTCTTCTTATTTTTTTTTTCCACAAATTTTGTGCAGGCGATTTCTCAAAAAACTATCCAACCGATTTCGACCATTTTTTCACACAAGTTTGGAAGTGATCTGAATTTATTTTGTTTTAAAAATTTTTGCCGTCGTCACCTCCGGTACCGATTAATCGGCCATTTTGTAAACTTTTCGACCCATTTTGTGCACACTTGATCTCGAAAACTATTAGAGATATGTATATGAAATTTTCAGGATAGGTGGACCATAGCTTGTAGTTGTGCCTATTGTTTTTGTTTGGCGCCTGTGGCGCCATTTCTTGGAGCTCGCTATGGCTCGAAAATTGGCCAGAATTTTAAATCAAAATTTTCACAGGTTGTGATCTGTATTTTTTAGCAGTTGATATTTTGATAAGATATATATAACAAAAGTGGTGGAGTATGAAAAGTTCTTTTCACCGATATCAAGGAAAAGCTAGGGCTGGCCCCTTAAATTAGGGCCAATAGGTTCGTAAACTCTATTACAAATAACTTAAAAACGATAAAGATTTTGTAATGCATTATAGAAGCAAAGTTGTTGATCGTAACAATATCTATCTGAAAATTTTAATGCCACACCCATTTATTACGTAATTATGGATTTTTAGGGGCCAAAGTTCTCAAAATTTGACACAATATATCTAGAGAACGAGGCATATTTTGTTAAGCATTGTATAAGAGAAAATGTTTGTATTCATGATTGTTATCGATTCCACTTATCAAATCACCAATGTCTGTCCCCATTAAGGATCTATAGGGCTGGCCCCTAAAATATTCAATCATTTGTATCTCAAAAATGAACAACAATTTAAGATGGGTGTAAGAACAAAAAATGTAAGTATTTGAGAGATCTTTCTTATGAAATCAACAAAGAGGGGCTGGCCCCTTTCATAAGGGGCCAAGGCGCTCTTAAACTGTATTACAAACTACTTAAAAACGGTAAAGATTTTATAATGCATTATAGAAGCAAAGTTGTTGATCGTAACAATATCTATCAGAAAAAATCAATGCCACGCCCTTTTATTACGTAATTAGGGATTTTAAGGGGCCAATGTCCTTTCACTTTGATGCAATATATCTAGAGAAGGAGACATATTTTGTTAAGCATTGTAGAAGAGAAAATGTCTGCACTTATGATTTTAATTGATTCCATTAATCAAAACACCAATGTCTGTGCCCATTAAGAATCTAGAGGGGTGGCCCCTAAAAGATTCAATCATTTATATCTCAAAAATGAACAACAATTTTAGATAGATGTAAGAACGAAAAATGTTAGTATTCCTAAAACCTTTCGTATAAAAAAAGGGCTGGCCCCTTTAATTGGGGGCAAAGCTACTCGTAAAGTCTATTACAAATAACTTAAAAACGGTAAAGATTTTGTAATGCATTATAAAAGCAAAGTTATTGATCGTAACAAAATCTATCACAAAAAATTATAATCATACCAATTTATTACGTAATTAGGGATTTATAGGGGCCAAAGTCCTTAAACTTTGACGCAATATATCTAGAGAATGAAACATATTTTGTTTAGCATTGTAGAATACAAATGTCTGCACTGATAATTTTAATCGATTCCACTAATTAAAACACCAATGTCTGTCCCCATTTAGGATTTACAGGGTTGTCCTCTAAAATATTCCATCATTTATATCAAGTTTTATCGATTATTCATCGTTCGTTTTAAAAATCGAACGGAAGACCTACTCGTTACTCGTAACGAGATCGTATCTAGTTTCTTATACCTTCCTTTTGTGGCATTCTGAATGCTTTTGACAAATTCATTTTTTTTTTAAATTTTGCAAATTTTATTCATTAATTTTAAGAACAGAAACAAATTTAAAAATGTGTTATTACATAAAATTACTCAATAGAAATAAAAAAAAATGCCTTATATCAATCTTCGCATGGGCTTTATTATATGTAAAATTGCATAGCCACTTTTTCTGACATTCAACGGAGACGCTACAAATTGAATCGCACCTACCACTTTTTCTGGAATTATGACTGTGACATTTTCTGTTTTAAAACATCAAAAAGGCAACTTTTAAGTAACTCATTTGGATTTATTCATTAAAATGAACATAAAAGTAAATAGTATATATATGACCATATAACACATGTGATCAACAAAAGTCACGTGATAATCGTCCTGTCTCTTCTTAAAGGTATATGTGGCGTATTTTTAGTGAATAACAATAATAAGATCTGATTATTTGCTTCATTTCTTTACTAAAGATAGGACTTTCACACAAATTACGCTTTATAATTCAATCGCATAACAAAGTTACAAGAAATCAAAAAAATATTTTTTATTTTTTACCGGCACGGTAAAAAATACAAAAGATTTGAATAACCCCGCCTTAAATGGGTCACGTGACATCCATCTTGGTCTATCAACAAGAATGGCGACGACGAGAATGATAGGCATACCGTTAAGTTAGACAGATTTGGCAATGAAAGAAAAAAGAGACAGACTGATAAGGATAGGAACAAAGGGAAGATTGTCATCGGAGACCATGTAGATTGATAGAACAGGAATTAAAGCCGAATTAAACTTAAGTTTCCATGATGAAGTTGTAGGGGTTTTGCTAGTCAGGTTTGTGCTCCATTTGTCCTGTGTCTTTACTTTATAAGTTTTAAACCACAAGTGAATTTTCGTTTAGAGGAATTTTTGAATAAAGAATAAATAAACACTCTCAGTACATGCATCCCTCAGGGAGAGGGGTATTTACTCCGTTTACCGTGTCGATGATGCTAAAATCGTGCTTCGTCTTTATTACACTTAATAAACAATTTTTATTGTTCTACATTAATGAATATCGGAATAATAATGCTTCGAGTATCATCTGATATAAAAATTATTTAATTTAAGACATAAAAACGTAATTCTAATTTGTAAACAAACTCTTCTTCCATCGTTTTTTCAATGCTAAGTTTTCCCGCACTCATGCGCAGTGGCGTTATAAATGGCGGATTACATTAATATTCATCAGACGTGTAACAAAGTTTAAAGACAAATAACTAAAGACAGAACATGTTTTATGGGCCTAGAGTTTGTGAAACGTCTAATTTTAAGAAGTATGATGTATATTTTTACTCAAACTCATGTCAAAAATTTTACTCCAAATACGCCACATATACCTTTAATGTTACTATTTCACCTTTATTTAAACTTATAATTTACAAAGAACTAATAATCAACACTAAAAAAACTAGGTATTTTTGTTCCGCTCTGGGGTAAACCAAATGCAATGCAATAGTTTGGGTGAATTAAAAATCAACCTGTAAATGTATTAATAATCAAGATTGTTAGATATGAACAATTGATATAAATGCTTTTTGTCCATATTTTGCATGTAACCTTCTCCAAGTGAATATCTTGATATCTTGATATATTAATTTTTTCCGTTTTGGTTTTCGTTCCGTTTTTCATTCCGCATTTTACCAACACAGGTTATATTTCTATCCTGACTAGTCTGCTTCCGTTGAACCCTGGTGACAAATAAACAATACAACTACCGAAAAAAGGGTGAGGCGGATGAGTTTCTAAAAAAACCTGTTCTTCTGTTCGAAAACTATTGGTCAGTTTTTCATCCATTACTTATACATGTACAGCTACTAAAACTTTAAGGTTTGTTTGTTAACCGTTGCTTGTTCGATTAACGTGTGTTCGATTGTTATCTGTTTTATATTGAGACAAAACACACCTCACTACATCGAAACTTATACTTTGTAAGACACCACGTCACAATATTGAAACGATTTAAATGTTTTGTTAAATTGTTTGTAACGAACTAATATTGATAAAGTACCAACAAAGTTATTTTTTTAGAAAATAATCAATATAATAAGATAAACGCACGATATAATATTACCGCACGATAGAACAGAATACATGCACGATACGATAGGATTGATATGTTAAAACTTGTTAAACGATCGTCATTTTGTTATCTCCCCTATCTACTTATTCCATTATAAAGTGATCAGTTCAAGTCTGCTATACGACAATGTTCATATAAAAACAAGGAGCCGGACACGTTTCTCTTTCGATATACCCCTCCACGCACAACATCAACTCTTTGGTACAAAACAGACAACTTTCCTGTACAATTGTGAAGATTATCACCGTTTTCGTTTCCCATGCTACACATGGAATGCGTTTGTTTACTCCAAATGCTGTGAAAGATGGGCACATTCACTTCTCTCTATCCATTAAGCCGCAATTAAAGGTGGATCAAATTACATTTTGAAAAATTACTTTTCAGACCGGACTTATTACGATGCGGGATACGAAGAAAAAAACCTTTCAACAGCACACTAGGTGAACTATACAATCAAAATTACAAAACTACTCAAGCAATTCTAATTTTTGCATTATTATTTAATTAGCAATACATGCGCGAATCTAGAGGATAGAGAGGGTTCGGGACCCCCCCCCCCCTCCCCCTCTGAAAACTGAATTCTTTTAAATCCCCATAGTAATGTTACCGAAAATAAAAAACCCAACTGGGAAACATTATACACAACCTCGGACCCCTCTGGAAAAATTTTGCTTCAGAGTTGGAAAATGCATATGATTCCATTAACACATTCATCACAACGTTCAAAGAGCGTGGGGGAAGAAATAGGAGAACTTAAAAGCAAATCAGGGAAACAAAGGGTTAATCATGCACATTTGTACATGTATGCACAGTATTTTGGGCTTGATTCTACTGAAATTAGGTAAAAAGAAAAGTCTCTATTATTTAAGAATCCTTGTTATGCCAAATGAAATATCGGGTCAAAGGGAATGTCTTGTAACATTATTAATATTTAGTTAAACAATACTAGTGTGAAATCAGTTAAGGTGGTATGGGACATCTGTCAATATCAATGTGAATTAAAGTACATTATAGTTTAAATACTTTCATCGGTTTAGAATTTTCAAATTTTACAATAATTAATCAAAGAATATGTTTAAATTATATTATGTTATTTTGACTAACAGATTCGTAGTACTAGTGAACCCTCTTACAAACTGCGCTATGCTGTTAAGTGACAACTTTGGGAAAGAAACTTGTTTAAAAAGTATTCTTGATTTTATTGTTCATTTCGATAAATAGTACTTCACAACATGGAAGTGTCCCATACCACCTTAATGGCATATGCCGAATACATAAAACACGCAATAAGTCAATAGAAGCAAAACTAATATTTAGAGAAGCCCTATATCAGATATTATAAAAAGTTTCTTCTTCTGAACTGAACGTCAGTCACGAATTCGAAATTATTCAGTTAAAAATTGCAGCTGATGGTAGAAAAATAACTTTTCGTCCAATAATACATTGCTCTCAGAAGCAATTGCTCTCATCTACTGTGATTAGAATATTTTTATCTTGCAAAATGAGACTATTACAACTTACGAAACTGCAATCATTTATCAAGTTTCTAAAACAACCAACGCAAGTACTTCCTTAAACCATGTCCAGCAAGCATATCACAGAAGCAAAATTAATGCGTTCAAAAAACCCATTACCATATTATTATTGATGGTTGGATAAGGAAAGTTGAATGATGTGCTAGTTAGAATTCTGTAAATTTCAATCATATGCAAAGAACGACAACTTAATGATAGCGACAAATAAAGTTCTGATATCATATGATGAAATAAAATCGTTCATTATCACGAGTGTGGGATTATTACGAGCGTGTGAAATCAGCGAAGGGACAAGATTCACTGTTTAGTTACTTTGCCGAATAGACCGCTTGTTTGCTTTTTGATAGTCGATGAATGGTGCATTGTTAGCTGTCTTTCCGAGAGCTATAAGCAGTGATTTCGTCAAAGCCTACTCATCCGTAGATAGTTGCTGCTACACAACATCTTAAGAAGACCTGACTTTTTAATGCTAGCCCCATTTATGATGTGGTGACAGTGCAGATTCCGACTTTCATGCGTTTGATTCCGATGGTGACAATAATTGTAGTTAACAATGATTTATTAATTATTTTACAAAAGACAGCACTGCCAGGACAAATGAGACATGTTATCGTCTTGACTGCTATTGCTAAATAGCGCCTTTCGACTCAAGCATCTACTTTTTTTGGGGGCTTGATTTACGCATGCCTAGTATTACGAGCAAAAACTCTGGGAAATATCCACTCGTGCTCTAGCAAATGCGTATGGTTGTCATTTGCATTGAATGCTTATTTATATTTATCAATCCCTTTTCGTGCCATGAGACGTGCAAATAATAACGCAAAATATTGTTTTCGCGATCTAAAATGGGCCACACGATTGATGTCACGGTACTTCCTCATACTTTTCCGACAGACCTACAAAACTTCATTCGATGATCGCCTTCTTCATGTCTGTAGACTTTATAGATCAAAATTTATTCGCTATCTGGAGTTGTCGTTCCTGCTACTCTCCCACATTCACCTCTGTTAACGCCGGAAAATAGTTTGTCACATGATCAAAACAAGCATTGCGAGCATGCGTTATTGTTGATTCGTTTCTGTCGCCGGGTGGCTTTGCGGCTCCAAAATAATAACTCTCAGTAAATTAATAAGGCTTTTATTCAGGTGATAATTGACAAATAGATTCCAACTTTTCCATAGACTTCAAATAAAAGGTACAAAAAGGGATCTGAAATATAAATGAAATGATAAATACACAGCTAACATTATTTTACTCATACTTGCATACTTTACTCAATACATTTTCCTGTATTTACACTTATATTTGCACATTTTGCTGTACATAACTTTACTACATCACTACATATACTTTACTTTAAACAATCATTAGACTCGTACACGTACTTCACTTTCATATACTTGTGTACTGCATAAATACATTTATTTTACGGCAAGTACTACGCGCCTTACTCTGTAAATACATACAATACATGTTTACATTACAACAATACACATAATTTTACGTTATACTAAATAGTTTTCATTTGAGCAAATACTCATTATCACACTTTACTTCCAAATACTTCTAAGTTACTCACGGAAAATATAAACAAGGTTATCTGGTCATTTTAGTAATAAATACGGCGTTATATCCGTCGCAATAAAAATTAAAAAAAACCCAGAATAGTTGGACTCTGGTCAGTAATACTTTATGCTTTATATGAAATAAGGGAGCTGGTTGGAAATGTCCGCTCTCTCCAATTGCTACGCCCAGACTGAATTCCTAAATGCACGGGATTAGAACCCGCCAAGAAAAACCGGCTGAGCGAACTTTAAACTATGGAAAGCAACTCTGACAATAAAAAAGTGACATTATAAACGAAAACAAAATGTATGGAAAGTAAGTATGGACGTAAATTGTGACAGTTTCTTTTGTACATTCCGCTTAAAAAGAGGATAAAACGGGCGAAGTCTAAAAAGATAATAGGGGATGACATAGCTGATGATTTGTAAAAATCAACGATGAAATAGGAGGGTGCAGAAACTGCTATTTTCAAAACATTCAAACATCTGTCGAGCTAGATCATGTGATCAGCTTTCAATTTTTACCTCCCCAAAATAGTTCTCACAGAAGTTCTGAAAAAAAAAATACATGTTTAAAAATACACAATATGTAAACCGGATGGTTTATTATTATATTTGTAGATAAAAGAATTAACAGCATTGATTTAATTACATTTTGTCCATCGTTCACACTTGGTACAAGAATTTTTTTTACATGTACATTAAATGTTGACAGAGGTACCGGTGTTACAAAGTTTGTGTAGCACGACCTTTGGGGAGAGAATGTTCAAAACTGTGACCGTAACGTCATTTTGTATCATTAGAATACATCTGTATTATTTACAGACGTATGTTTTAGTATTTGGCGTATATTGTAAAATTGATTTCTCCCCACCTTATTAACTGGACAACCAGACAAACCTGAAGGCAACCGTTCTTGTGCAAGATTTATCAGTATACAAAACACACTTTAAGTAAAAGCATACTTTTTATTTGCATTTTCCTGTGATATATTTAAAAATATATTTATTTATATTTAAAAACCAGGGGGAAAAGTACACGAATTAGTCAAGGATATTAAAGAATTTTAAATCATTTTTTATTCGCTACACGCTCCCCTATAACTTGACAATGATACACATTATGAATGGCAAATATGCAATGAATACACAAAATTATTTGATAAATGGCATAGCTCGCAAAAAACTTCCTGCAGATATGCAGATATATTCCTTTGTTTTTCACAACTAAAAACTTTTTAAGTTTATAAGTGCCAAAATTTCCAAAAAAAAAAAGAAATCGGAATTTCTTGTTAATTATATGCACATTTACACTTTGTGACCTAAATGCCTAAAAGTTTCTCTAAATTCCATGGAGTGATTTAAAGAGAATTTGCGCATGTCATTAATCAAATCAACATAGGGCCAAAATTGAAGTTAAAAAGGCGTCATTCCCAGAAAAATAATGGAATCGGAATTTCCTGGTAATATGCACATCGACACATTGTGTCCTAAATGTCTACAAAGTTTCATTAAAATTCCATGCAGCGGGGTAAGAGGTGTTAACGTTGCGTTTACAAACGTTGATTACTAATTAAATATATGTCCAAATTGCAACATCGTTGCGTGGGGTATAATAAATCTTGTATAGAACTTAATGTACGCAATCATTATACAGTAAACGCATTTTTGTTTTATTCAGTTGACTCAAAAGTATAAAAATGTCAGTTTCCAATATTATAATCTTCATTAAATCATATTTAAAATAGTTTGTTTGAAATTTTAGCAATTTCTGAATATCGAGAACTAGTAATTCTATAAATATTTGCTTAATATAGAAACTTCTAACCAGATTTCGCTAAAATATGTAGCACATCTACTAGCACGTCTTTTGCAAAGAAAACAATGTTTACAAAATTGCAGCTTATAACAAAGTTTCCGTTCATTTTCTTCGCATATTTTGCACGTACTTAAATGACATTTGGTAGTCACGGTCCAGTAGTCAGAAAGTTCATTAGTCCGAAGGTCCACTAGTCCGAAGGTTCATTAGTCCGAAGGCTAAGTATTTTGAAGGTTCATTAGTCCGAAGACCCACTAGTCCGAAGGTTTATTAGTTTGAATGCTTCACATGTGATTAGTTTGAGAAATCTTTTCGGAATTATTTCCATGCAGCAATTTTTCACGTAAGAATTCGTCCTAAGCATAAGCAAAATAGTAGCTAAAATGATTAAATTTTAACCATTTAATATTAAATTGTTTTTAATACCAAAAATTTAAGAGTATTAAAGTACATGTAGAACAACGTTTCAACACCCCCTACTCTTGAAATCTGTATTTTCTACTTTAAGATGAACAAAGTCGCATGTTATTTTTAAAATACAATGTATATTTTCCCCTTCTTAACATTTGTAAATTTTTTTATTTTTTTGTTTTTCACTTTCTTTAAGTTTTATTTTTTAGTTGTTTATTTATTCGACGTGAGTTCATGCATATTTTTTGGATTCGTTTTGTTTTGTTTCCATGTTGTTTATTGTCTCCCGCTTTTACTCTAATTGGGGGATTTGTCCGTTCGTTCGTCTGTGTGTCATTCTGTTTTTGCATTTTCGGTTATCATTAACTACAAATTTTACAACGAATAAAAAAATCCTGATCCCTACTTAATTTTTATTCTATCCGATTGATAAAGCTCCTCAACCCCCTACCCCCTTCTTTTGCGGGAGATAAATAAACGTTCACACCAAGTGGCAGACAGAAACTCATTGAATAAGTCCATTAGGTTTTGTTTCAGTTTGATTTTGTTTCGCACTTAATAGGTACTTGGGTGTGCAAAACGTTCCATCATTTAACGTTTATGTAAATTTTATTTAAAATATTTGCTATTCTTATATTTAAACACAATTTGTTTTATTCGATAAAACATGATTTCTATTTGATAAGATGATGTTTTATGAATAAAATGTTAGATAATTTTTTAAACCTTATTTCAAATTTGTAGATGCCTTTTCGATGTCTCCATCTTTGTTATCCACAAACTGCATTAATCTTATTCTTTAGTCATATGATTTATTAGCAATTATGTAACTTGTTATTCCTATTCCAAAAACTCCACTTCGAAAACATATCTTTCCTAATCTGGAAATAAAATTCGTGAAAACATAAGTAATACAAAAGAGGCAGAAATCTGAATACCAGAAAAAAAGTTATTATACATACAGGTATACGAAAATAAAAAAAAAATTAAAAAAAAAATTAAAAAAAAGATCTACAGAGTGATATAGAGATAACGATTCATATCATAGTTACAGTAGTCTCTTTTAACAGTATTTTGTGGTTTAACCTCAAAGAACTTGTTAAGGTGATTTTTTTAAATCAAACCTGACCCTTTTAGTTACTTTAACATTTACAACATTTACTACATCGAGTTTCGGACTAATGAAATTTCGGGCTACTGGGCCTTCGGACTAATGAACCATCGAACTACTGAACCTTCGGACTACTGGGCAGACCCCCAATTGGGTATACACATTTATCATAACAATATATAGGTCAAGTTCGATTTTGGGTACGATCGAGCAATTTTCGACAGAGTAATGCCCCTTGGACTTAGAAAAATTTCATTAATTTGCAGTTTCCGTTCATTTTCTTTGCAGTGGTTGCACTTACTCAAATGAAATATAGCATACAGATTTATTAGAATACTATCTACGTCACGTTTCATTTTGGGTATGATCGAGCAATTTTTGACAGAGTTATGCCCTTGGACTTAGAAAAAATTTCAATTATTTGCAGTTTCCGTCCATTTTCCTCGCAGAGGTCTCCAAGGGAGGGGGGCATAAGTGTTTCACAAACATCTCTTGTTTATATTTTTTGCTGTTATTTATCATCTTTTTTTTATTATTAGCTCTGGCAGCATGTAAACAATAAACATGATTAGCCTTTAAAAAAGTGACTCATTATGATACCTAAAGAAAAAGCCTAAATGTTTTGACAAAAGTAAAATCATACTGATTGCATTACATTATATGCCTTAAGCATGAATGCCACTTTTTTTAAATAGCTGTAATATATTCGAATAACATTCCCGCACTTTTGCTTCTATAGCCCATGCAATAATAGGCGTAAACCCCGTACAACCTCAGTCTCAGGTAGCCCCCTTCAAATGATAAAAGCAGAATTGTTTTCGCCAGGGTATCAGAAGTCGTACCCTGAAGACTTCGTAATCATTTAACAAGACACAGTATTGTTTCTTTTTAAAAAGTTTAGATATCTAATATCTAATACAGTAGTTGTTATTATTTAAAAACAATGTCAAATAAAACAAAACGCCTTTAACTATTTACTGTTAAGTGTAAATATTACTACACAATCATTTCATTCTTTTAATTATTTTGTATTTATTTTTATTATATAAAATACTACGATAATAAAATTAATACGTTTATACACACTCAAACGTCTGAGCAATTTAAACAACATGTCACATTATGTATCGTGTTATGGGTACAGAGAACGGTGCCTGAAAATGGTGTTAATAAATAGCAGCGCAAATTATCGTGCAAAAAAGTGATTGAAATATTTTTGATTAATAATGTCTGCATTTTATGTTTTCATAGTGTTGCTTACGGTATTAAATTATCAAGACTCGTTCTCATGGTGTGTTAAACTATGTCTGCCTTTTTCTTTAAACATGTGTTGGTAACAGTAACATTTTATCTCGACTCGTTTGCACACAGTTGATAATTAGGTATAGAACAGCAGGAGAAAATTGTGTTGATAACAAGTATAGGTATAGTCTGCTTTCGAATGTGTTTATCGGTGCATTGAACTAGATATTTCTGTTTTACGATATTTAACTTAATCGAAAAAATATGCGTATAATAAGCACCTTTTTTTGCATTTGATAAAAAAAATGATAATATTTACTTATGTAAAAAATGATGATTTAAACGTAATATGATTAAATGAATTAAAGGAAAATTGTCGGTCTCATGCAAAAAAAAACTGGTTTCAATGAATGATAATAGAATAAACAATACAAGAATCTCAGAGATTTCCGTTCATCCAAGCTTAATACATATTGTCAAGAATAACAGATACAGTTGACCTTAAAGTGAGAAGAATAATAGAGAAAACTAGAGCAAAGCTCGTTGCAAAGCAACGAGTGGGTCTTCCGTTAATGTCGAGAGCAAAACTAAAAGTTCCAGTAAGAAGAACAGTTCTTAAACCAATTACAAGGGTACCTAAAACAAAAAGATAAAAAAAATCGAATAATTCTTGGTACGACTTGACAAAATCCGAATGAATTTAAGTACGAATTAACAAAAACCTTTGCGATTTCAAGAACGACTTAACAAAAATAAGATCTGAATGTGTTCAAGTACGATTTAACAATCATCGAATTATTTTTGTACGAGTTAATTTTACTTTGAACTTTACGCTAATTTTTAACCCAAGAACGCGGAATCAAAATTTCCGGAAAAATCAATTTTTAAACCCCGATATCTATGTAATGCATCGTCCGATTTTAAAACGGATTTCAGATTTGAATTCACCATGACATACTCTGTAAACAGAGGGCAGTTTACTGCCTAAAATATGCGACAAAAGGCTAAAGGGTGGACGGAAGTTGACATAAATTGCATCATACTTTGGGTAATCCCTTCCAAATATAGCACTGATACGAATATTCAAAAGGCGTCTATTTTGAATTCGATCAACATACAAGTTAAAACTAAGAAAAGTGATACTATAAACAGTCAATTATAACTTTTAATACACAAAGTTTATATAAACATGTTTATAAATGCATATCTTTTGAAATATTGAAACAAACACACGGTGCAGGGAAATCTCATTTACATATAGGTGACAACTTCCGTCCACCCTTTAGCCTTTTGTCGCATATTTTAGGCAGTAGATGCAGATCGAGGGGTGATTTTTATTAATGACAGTTGTAATGCACCGTTTTGGTTGAATTGGTTGTAAGCTTAGATGTTGAATGACCGATCGGGAGACGGAGAGGATCGCAAAATAATTTTACCGATGAGTTTCCAGCAAAACTTCCAGCTGATGTGACAGTTTGAAATAAATCCAAGATGGCGGGGATGGGTACCTTGTGTATTATTAGATATAGGGTATTTATTTTTATTATGAGAAAAATTTATAACGTCAGGTGCCTGTGTCTGTAACACTGTTGCATTATTTTTTTTATTAAAAAAAATGAAAATTTCAAAAAATCGAAACTACTTCCGGTTTCGAGCAAAATAAATCAATAAAAATTTAAACCCTTCAGTACACCATACTATTGATACATCTATCATCTGCAAAAAATTTAAAGTAATATCATTTCTGAGCATCAAGGAAGTTTCAGAACCTCATTTAAGAGTTTATCTCTCAGATTTAGGATGTATTTCACAGGATTTCGAGAATGTTTATAATTTAAATGAAATTTTCATATGTGGAAACCACTTAAGTGAACTTAAAAATCGTTACTATAATCGCTAATGGGCAGTTTAATTAACAGTCCCATTTGTTTATCGTCTCATACAAATGCTCAGAAACATGAACGGTGGTTGAATGAGGCACAGGTCAGGCACATTTTTCATTCAACAGGTATTGTTCTTCCAATTGGAACAGGCAGTAATTATAAGTACATAATTTTTAGGTTTAAAAAAAAATGAATATAAGTGATAAAAATGATAGAGCAAGAAGTTATGTCAGATGCTTTAACTTGATTATTGTTTACATTCTTAAGGACAGATTGACAGTAAAATTAATGAATTGTTATTTTCCATAGGATAATGTCGCAAACATAGACAGCAACTTTTAAGAGATTTTCCAAATGAAGTTGGTGGAAAAAAAGTAAGCATCATCACTACTGAAAACACATAGTCATATTATTTCTCACATAGGAATAAAGCGAATGATATATCAATCAATACATTATCTTTAATACTTTTTTGGGGTTTTTTTTTGGGGGGGGGGGGCTACTATTCCTCCCTCCCCCCCTCTCTCTCTCTCTCAAACAGGAAATGTTGAATAGGTTGATAAGCAATTATTCACATAAACAAAAAAAATTGCATAATTATAATTTATTTGTCATTAAAATATCCACTCTCTCTTCAGTTAATATGAGAAACATAGACAAATAAATTGACAGATGAAATAAACATTATGACATAGCTATTTTGTTTATGTTAAATTAGATTTAACTATAATAGACATTTTTCTTTGCAGACCTCATGTGGTAAAAGGATTGAAATAATTGTCAGTCTGGAGATCTTAAGGAGAATAATGACCTGTGCAGTCCTGTGAATATGTCAAAATGTTGCATGAAATATATATATAAGCAAATAGAGACAAAATTATATCATACATTACATGTGTAACTACCTATATATTATGTACTACATGTATCGTGGGAAAGTACAATGTACATGTCTGAAAAAAAAAATCATTTTAATGAAAATGTTGTTTTGTAGGAGTCAAGTTATGCTTTAGATACTTCTGAAAATAACAACACAGACAGTGAAAGTTAGTTCAGCTTGGAAACTTCACTGTCTCAGGCGTCAGAAGCATCAGTTTCTTACTCTTTGAAATTAGAGGCCTTGAATAAATTTTTGTCTCTTTCTGGTGTTATTCCAATAAAGGAATGCAAAGTTCTCCTACAAAATTCAAGTGCAAGAACCCAGCAACGTTTTATCAATAAAGTGAAGACATGTTCTGAATTGATGTTTTCAACTATATATATATATATATATATATATATATATATATATATATATATATATATATATATATATATATATGCACATTATTACATTTATATCATATATAATTCTAGATTACTATTTCATTGCTGTTGGACTGTGTGGGTTTTTTTTATATATCAAATACATGCGAACATGAAAATAAAATATTTTTATATTATATTGTATATTATTATGTCTATTGATTATTGTAGGGCTGATTCCTTATAGTCCTGGAGTCGGGCATATAAATGATTTAACCCTCAAGTGAACTTGTTTTTCATTCTTAAACACCGGCTACACAAACCAAGGAATTCTACTCGTCACCTGGTCAGTTGTACCAACTGGGCTCCATCCACGGAGAAATCAACGGTCAAACATAAACCTATAGTTACCATTGACTGTATATGCATCTTTTCAGAGAGCATATATATAAAGGTAAAAATCCATGTAATGATTGTATTGAACGTATGTTCCTTTTATTACGATTAATTTAATTTAATCATAAAATGAAATGGATAGAATTTATTATGATTAAAACAACTTATGATGTAGCTGGATGTACATGTAATTTACTAGTCCAATGTTTGTCTTTATCATTAAAAACGACTGATATTGTAAGATAAAATATCAATAATTGCTAATAAATGTTTTATTGTTTTCCTCTTCTTGTCCATTCCCTTCATATGAACTGTAATACAGACTATAGCAAATAAGCAATTTTCTCACCTGGTAAAATTCCCGTTTCGCACATTTTTGTGATACGTGTGCAAAACGGGAACAAACTAAAATTCTTATTAAGGGTAAGCGAGGGTCTCGTGCTCCATGCCGAAAATTAACGGCTATTGGCGAATCACTTAATCAAATCACCAGCATCAAATAACAGGTAATCGCATTGTTTGCATTTGAAAGGCGGGATGTTTTTACAACAATTAACACTGTTAATGAGCAATTGAAAGCAGTTTAGTCCCTACTGACCCTTGTTTTTTTTCGTCCAGATAAATGAAGCAATATCGATAGCTATCGATTTGAAAAAATTACTGACCGCGGGCCAGGAATTTCAACATTATATCGTTTAAAAACACTTAAGGGTAATGTGCGGCCATCTTGCACATTTTAGGATAAGAATGTAAACATTTCTTGAACTGGCTTGTTTCTGTTCAAAACAGACCAAAACTGTTGCCAACAGATAAAAAAGCAATAAATATGAGGATCTACATGTTGTTTTGTATTCAAATTAAGCACACGAGAACAGAACAATGCATGTTTTAATCACTTGGAATTGCGCAGATACAGCCTTAAATTGAAGATTGAAAAATCTGAAAGGAGGTCGGTGTTGTCCACTCTACAACCATTTGTTGAGGAAAAGGACTTAGCTTGCTTATTTAGGGTTGCAACTTTGTCTCAAAGTAAAGTACCCTATTCTTAAAATGGGTCTTAGAAACTATCACTTCTCACGAGATATTTTTGTGTGTGTCCATGAAGGTATATTGAAGTTATATTTTCACTTTTTTGAACCCCGACCCTACTTTTAAAAAGAATTTACTTATAGAACTGGAAAAACCCCACCACTTTGGGTGATGTGTCACATTCAACACAGACTATGTTGAATTGACATAAATATTTTTAAGAAAATATAACGTCAATGTGTATTTATAGACACAGGAGTTCTAAGTATAGACTTGATTTTTCTTGTTCTATAAATATATCCCATGCCGACTTATAAAAAAGGGGACCCTATTTTGAGGCAACGTTACAACATTAATGTGCAAAATTTTAACTTTTTCTTAACAAATGGTTGTAGAGAGGACACTAATGAACCCTCTTCATATTTTTCAGATAGTTAAATCTTTAAAATAAGTCTGCAGCTGCGCAGTTCGACAGCTCTTCTGTGTTATTAAAAAGTCATTGGTCTATTCTTGTATACATGATTTGAATAAAAACAACCTGTAGAATCTTAAATTTATTGCTTTTTTTTTCTTTTGGCAACGGTTTTGGTCAGCCTCGGGCAGAAACAAAACAGTTCAAGAAATGTTTACATTCTTATCCTCAAATGTACAAGATGGCCGCATATCCCCCTTAACTGTATTGAATGTTACTTAAAATCCAAAACACGACTCAATGCATAAGATTTATTCGATGGAAATGATACATTCTGGCGCACCCGTAGGCGATTATTGATGTTCATCAAATGAAATATCGTAAATTTAATATTGCTAGGAAAAATGCATCTGAATTATATTCAGGATAACTCGAAGACATAAAGTTATCCCTAACACATGGTTCATCAAATGAAATATCGTAAATTTAATATTCTTGGAAAAATGCATCTGAATTATATTCAGGATAACTCGAAGACATAAAGTTATCCCTAACACATGGTTACGAGTTCTTCCAAGTACGAGTTCTTCAGGGTACGACTTTTGAAGTCGCAAATGGGTTGCGATGTTCAGGAAACGCGAAAACGAAAGAGAAAGTAGGTATAGAACAAAAACGCGATGCAGCTACGTTTGGAGCTTTTATAATAAACTACACTGTACAATTAATATATACTGAAAGAGGGTTAATTCTTTGAAAGAACTGCAAATGTATCTGCGTTGTCTTGCGTAAAATGTACTACATTAGTTCGCATGCTTGTCGAACACGTGTGTCGTTCATACATAATGTATAACGTCTGCATTATATTGTAGACACCGGCCGCACTACATCCATCATGGGAAATAAGTGATAAACAGCATTATTGGCTATGGTAGTGATTATATAACACAATGAAATGCTCATGCACACTTAGGACTTCATTTTCAGGCTGATGGTACGTGAACCAACCATACACCAAATATATATAGAAAAACCTGTAACAGGCTTAATTTCCTTCGATTATTGAATCATAATATCACAGGTAAAATTTACTTAGATTATTGAAACTTATCATTAATGATAAATAGATAGTCCCTTTTAAAAAAAGAAATCTATTTTGCTTTTATACGACTAACTTTAGCGTATGCGGACAGAGATGAGATAATTGTACACAACACGGAAAGATTAAGGTATTATTACTGGGCTAAAAGTAAATTCCTCAATGGCATTTGTAACTGACGTTTGTTTCCTAAGATAATTCCGTCTCCAAAAATTTTGATGTGAGCGTTTGTAATATTGTGCCAAACAAACCATTCCCTCTTCCTCTTTATTTTTTGACCTACGTTTGCGCCATAATGTTCATGTGATCGTTAAAGCGTGTGGGCCTCTTGTTTGATAAAAAAATAATAAGATATAGGATTCGAGTTTATTATGAACCTAGTCCCATCCTGTAAACAGACGGGGATTTGAAAGCTTTAACAAGTTAAATGGTTTTGCGTCCGAATGTGTACGGAATGATCTCGTGCACTGTGTAAGTGACGCAAAGGAATTGTTTGTTTTTGTTTTTCTCATTTTAGATAACCATTCTTCAATTTTTGTATTGTATCATATTGGTATCGTGACCATATTTTGAACTCATGGAAGCGTTTTCAAATGGCCTGATGTACATGTCGTATCTGGGTTAAATAACTTCTATATTTGCACATTTATCCATAATCTTAAATAAATAACGAACTTGTATGATGTAGATCACGAACGTATAATGTCATGACTGGATGAAAACAACCTATCCGTGGAATACGAGAATAAGTTCTTGTTAACACGTCATAAATTTCGTAGAGAGTTTCATATGTTAGTTCAATTATCGTTTTGTCAAGTTTGAATACCAATTACAATTATAGCGTGCTATAATGTTGTATTTATCGATAGTATTTCTCATTATACTGTATATAGCATTAGTCTAGTCTAGTATTAATGTGGTTTAAGGTGGAATAACAAATCATCACAAAATGGCCGACCTCTGATCGAGACCACATTTTGATTTAACAAAAGGATTTTATTGACAGCAATATATATGTAACTTACTCCATATCCGAGTGGATAAAGTGTCGGGCTTGTGATCCGTACTTTCAGATTTCGAATTGAATCCCACAAATTGAATTATTTTAATATTTATTTTGCTATCCCCAAACTGCATTTTTTTTGCTTATTTGACATATGTAGAGTTTATTTATCATTATTTCGTTCATAATCAAGTTACTGTTAATTTGAGTGACCTTTTTCCATGTGTGTTACTCCACCTTAAACATTTAAGAAAGGCGTTGTGATGTATAAATCCTAACCGGGGTTCTATAATATTATAGAGTATGATATTTAAGGAAATATGGATATGCATTTTTGTTTGTGATCGCAACCTGTTTTAGAATGTTTGACCATATGATTAATACACAATGTAAGAAAGGTTTGATGATCATGTAAAACACACGCAACAAAATACAGTCAGTACGCTTTATAGGAGTGTCTGGAACTTTGCATTTATTTAAAGATTAAGGAATATTTCTTTGAGTATTACGCCCGGGCTTGATCAAATCCAATAACGCCCGAAGATAGATTTGATCACGCGCGACCGTATTTGATTACCTCAAAATATTCAAAGAATGATTCCTTATTACTTATATTTTTATAATTTCAGCAATTTTATGATTAACATTAAAATAGTCATCGATGAAATGTATTGGACTCTACTTTACAAAAATCGATTCTTCGTGTAATCACAGAGAAAGACACTGGAAAATTGTTAATATGAGTTTTTTCAAAATGCTTTCGAAATGGCTAGTTTAAAGATTTAAACGCGATCTCTACAACGTAAATTTGAATTTTATGTACGTTATAGCTATAGGGAACGTTATAAATCTTTCGAACTTTATGTTAAAATTTGCACTTACTATGCAATCGGAGGACGCAGGTGTAAACAATGAAACTGGAATTATTGCATTTTCGTTGATTAATGAGAGAAAAAAAAATCCTTTGAAGAGGTAAAATGATATATGGTTGTTTTTTTTCATTAATAAGATTTTAGATGTAAGATAACGTTTCTCCTGTGTTCGAGTAATCAGGTAACTCCCTCGTCGACACCATCAATTCATATGTAACAATAGACACTAGAGCAGCATTGCTCGAATAGCGGCCACTTGATAAGAACATATGATGCACGTAATAAAGTATCTTTTTTATATTTCTATGATCAATTATCTTAATAAGTAGTTTCACCGATTTCAAAAGCGACAGGAAACAACGTAAATATAATTTCAGCACAACAGTCATCGGAGACCCTTGGTCACTCTCGCACATAGGCATTTAGACCGTCTCGCATGAAAATTGGTCGTCGATGCCTAAAGACTTAATGAACTTCGTGGCCTTTCATTAATGAACCATATGGAATATCTACACTTTACAAAAAATGTGCACTTTTATATGAATATTGTTACAGTGTAAACCTTACTGTTTTCTCAATATCTCAAAATTTTAACATATTTTTGTCTATAAGATGGGACTGAAACGTTAATTTTGAGTCATAAAAGGAAAAAGAAATATTTTACCAGTCGCCTTTACCTGACCTGTATAAGAAGTTGCGATAATCCTTAATCGATCATTTATACATTCATTATGATAAAGTCATCACAGGGTGTCAATAAAAATGGATAAAATAATTTAAAAATCATTGACAGAGAGGCCAACAATACATTATAGACTGAGTAATATATGCTCTCGCATAGCGAGAGGTAGCTCACAATATCAAGGCTTATACTTTTTATGACACCACGTCACAAAATGGCGTTTTAAAAGTTTTAATTTGTTAAATTGTTTGTATCAATCGATTTGGTATAATATCATCATAGCTGCTCACTCAGACAGTGGTTAAAGTATCGGGTTTGTGAACCGCAGATCACGAGTTCAAACCCGCCTGGGGCTTTTGTTCATATTTACTGAATCATGTTTGGAAATCATAATTTTCAAACCAAAAGTGCATAGTTTTTCGCCTCTTTGACTTATATATAATTCTTACATATGCTCATTCTGCTATTATTCACAACCAAGTAATTTACAGCTAATTCGAGAAACTTTTTAAAGATGTAGCGAGCAAACCTAAAAAATGATACCCGTTCAATCACATCCTCTGTGTTGCCTTTGTATGCCGATATTGTGTGTTTTAGCCTTTAGGTTAAATTTAAAAGGATATTCAACATATATGTATATACGTCTTAAATAAGGTGTTAATCACATTAAATCATAAAAAATGTTGCTAAGTACTTCAGGATGAGAGTTCACAAGCTTCTCATGAAAATTTACAATTTCATTTTACATGCTACCAAGTGTGTTAACCAGATGACAAGAAGAGGCTGCATTTCTAAGAGTATGTATTCTTTATTATAATTGGGCGTTCTGTCTTAAAATTAAATGAACAAGACTTCTGAAGTATCGAGCTGCGTGTGTGTAAATGCAATTTAGTAATAATGTCGTACACAACCAATGGTTATGACACATGGACCCGTGAAATGGGCTTGTAGATGTGTCAAAACGTTATAGATCTTGTAGAAGATGATATCGCGTGGATCATCGGAGTTGGACTGCAAATGGACATTATAATTTGTAAGCGTATCTTGGTTAATTACTTAAATACGTAATAGACACGGTATTTATATTGACATCGATTCCAGGTCGGCCTTCTTTCGATATTGGTTTGTTGCTGTCGTCACCAAATAGCACAATTGATTTTACAGATGGCTTCATACTGTTATTAAATATGTTTCATCCTTACCATATGCAGCAACCACGCCATTATTTCAATACTACATTTTTAGAAAATGAAAAATAGAAGTGATTCTAAAAATGTTTTAATTTGATGGGTTTTTATTTGTATCAAGCTCCGCTCTTTGTTCCTCGCTTTTATGCGCTTAAATTGGAATGTTATTCTTAATCAGTGGACTATGTAATAGAAAGCACCCTCGCAAGGCAATGTATATTCATTAAGTAATTACTATGACTGACGCAAAGTGTTTTGTATTTAAAGCGACTTCCAACCAATTGTTCTCGCTGGACCGTTGGTATTGATTTTTTTTCTACCACGTGATTTATCATATTTATATGTTATCTGAAGCAAAGAGAATAATTTTGTTGCCTAGAGACCAGTCCTGTCAGAGATTGAGAGAGAGAGAAAGAACTTTTCTGTAAAATGAAACTTTTACTTCTGTCGTGTTTTCTAGGCTTATCTGTGTGTCTTAGCCATGCAGGACCCAGTTATCAAGGTATGTGCAAACATTCTTTCAGCCAAAAGTGATGGTTATTTAGGCAAAAGCGGCCGCAGAAGGATAACAGAAGTAAAATTAATAATTATTCTCTTCGAAATCTCAAATATTTTCGTGAAGTGTTATTAATTTGTTACGTTTTGCGAACGCAAATATTTCATTATTAACACCAAGTTTCATTTTCGCGATTTATTCTATTGAGCGTACAAATCATAAATAAAATGTGCTTGAAAGTTTTCTAAATCTTTTTTACAAAAAATTTCCAAAACTGCCGTAGAAATGTTTCTTTTTCTTTGTATCGATTTAACTGCCATGAGCTCACTCAGCCAAGATTTTTTTCTATTTTTTGTTTATTTTGTAACACCTAATTAGGAGATATTGACTTGCAGCACACGATGAATCAATCCATCACCGAAACTCATAAAGTCAGTCATTTCCGTGAATCAAATTTGCTTCCTGGAGAGAATATGGATATTTCGCTTGTAGATTTTATTATATTTTCATCGGCCAGTCCTTAAAAAAACCCCATACCTCCTTGGATCTATTACGAAAGTTAAAAGCATAAAGTATCATTTGGCTACCACATGAGAATACTTATTGTTAACAGTTTGGATTAGGGGACTTCTGTATAATGCAATTTTAATAATAGATAAGCAAACCTATATAATCTAACTCGTATATAAATGTTCGAAAGACCACGATTTTCATGGGGGAAAAGAAAATACCGATTAATATCAGACCCAATTGGTTCTGCCTTTTTTTGTAGTCGCATGGTTTGTCTGCTGGATTTTATAGGATCCCAGTTATAGTAAGGTCTCATCAGAGACCAAAGTACGTCATTGTATTGGATATGGCAAAGATGGTCTGAACATACATGTAAACGTAGCAGTTGTAAAACTGAAGATTAGCAAATAATCACGATGGTTTAAATTTCACTTTGTTCGCGATTTATCAGTTTTACGCGAGAATAAACCCATCTTGAATAAATACTATCATTAGTTTTAAAAAAAAGTTTCAATGTTTAAACTCTGATATTTGTGCCATTTTTTGCAGCGTGAAATTAAAACAATCGCGATTTGGTATGTTTTGAGAAATCCTTGAATTTTAACACCATTGAATTAATTGACTTCCGTATTTAATTTCAAATCTGATATCTTTTTCTTCCATTTCTCATCGGTTTTGATTTACAAAGTCCCTATTTACTACTTCTACTTCTTTCATGCTTGTTACATTTGTATGATACTTAGGGCTAATCAATTACTACATTATATATATATTTCAAGACGTTATTTTAGATATGTCGGAGTAAATGAAAACCTATAGAATTGGTATGCTTTCTTGTACAGTCATTTCTTGCATACCTTTTACAATGTTAAACTATGACATGGTATGCAATTATAAAGATATGCTATGAGATTTCCGTGCAATGCTATGAGATCAGTATGCTTTGCTTGATATGTTATAGTACGCTTTTGTTTGATATGAGTTTTAACAAGCACCCCTCCATTTACAGAAGTGTTCCAAACATTTTGAAGTATAATATTTTAAAGACGGACGCTTTCGTGCAAATATTTGTTCGCAGGTTTCTTCTGAATCATTTTCAATTAAATGGTTGAATGCCTAGGAATAATAAATAAAAATTATTGAAATGTTAGAAAATAATTTGTCATAATCAATTTAATCTCACAAAAGAAAAAAAAAAACATCAACCAAGTTGAAATAACGTAGAATGCTAAACTAAAATATGCTATAAAGAATGGAAATCAAATGATATGCAATGAGATGTGTATGCTTTGGTATAAAATTTTCAATGTTATTATATAAGATTGAATTTTTATGCTAGGTGTATGTTCTAAAAAAAAATATGCTTAAATTGACTACAAAGTTTTATTACAAAGTCCACATATTTTGCATGTATGAAACTCCTAATTAATCATTAAGGCATTTGTATACTGTTTATCATAATTTATACTTGAGAGACGCAATTTAACAAAAGGTTAAGATTAACACAACAAAAACCAAAAAAAAAATTAACAATTGCACGTTATTTGAAAAGGACATTAAGATTAGAGGTATCAAGCGTGCTCGAATCAGTTTGCAAGAAATGATACGGTACTAATCGTCAAAACTATCGTGCAATATTAATATTTCTTATTCAATTTTTTTAAATCAGATTTTCCTCACAGAAAAATCAAACGCAGAACCGTCAAAAGACAGTATATAATACATAGTATGAAAAACGCAGAAATTATGAGAATATATAAGTCATTTATCGAGATGCCGATGTCCTCTCGCACACAGTTATCGGGATATCAAACCGTGTTCTCCTTCTAGAATACTCAATCAACTTCAAAAACATTTTTCATTTCCTATTGTGTGTTATGCTAACGTCGGCAATTCACATTACTCACTCACTTCCGCTTGCAAAATGAGCGCTCGATGGCGGCATATAGCTCGTTTCTCTATTATGTTTTAGTTTACCCAGTGGTTGTCGCCGGAATTATTCGCATTTAGCCGTGGGAAATATCGCCTGTATTTGTTTAAAATCTCGGAAACCGGAGATAATGTGAATTACTATAAATCACGTGACAAAAGAAATGCTTTTTCCTGAAATTAACTTCTGCTTTATTTCAATCGACTTTATTATTGAGAGTATAGACATATTGTGATCATTCTTATTTTAACTAATTAAACCTTTTTTTTTATTGAAGTGCATTTTCCCCTTAATTTATTCGTTTCATGATATTTAAAAAATTTTTTAAGCAAAGCTAGACCTTCTTTGTAAAAGTCGATATATATCAGATTTGAAATCGCAATGACAACTGTCATTCAAAAGCACTTGAACATCTCCCACCGAGCATGTTCTAGGATCGTCAGACCAAGTGGTCGCATATCCGCCAGTCGCAAAGTTAACAAGATCAATAGCCAAAATCTAATTGCAATTGCCTTTATATAACTTAACAATTGATTAAGCGTGGCTCAACTGCGTCAGTCATTTTTATTTCCGATTCTACTTTAGAGTCTTCCGTTTACCCAACGATTTTTATAATGCTGATACGCCATTCCATTATGGTAACATTAGTTTGTGCAATTTGTTCAAGGCGGTTCATTATACCTTGGAATAGTTTTTCAACTAAGCAGAAAAATACTAGTACTTGACTAAGAAAAAGATGCAACGAGTTATATAAGTCAAATTAACGAAAAATAAGGAACGTGACGATCTTCTGAAATTTTAATTTATATATATAAGCCTCAGGCGGATTTGAACTCGGGATCTTCTGTTCAGTTCGATTATTTAACTATATTAGCTATAGTGGTTATCAAATAATTCGATCAAATTAGACAATTTCACAAAACTTTTTTTGAAAGGCATAATTTTAATAGTTTCTGTTATTTGCGTTGTTAAGAGCTCGTTCTCAAGATCGTAACTCATTCAAGTCTCTCTGTCATATTACGGAGAACCTTAAGGCGCCAGTGATTCTTGCTGAAAGTGATTTCGAAAAATTATACTAGTTAAGGAGCGGCGTAGAGACACACACCCTCTGCCCTTGAAATGCGCAATGAGATAATCACCAGAAGAAAAAACCCCAACGAATCAATTTATCAAAGTTAAAAAGGTTTTATTGTAAAAGGGTGTAAAACAAGCCTTTGTGAATTAGCGTAAGAAATAAAGTTAAAAGACTTTTTAAGATGGTGTGACGTTTAATGTTTGGTTGTTAAAACGTACAATGATTTTATTACAGTAGTTAACCGTCGTTTCTGGAGTTAAAAATTACAATGGGGGTTTAATGTGGCGCGGTATGTGATTAACAATGAGAATGGTAGAATTTATTTGGGCTCCGGAAATGTCGAACGATATGCATCTGATCTTCTGTTCCTTTGCCTGGAAACATTTACTAGCAGTGCGTCGGGAATTTAATTGTGTGTCTGACGTTTGTCGTTTAGATTTTTTTATGTTATTTGTATTTCCCTTATCATTAACATTAAAGTTCCCTTTTTTGTTGTTGAAAATGCCTGTGCTCATTCACTTTCACACAATATATTCAAAATGACTTCCACCCCAATCTAATTGTCCATTTCTATTACAACATTTGTTTATGTTACGTTTGAATCAAATAATTTCCATCATCATTTTTAATTGATGGAAAAGAATATTTTAAATTGATACTTTTATTGAAGGTATGTGTGGCGTACTTGAAGTAAAAATTTTGACAAAAGTTTCTGTAAAAATATACACCATTCTTATAATAAGACGTTTCACAAACTCTAGGCTCATAAATTAAGCATGTTCTCTATTTGGAAAAACCCAGCATTGAAAACACGATGGAAGATCAGTTTGTTTACAAATTAGAATAACGTTTTTCATGCCTTAAATTATATAATTCTTATAACTGATGATACGATACTCGAAGCATTATTATTCCGATATTCATTAATGTAGAGGATATAAATTGTTAATTATGTGTTATAAAGATGAAACAAGAGTTTAGCATCATGGACACGGTAAACGGAGTAAATACCCCTCTCATTGAGGGATGCATGTACTGAGAGAGTTTATTATCCCCTCGCGCAACTTGTTGCGAAGCGGATATAGCATCGCTGCTGTGCGTGTGTGTGTATGTATGTGTGTCCATTTCAGCTTTTTAAGCAAAATTCAAAGAAAACCTTCGCATGCATGTTTATCAAACTTCGAAGTCTTTATAAGCATGGTTAAAGGACAAACCGTATTTGAGAAATTCTGTTAAATATTTATAAAAATATCGTTGATTACAACACTTAAAATAGAAATGTTTGCGAAAGTAAACATTTCAAATCAACAACTTGATATTTTGTTGAATTTAGGCCTTGTAAAGGTAAGAAACCAACGTTTTTTTAGAAATGGGGAGTTAGAAGGATGTCCAAAGTGTAAAATTAAAGCGAACAGAAGAATAAGTTAAAAAACTCATCCCAATTTAATCAAATACCGAATGAAGAGAAGAACAGGTTTATAATTCAGAAGAGACTATAACGAGTATCGTCAACAATAGTAACCAGGAATAAATTTCATGTTAATCACTGTAGATGCGTTACTATAGTCTATTTAAAAAATCGGGGTTGAAAGTACGACTGTTGACATATTGACTCTAATTTTTACATAGTCAGACTACGAATCGCTAGATATTTAGCTACTTTTCATATTCATTATGAAAATGCGTAATTTATGTCAATGAATAAAGAGAATATACCTATATTACTAAAGTTAGAAACATTTGTGGTGTTTTTTTTTCCCGCTAGTTATGGAAGGAATTGTACACTCACGTAAATGTACCCCCCCCCCCCCCCAGTACACCCAGAGCGTGCATGGGGATAGGAATAACGAACTATTTTAATTGAAAGAGGTTTTAAGAAGAGAGATAGTTAGTGTATATCCTAAATAATGCAGTTCCCCCACAATATTTTAATTCGCGAGGGGATGCTCCGCTTTGCGGTGCCCTTGTTTATTCTTTATTTAAAAAAATTCCACTAAACGAAAATCCACTTGTGGTTTATAACTTATAAAGTAAAGACACGGAACACAAACCTAACAAGCAAAACCCCCAACAACTTCATGATAGAAACTTCAGTTTAATTCGGGTTTAATTCCTATTCCATCAATCTAAATGGTTGGCGATGGCGATCTTCCCTTTCTTCCCAGCCTTGTCAGTCAGTCTCTTTTTTCTTTCCTTGCCAAATCTGTCAAACTTAACGGCCTGCCCCTCTTTCTCGTCGTCGCCATTGTTGTTGATAGACCGAGATGGAAGTCACGTGACCTATGTAATGCGGGTTTATTTAAATCTTGTACTTTTTTACCGGCACGTATAAAAATAAATATATATATATATATATATATATATATATATATATATGTGTGTGTGTGTGTGTGTGTGTGTGTGTGTGTGTGTGTGTTGTTATTTCTTATATCTTTGTTATGCGATTGACTTATACAGCGTAATTTATGTGAAAGTCATATCTTGATAAAAAGAAATGAAGCAAATAATCAGATTTTATTGTTCTTCTCTAAAAATACGCCACATATACCACATATTAACATAAATGCATTTCCAAATAATACTACCTTGTTAAAATATTCTGAGATAAAAATAAAATAATAAATAGTACACAGGTAATGATATTCAACTTGATTGTACAATTATTGATTTATATCTACTAATTTTACCAAATATTTTCCAGTTTAAGAAGAAAAAAATGCATTTTAAGGACATTTCTTTAATATTACTACCCTATCAAAATGTTTTGAGAAAAAAATAATATTTTTACACATAATTATGTTTAACTTAATTGTACATGAATTTAATTATATCCATTCACCAAGTATTTTCCTTGAAGAAGAAAAAATACTACTGTTTTGCACTATAATTATCATAACCAACAAATCTGGTTGAAATCAATTAGCTTATTTATAGAAATGAGTAATTATGGAGAGATGTAAAAGGTCAGATATACTATACTCTATCTATTCATTCAGTACTTTTCTATAGAAAGACATTTTATCAAATTAATAGAAAAAAGTCATTATTTAGTATATATATATATATATATATATATATATATATATATATATATATATTATCTGATTGAGTTACCGTTCACTTATATGATCACATTATTACATTTAGTATTGAGCACTTAATTGAGTAAGTATTGTACATTTTGCAGTATAGACGTTTTATTGCACATTAGTTAACGCGTTTAGTATATATCCAGTTTTGAGATTATTAATATAAAATAATGATTTTTTTTTACTATTTCGTTCAGCTCATTTTTTAAACAATGATGCTTATAAAAAAAATTAAGAGAACTGTGACAGTCATAATTTTGTTTGTTTTTAATAAGTGCACTTTTTGCTTTCGGATAATACAGATAAGAATGGGTCTCACGAAACTAAATAAATTAAATTTGAAAAATATTCAATCATTAATTAAAGTCGTTGTATGAAAAGTGCATTTTTCAAATATAGAACATGTATTGTGAGTAATGCTGTAATTATTTTTTTTAATCTTTAAACATCATCTCAAATATATACATGTACATGAAGTATATGTGACGGAAACTTTACTTATTAACGATTTTCAAAAAAGATCATTTGTTTGACCGCGCTTTGATTGAAGTTTAGATGACTCATCTTGCCAGGAATATTGACAAAAAGGGGGTTGTTAAAATAAGCAGGGAAAATTGTTTTTTGAGAACTGGATATGTGGTCATGCCTTAACCTCTCAAGAGCATAGTTGTATTGTAATCTCGCATTGAGCACTGTAGAATCCTTTTTATTCGTGGGGGTCAATGTTCGTGGGGTAGCCAACATTTCCCTGGTTCGTGGGGACGTAATTTTATTGGTAGTGTAATCAAGATAATTTTCATAACTATTAAACAAATGATTGCATGTGTATAGGTTCGTGGGGATGTAAATTCGTGGATAAGGGTTACCCATGAAAGCCACGAACATTGGTTTCCCACGAACAATGATGATTCAATAGTTTTACTGTACTCAAAATGAAAATAAAACCCCTAAAGCGTCACCTAGTCCCACATGTACAATCAGACCTCCCGTTTTCTCGCATCTATTATATATTTATGTTTAAAATAAAGCTTCGATACAAAAAAACCTTTTTAATTAATTACACGTACTTTTCACGTTGTGCAGATTTATGAACAGTCGTTTTTTTTCGTTACATGCATTATCTCATCAGTAAATGGTAAGTTTCTCAACTCTGCTCGGCAAACAGTTAAAAAAAATTATATAAAAAATGAAGATGAATATACGTATCGCGATTGTTTAATTATGATAACGTTTTTGCAAAAATGCCATAAAGATTAATTACCGTCTCCAAACAGAAATACTTAAGTTAGAAAATTTCGACATTTTAAGGACATTAATTTCATTAAATGAGACAATAACCTTATAAGAGACGTGCAGAAAAGTGAAAAGATCTGTTTTGTGATCAAATCACCACAGATGTTATTGTCGACTTCAGAACCGCGCTGCAATTTGGCATAATATCGTTTGCGATTAACACAATTATCCTATCGATCTTCCAGTTATATAGTGCTGTGCTTTTGTCATCATTTATTTATCCATCTGATTTGGAGATAACCGGTTCTGATTGCGTAGACAATGCTTTATGATTGGCTGTACTTTAAAAAAAATGACCTGCCCGTGACGTTTTTTTGTTCACATTTGTGGTCGGTTGAAGACGTTCTTTTAGATTTCCTTTTTCAGACATTTTAGATTTCCAGTTTTCCATTTTTTTTTTCAATAATTAACCAGCTTCATGACTGTGCACTAAAATTGCGCACTTTTGATCATTTTTACGCTATTCGTTTACGTTAATTTAACTCGAAAGTGGTCATAATATTGAGGAAAACAAACAAAATCTGTAAACAGTGCTATAAATAACCAGAAAAAATCATGTTAAAATACATGTATAATTACAAATAAATATAATGTAGATAAAGAATTTTACTTCTTTTCTGCACACACAATAACTATGCAACCCCTTTTTTTTTGAAACGATAAGTAATTTTTATTGACCAAGAGTTAAAACTTTTATGACGTCATTGTTGTGCAGTCCTACATATATATTGTGGGTCAATAGAACAGGATGTATTGAACTCCTAGAAAAAACTCTTCTCTTTTTTTCTCACGCACTACGTCGACCTTATATGGGGCGTCTGGAGTCATAAAACTTGTATTCATTCGCATTAAAAATCATGTTTTTTTAAAGTGCATGTTCAACGTATTAAATATTCAAAATAGCAACAGTTTTATTTCAATTGATGTATACAGTAGTATGTATATATTCAATTGTATGTAAGTTACATTTTAAAAGATACATTATATGCATTTTCGTAGATGAAGTACATCCTAATATAAAGAGGATTGCATTTGCTGTACTGTTAAAATTAGCTATAATGCTTTGAAAGAAGGAGAAATATTATATTGGATTAATGAACTTTTATATCTATTGGCGAGTTAGCAATGCTGTGGATTAAGATATATTTACCTCTACCGAGTATGATTCCCTCTATTTCTTAGGGAAACTTATAGTAAATTCATAGCTCTATAGAACAGCTGTAGAAACTAACTGGACTGAAATCTGTACACGCCCCGTTTATCGATTGGTCGAAACCAACAGCGACCTAAAAAAAAAAGTCACTGCACGAAATTCCCGTAGGAGATGATTTAGCTTTTTTTTTTTTTTTAGCTAACGTACTTATGTTCGTTAACAGGATTTTAGTGAATTTTACTTACTTTTTACAATCAATTTATTAATTTATTTAAAAGAAGATGTAAATATGAACAATAAAATGAAATGCTTTATTTGATGATTTATGCGGGTTATGAAGGTAGCGATCATCGCAGAAAAAATTTACATAACCCGCGGTTATGTATTTTTTCGGCAATGTCGCTACCTTCATATCCCGCATGAATCTCCAAAGAAAGACTTTTGTTGTTTAAATAAAGTTTTCCTCAAAATAATGTAATATTATTTTGATAACAACTTAACAAATTCTTGCCAAATTAATTTACTTTCTATCTTTCTGCCCAATAATTTATCGCAAGAAATCAAATCGCAAACCAATAATAACAATCAAACGATCGGCACAAATAGGCATTTTTAAAAAAAAAAAAACCAATCCATTTTTAATGTTTGTATGTATCAACGGGCTTGACGAAAGCTTATTAG